>VXBT01001002.1:355748-389015 GCA_013400235.1 Oriolus oriolus
GCGGGGCGGTTGCGGCTCCGCGGAGGGGCCGGTGCGGCGCGGGGGCCCCTCCCCGGGGCCGCGGAACGGCCGCGGCGGGTCCCGACCGGCACCTTGGGGCTGCCGCGGCCTTAGCGGAGCCGAGCTGTCCGTCCTTGCCCGGGATGCGGCGGTAAAAGTTTCCCGATGGAGCAGTCGGTGACCGGGAGGGCCCCGCGGCCATGGCAGCGCCCGGCACCGCACGACAGGGACGCGGGACCTGCAGCCCCGCGCTACCGAGGTCCGGCGTGTGGCACGGCCGGTGTCGGGCTCTCGCTGCGCTGGCGGGTTGCGGGCGGCAGACACCGCTCCGTGCCCGCGGGGACAGCCGGGGACGAGCGGACGGACGGACGGAGCCCCCTCCGCGCCGGGTCGCGGCACCCGGAGCGTACGGGGCGGTCATGGCTCGAGGCCGGAGCCAGCCCCTCGGAGAGCTCCGTCCTGGCCTCCTTCCTCGGGTACCGCATCTCCGAGCCTTGAATTTCACCGAACTCGGCTCTGGCAGAAGCCCCCGGTGGAGGTTTTGTCGTGCGGTGGCCCAGGAGCCCCTCGGACGGGGCCTGGCCGTTGAGAGGGGGTGAAGGTGCTGCCCGAGGGCGCCTCTCATCCGTGTGGGAGAGGAGGGTGAGACCCGCAGCAGCCTCAAAGAATAAACGCCGGTGACTCCTTACAGCTGAGGGTGAGCCCCGTGGGCTTTCGGCGCTCGAGACCCTCCTGTGTCAGGGCACTGCTGGGTGGTGACTGGGAGCTGGCCGTGCTCCTCAGGCGTTGCGGGGGTGGGTGGAAGAAATTCTTCCCTTTGGAAAGAGCAAAATGCCCATTCCTTAGCTGGATGATGGGCTGCAAGAGGGGATTCTCTTTGCCGGGCCTGGCCGTCCTTTTCTCCTGGCCTCCCCATTTCTTGACAGAAGGGGTCCTGCCTGGTGCTTCTGAACAACCTTAGGCTCCATACTGGGGAGTGCTGCTGCCCCACGGCTACAGCGTGAGCAGCTCCAGCTTTTTGCCCAGCTGCGAGAGCGTTAAATCCCTTCCTTCACCTCCTCCCCAGCCTCTCCTGCTCCACTGAAGAAGCAGAAGCACTGAGTGCACTGAGGTGCTCAGCCTGGAGCTGGAGCATCATTCAGGGAGCCTCTCAGAGTAGCGCCCTGCTCAGTCAGCCACACAAGTCAGTCCTGTCACATTTTATATTTAAATGCCACGGCTGAGGCGAAGTTTATTTAAACTGTGTATTTAAGCAAAAAAAAAAAAAGTTTCTTCCTGTGTTGGTACCTGTTCTAAAGCGAGAGCTTCCATCTTCTGTGTGCTCTGTGTGTCTGGAAGCTGCTAAGTGGGAAATTTGATGTCAGGAAGCGTCTTCAGGCTTTGAAGACATAATCTGTGAGTGCTCAGCTCTGAACATGACAGCGGTTCAGCAGGACAGTGGCAATAGATTAGTCTTTGTGGACATCAGGACTTGAACAGGCGGAGGTTTGAGCGCATGTCAGAATATCTGTGGCTGTAGGACTCCTTATCCTCCGATGGCACCGATTCCTGCTCCGTGCCCACATCTTTTTGCTCGTGCTGTATTTTTGTCGCGTGGTTTATTTTAGTCGTGACTGCGTTGTGCTCCCGAGTAGCACCAGATGACTGACTGCCTTGCACAGTTCAGCACTGGATTCTGGGCAAGGGGTTTTTCCCCCTCCCACTGCTGAATAGGAGATTGCCGTTTGCAAGGCAGCCCTTTTCCCTCTTTTCCTGTGGCAGACCTCGTGCCTCCAGTGGCTGATGGATCTCTGAGTGCCTGGTTATTCTGACAGGTAACCAGCTCCTTGTTTTGGCTGCGGGCTGCTCTGTAATTGAAACGCCTCCTCGGGATATACAGAATAAAGGATGGCCAAGCTTGAAAGCGCAGTTGCAGACTTGTCCTGGCTTGTTGTTTGTCTCAGGATTTCTGCTTTGTGGTCCTTGCAGTGTGTTTTGGTTGTGGCAGCATCTCTGAGAGGGGAAGAAATGAGCAGTGAGGGCTGGGAACGCAGCTTGTGCTGCTTCCTTTTGATAGAGCAGACTTCTGGTGGGCTGCTGGGCTTCATTAATCATATTTAAGTTTTTGTCACTAACTTTTAATTAAAAGCATAGTTGATACCACTTTAATGAACGTACAGATGTTAGCCATCTTCATGCATAAAAATGCTTTTTAATTCTCTTACTATTCCCTTTATGGCCCTTAGATGCTTTTGTTGCCATCTAAACCGTGTACAGTAGCAGCTGTTTATCTTCTTAATAAAACTTTTTCTTGCATCTGTGTTTGGGAAACAATAATGGTTTGAGTAAGCAATTCCCTGGTATCCTTTAACAATATTTTTTTAAGGAACTTGGCAGAAAGGGTCAGAAGTGATGCCTAAATAGTAAACTCCAAGGCTCTTGCTGACTGTAGCCCTGAGCCTGACTGTAAGTCACCTGAAACTGTTGGCTGTTCTCAGGCTTATGTGAGGTGATGAAGAAAATAAGAAACCCTCGGTGTATGACTTTTGATTCTGATGAGCTTAACGAGGATCTTTTCCCCAAATGACAACTTCTTATTAAAATATCTTTTCTATTTTGGGTTTGCTGCTGATGGTGTGTGTCAATGCTTTGTCGCTTGTTGTGCATCTAACAGCCTGAGCATTTATTGTGATTTACCATCTGGCACGTGGGAGTTTTATCTAACTTCTCATTTTACTTGACAGCAACCAGTTTGGAAAGACCTTGTCCTGTTTTTTTTTTCCCTCTTAATAGAAATTCTCAAAACTTAAAACTGACAATGGGGCTAAAAGGTTTTGAATTTAAATAATTAGTCTCTTTTTATTCACAAATTTTTACTCCTTCTGCAAGCTGGCCATAGAGAAGCAGCACATCCTTCAAGTGAGCTAATTTAAAGAAGGTTCCTCCAATTAGTTCTAAGGAGCATTAATCTCCCCTCTGCATTCAAATAAAACTCTTGTCGTTCAGTTGCTGTCTTGGCAGCCTGAGTGCAAGGCTTCAGAAAATGGCAAGTGAAAGCTGATGCTCGCTCCTGAGTACAGTTTGACTCATGCCTTTCATGCATATTCACCATAATGTCCTGTTCCAGGACCAGCAGGATCCCTCGAGAAACATTTTTTTTTCTTTTAAGGTGTTTTTGTTTTAGGCTTCCTTTTATTAGAGACTCAAATAAGAGGAGAGGTTAGAAACAGGCATCGATGTGTCTCTCTGCTTTATTTTTATTTTCTTAGAAGGAAAATGCAACATCTAAACCCCATGGTTTTCTTAACAGCCGATTTCTCTAAATGGTGAAGATGCCTTCTTATTTAATTTTAAAACTGGCTGACGTAGGGTGTGATGCAATTAATATTTCTGTTTATCTCCCCAAATTGGTAAAATATGTCTAAATTTAATTTTGAGCCTGAAAGCATCTTATAAACAAAAATCCTCTGTAGTTTTCAGTGTGAATGGAAATGGAATAATTAATGGGGGGGGGGAGGGAATAAATAAAACACTTTTTATTTATAACTTTATTTCCTGGGTGTTGGAGGAAATCCAAGTGCCACAAGATTGTACTGGGGCAGAGTCTGTCTGAGCTCACCCTCGAGCTGAAAGGGAATGTGGCTTCTCTAATTGTGGTGTCCATGCCAAGAGTCCTAGGAAATTTTAAATGAACAAAGTAATGGATAATATTTGGATGTTCTTAATGTAGGAAGAAAACAATCTAGCCCGGGGCTGGCCCAGATCCTGTCACTACAGGGAGTTCTAATCAGCATGATGCCAAGTCAATATGCAGAGCTCCTGAAGTCAGGCTTGTGCATTTTCCATAGGAAAGAGGGTTTGCTGGTGTGACTGGATAGTGGTTTTATTTTTTTTTTTAATTAAAAAAAGACTTCTTAGAAGCTCACAGCAAAATGCTTCAGTAAATTCCACTGGAGAACTTAGAAACCAGTTGGAAAAAGGTATCTTTCATTTTGAAGGGGGAAAGGAGGCGGTCCAGGGGACCTCCTGAGGGATGGCAGGATCTGGACACAGAGCTGCTTCCCCTTCCTGCAACTCTTCCTGAGTGTGTGACACAGAGTCAGGCTTCAGAGGGGAGAAGAGGAAAGTGGTTGCTCAGGCAAGTGGAGATAAAAAGTTACTGGGCAAATTTGGGTGCAGGGAAGAAATCCAGTTGGCGCAGGGCAAAAACCTGCCCTGGGGAGCTTGGCCACACCTGAGCTGATCCCAGCAAGGAGGTGCTGGCTTTGCAGGGAGAGACCATCCAGGAGGGAAATGGGAGGGAAAACAGCATCTTGCTGCCTCTGGGCTTGTCTGTGCTGTGGATGGTGAGGAGGATGAGGAGGACCCTTGGGTTTGGTGGCTGGGTCAGTGAAGGGTGGGGGCCTGGCAGGGCTGTGGAGCGCAGGACTGGCGGTGCTGGGGTCATTGTCCTGGCAGCCTTGGACCTGGCACCGGGCAGGAGCACACATGCCAGCACCCTGAGTGTGCCCAGGGTGCCACCGAGGGCAGGGACAAAGCAAACACCTCGGCTGAGGAAGGAGTGCTGATAGGAGCAGGGGCACCCGCGGCAGAGTCTGGGCCTCCCAAGAGCAGCACAGACTGATCTTCGGCTTCTCCTGACCCAGGTGGTGCTTGAGAACTCCAGATTGGAATTTTTTGTTTCTTTTGGCTTTAAAACGAGAAAATCTTGCTCAGACAGATTTGAAGACCTACAACATCCAGAAATCTGCACCCCAGTGGACCTCAAGCTGTTTTCCTGCAAAAATAACCCAAACCTGAGCACTGAGTACCTTGGATAGCGAGGACTCTGCACAGCTTTTACAGCCCTGGCTTTGTGTGTTTGGACAGCTGAGGTTGGTGAGTGCCGAGATGTTGTGGGTGGGAACCTTCAAACTCTCCTTGGCAGGAAAACAGGTGGGATTAGGTAAGTTGGAGGGAGTCCCTCGGATGAGGAAAAGTGATTTGCTACTCGTGGTTTTCTTTAAACAGCTCACTCTCCAGTCAGAGACCAGATACTGGGATTTCTACTCGGGGGTTTTCCACCAGTTTCTATGGTCTCATCATGGTGGGGGGAAAGGAACCGAGATGCAGAAAATGCAGTAGTGGAGCAGAGGTGGTTTGCTGTGAGCTGGGAAGGCACATTTGGTCAGTGAAGTAAACTCTGAGGACTTGGGGAAGAAAATAGTGAATGAGCTCCTGAAAGATCCATAATTCATCACTGAACAGGGATTCCTGTAATGGACAGGGAAGTTAACTCTGATTTGTTTGGATTGCTGGCACTTACATAACGATCAGGGAGCTTCGGGATACTAATTCAGGCTTAACCCTCAGAGCAGTGACCTGGGAAGGCATTTTAATGGCGTGATAACCAATTTGGAGGGTGGCAGTGTGTAATCATATCAACACGCTGAGGTATCTGGGCACTGCAGGGGCGAGGCCGCGTTATCTCTGGCTCCAAAGAAGTTTGGTATTTGCGTGACTTAACTCTGGATGTGTAGAGGGGCCTTAATTCCATTATGTGCTTCAGAAGGTTATGGAAGGATTTCAGGTTTCTCTAGTGCAGCCGTGGTAAACAGCAGTTCAGCTTCAGCCCTATTTTGTCCAGGTACTCACGAGGAGTTGGGTTTGGATCCCTTTGTATCTCTTTTCAGATGATTTGGGTTGGAGTCACAGTTATCCATAGCAAAACCTGGAGGGTCGTGGGTATTTCTGAAGAGGTAAAAAAGTAATGGGCTGCCGTCAGCCACTGCGTGTTTGTAAGGAGCAGCGAAACAATTTCACATACGCGTTTATATATAAATGTGGTGTAATTATATGTTATATACATCAGAGGACAATTCAATGGGAATAATTTCACTTGTGATTGTAATTTGTTTCAAGATCAATACCATAATTTAAATAACCTTCTAAAGGTAGAACCACGGTAGAATCACTTTCTCTATGTGGGTGGCTTACCTATTTTAATGTTGCTTTTTTTTTTTTAAAGAAGGAAATAGAGATTTTATATTTATCATATCAGATGAAATTGAAATCTAAATATTTACATCTTTTCACTGGATCTGAGGTTGAGCACCAGCTGTAGGCGTTGCCAAGCTGTTTAGTTGTCTCCTCCACAGAGCAGGTTGATTTCTCCAGGGTGGTGGAGAGATGGAGCCTTGTGTTTCTGGCTCCTATTTTCTAGCCCATCTCTGCATCTGGAAATCCTTCTCTCTGTGGGCTCTGTGACCCGGCCTCACATTCAGAGGGTGTTCCAGGCTAAACATGCTGAAAGCTAAACATGTGTTGTCTCGACCAGAATGCAGAATAAACTGCGAGCTGTGAAACTGGAGGGGGAGTTTGGGATATGAGGATGTAAATAACTCGGAGATACTTGGTGGAAAAGAGCAGGAGGGGGAGGAGGGCCTCACTTGCTTTTTCTCTGCCATCCCATCTCCTCAGTAACATTCTCTGTGCTCTTCACAAACAAAGGCGGAGGATCACTTCTGTCTTAAACAAGGGTAAACCAGGAGCAGACACAGGAAATGTTGCAAGCACAATTCAGCAGAAGAGATGCTAAAATTCCTGAGTTTTCTGTCTCCAGTTTTGCTTTGCTTTCCTTGTTTTGCTGTTAATTTCTTGAGCAGGCTTAACATGGGTCCTTTAGGCTTCTGATCCACCAAAGTGAACTGATGGAGAAGAACACATAGCCTGTTTTGTTCTCCCTCTCATGTTTTTAAGGATCATTTATCCAGACTCATTGGGACTCATTGTTTGTGTAACCTGTAACTGGATGGTGAAACATTGTTCCGTGTTTTAACTTCAACGAACAGTAAACATCTTCCATCAGATATCCTCAAAAATGTGTTTAGCCTGGGCACAACTGTTTCTATTGGGACTAAAAAAAATTTTAATGCTCTCTTTTGCTTACATTTAATGCCTATAAATAAGTTTTTCAGAAGGGCACCTTTATCTAACATGCTGCCACTGTGAGAAGAAGGAGCATATTTGGACAAGCCTGGTTGAAGAATTAAACTTTTTAGTTCAGTTTCTGTGTGTTGCCCTGGCTTCCCAGTTTTCATTTATCCTTTTGTTTACAGCAGGGAGGGATGGTTTGACTTGCCTTGCTGGGCGTGGGCACTTTGGTATCTTTAGGGCAGATCTTCTGCATCATGTCTGCCAAACATCTGGGCAGAGAGGATGGAGAGGAAAGAGCCTTCTGTCCTCCTGGCTGTTCCTTCATACAGGTGCCCCAGCAGAAAAAGGAGCTTGACATAAAGGGGAGATTTATTTCACTGTCTAATGGAGCATCTGTATTATCAAAGGCAGATATGTCAGAGCACTTTCCCCCTCCCTGCTCTGTCTTTTGTTGTCTGAATGTCATTTTGCTGATAGAACTTTTGTTGTATTCCTTGTTATCAAAGTAGAACTTGGAAAAAAAAGAGGTGATACTTTGTCTTAAACATTGTTACCAAAACAAAACTGTGTTGAGCGAGGATTTTAATTCTTGGTCTAAAGACTGAGTATAATTTGGCTTTCAGACCTCCCGTTCTTCCTAAATCAAGTTTATGGTAGCAGCAGCCATGAGTGTCAGCTTCTGATTATAAACAGGTTTGGAGCCACTAAAAAACTCCTTGAAATCAGTTTGACAACTGTTTGAGAACCACCTTTTTAATATTCGCAGCAGGTGCCCTGCTGAGGTCTGTTGCAGCAGCCTTGTAGATGTTAGTCTTTCCTGCATATTTTATTTTAACTTGCTCTTAAGCTTCCTAGAAGAATGCACATGGATAAGCTTTCCAAAGCTTTTTTAAAATTCATTTTTACATGGAGACCTGGTCTCAGTGAGACGAGAGTGAAGTGGAAACTGCTCGTGCTTTGCTGGGGGGGTGCAGCACCTTGGTGCTCAGAACACCTTGCAGGGAGGTGCTTTTTGCTTTTGTTTGGGTTTTCTTGAGGCTAAATCGCAATTTCTCCCCACAGTTTCTGGCTCCAGGTGGGTCTCTGGACCTGCAGGGGGTTGGAGGGTGCAGCAAATCCATCACCACAGAAGACAGTGGGATGGGCTGTGGGGTCTCGGGGTGCACAGGCTCAGGTGGGAGAGGGGAAGGGAGGTTGGCTGGTGCTGGTTTTCATTCCTGCAGCCTGTGACAGCCCCTGGTCTGAACCACCAGGCTTGGCAAACCTGAGCAGTTCCTAAGGCAGCATCACCTCAGGCCTGCGCTGCGTGCCCAGGGCTGTGCACTGCAGGGATCAAGGGATATTCCATCGGGAGCTGGGAAAAACAACCCTTGCGGCCTTTCTTTCTTGGAGGCTGGCAGCGGGAGCCGAGCGAGGGACGTATTTCCATTTGACTCATCTGTTGTTGAAACGGTGACACCCTTGAGTCACACTAAAAACGAGACCTTGTAGCTGAATTGGCACATCCCGGAGCAGGTATTTGCTGGGGTTTTGGGGGGTTTGTCCTTGTTAAGAAAATTATTTTCCCATTCCCTGAGATGGAATGAAATTGATTAATGGTGTTGCTGATGTCCTGGGTTAAAAATAACAGGAAAACCTGATTCAGGTGGAATGCTGGAAGTTAGCTGTCAAGATAACCTGCTTGAAATAGTTGTAAAGGCCTAAAAAATAAAATAGAATAAAATAATAAAAAAGATGAGTGCCCAGCAGCCAGATGGTTGGAAGAGAACACCCCACGATCAATGAGGCAATATGTAAATATTTTCGATCATTACCACAGTACTGCTGTGTTGACATTGAAATTCAGAGTGTTATTCTGTGGGACTCCTCATTGATCAGCAGATGAGCTCTGATAAAACAGAGGATGAAAGCACAATACCGAGCATTATTATGGATTGTGGATTTCATTGACAAGGACAGGCTTCCATCAAGGGCTAGGAATGGATTTCAAATGCTTTTTAAGCGTGTTACCGAGCCACTGTGTTCCTTCCCTGGCTGTCAGCTACCAATTAAATGGTGTTTTATTTCTTGAGCTGCTTTATTTAAGGTGAAATACTGCATAATTGACTAATTTTTCTGTGCTAATTGCCACATTTATATGGGAAGGGGCAAGGTGGAAGCTGACGTAGAGTTCTCTGCTTGAAATATACCTGGCTAGAAACGACTGGAAAATACTATCAGTCAAAAAGATGAATTAAAATAATTTTTTTTTCCAAAAACAATCATCCCAAAACCTGGTTGTAGAGACCCTGTCTGGCTGAGTCACTTAGAAACCTTCCCGGGGTGATAGCATTCTCATGCATAAAACATGAAGTGCCTTTGGCATACACAGGTGCTGAACCCACCCAGAGGCTCTTTCTTTTTTTATTTTTTTTTCCTTCTCCCTTTCCCTCCTCCACTTCTGTGCTCCTGGAAAAAAAAATCCCGTAGGTTTTACTGCTCTCAGAGAGGAGTCTGAAGCTTGACACTAAATAGACTCTTTTGAAAGCTGATTTTTAAGATCTGCCCCCACCCCCCCGAAGCAATCCCAGCGTGGAGCAGGTGCTGCTGGTGGTGGTTCCTGGGATCCCACCCTGGAGGCAAGAGGTCACCCAGGTTTGGGAAGGTGATGTGTGTGGGAACTGGTGGCCACTTTTGTGTGATATTAAATGTGACTCTTCCCGTTTTACATAGACTGGTGTGAAGTTCCTAAAAATCTTGCAAGGGTACATATAGAGTGTAGGGTTTGGGGTTTTTTAAAATATTTTTTTCTTGCAGTTAATCAGAGCAATGGGTTGTAACGCTTCACATTTCGTATAAGGGAATAAAGACTTTTAGGAAAGGATTAATGACTTCTAAGGAAGGAGGGAGAGGGCTTTGCAAATGAAAAGCTCATTATAGCTACAGCAGGGTCCAGAGCCCAGGCAGCTTCTGGAAGCATTTTGCTGTTTGTTTTCCCTCCCTTTCCCTTGGGTCTGGCTGCTTACAGTGAGGCCAGGACCTTGTGCTCCTTTGGGAATGTAACCCTGGGGCACTTGGAGGGTCCAGATGCTACAAACATCAGAGAGGGAAAAATGGTCTCAGTGCCTTTCCAAGCTGCTCGTATTTGCCAGTTAACTGCTGCATTTCTGTTGCATGTTGATTAATTTCCTGGCACGTCCTGGAGCCTGTTCCTCCGATTAGAGTTCTTCAGGATTTTGAATTTATGTCTCTGTGGTTTGTTGTTTTTTAGTTGCTCACTTATATCCCCTAAGTGCTTTAGGGTGGCTGATAGGAGAACAGAAACCACCTTTTCTGAGGATAAAGGGCTCTGGAGACTATCTGTGGTCTGAAACTGATGCTCCCAAACCATGGGCATGTGGTGTTTGACCACAGCTGACACTTGGTAGGGCTTAGAATTTATTCATGCAGATTGGGCAAGAGGAGGAGGCTGAGCTGGACCAGCTGTGGTGGTCATGAGGAACAGTTTTGCTGGTTCATTCTTCCTGCAAGATGGTGCTGTCAGTGCCTCTGACTTTGCAGGAGCCTTTTTATTGCCTGTGCTTGGCAGGGCTCTGTTCCCCGACATCGATGAGTTGTGGTGTGGGGTTGTCACCAGGTGTGTTTGTTCAGGTAATGGTGAGGTGGGAGCTCTGCCTGTCCCACCAGTATAAAGTGATTTAGTGCTGGCAGCGGTGGTGCCTCTTGGAAGGACTGGAAAGTGAAGTGCAGCACATCAGTTCAGCAGAGAAGCCTTCAGAAGCCAGCAGAAAGCATCTTATAATTAATTAATCATCCTCCGTGGAAAGGTAAATGCCAGTTCTGTTAGTGCAATGTGGTGTTTTCAACATTGGTGCTAAAAATGAGGCTTGTGGCACCTCTGCCTCTTTGCAAAAGGTATTTACATGTGAATCTGTGTATTAATAGCTGTGGTCTGCTGTTCTGTGCCTCGGGTGCTGCTGAGCTGTTGTGCTGCTCCAGAACCAAACGTGGTCTTTGATTCGGTTCTGAGCTGCTCCAGTGCCCAGAGGTTTCCCTGGGGAGATGCTTCCCTGAAAGCCTTTTGAGGAAGGGAGGGAATTCGTAACATTCTTCTTTGCAAATCACCCATAATAAAAATGTTGTAGCCTTTTGGGAGCTCTTGCATTAACTCACATTTCTGTGTTTTTGTTGCGTTGCTTTTTCCTGGTGGTTTGGACAAATGTGCCCCTTGTTTAACAATGCTGGATCCTCCCACACTTTGGGAGTTTAATTTTAAAGCAGAAGCAGTTTTTAACTGTGTATTTGATTTCCACTAGCACAAAATGTTTCTGAAATGCAGACAGGGTTAATGATTATAGAAGAGGCTGAAAACCTGACAATTTTTAAGTTTAAATTTTGCCTTGGTAATCTGTTCTCACACCTAAAAATAAGTAAATTAAGAATAGCATCAGCGAGGCCTCTGCAAACTGCAGCGACTTTAAAAAGTGATGACTTGGGAATACAGTCAAGGTGAATTGTTTATGATTATTCCAGAAAACAAGTTTTATAAATGTCATAATGTCCTAGGCTACATTAATTATCTATTACTTTTAGTGTTTGCTGCAGAGAAAATGCCAGTGTTTCTGTTTTCCCAGAGGCGATACTTTCAGTTTCTCTTGTACAGAAATGTTTTTGCTTTTAATCACTTTTGATTGCAGTACCATTAACAAGTGTGCAGAGAACTCTGTTTTTCTGTTTGGTACAATTGCTACAGACTTACTGTCACTGAGAATAAGAACTTTTGTCATCCTTCCCCAATCTACAACACAGGGAAAAAACCCCACCCTGGAACAAAAAAGAATAAGGGACGTAGGAAGATAGATTTTTCTTCACTGGAGGAGGCTTTGTGGCTGCCCTTCCAGGTTTGCAGGTACTCTGGGGGGCTTTGAGATTGGCTTCACCCAAGCACTGAAACCCTCTGAACCCCTGGGTCCACGCTCTGCTAATGCTGAGAACTGTTCCCTGCTCAGCAAAGCCAGACAGAGCAGGGCCCTGCTCTGACTCAATTTTTTTACAATTTACTTACTGAAGTGTGGGTTGTAGTGGATGGTTCTTTTGGGAGGATGTTGTCTGGCATATCCAGCACCTAGAGAAGCTTGTCTTGCTTGTGGAAAATTGAGAAAGAATGGATATGGACAAATCCCAATGCACTTGAGGGATGGATTACTGTATAACATGTAAAAATTGGTAAGGCTCAGTCAGACTGGATGTGTATTGAGTTAAAAACTACATAGCTATAATGAATCCTTTTAAAAGAGAAAAGGTAATGTGAGGATTCTTGTTTACTTGCAAATCCTAATGGTAGAATGGCTAAAAGGACTGATGAAATGCTTGCTCTCATGAAAAGGCATTTAAAAATTCAAAGGCAAACCAAGATTAAAATGTTATATTTAAATATATTTCCATCATACAGATTTGTATAGTTGCTTTAGAGAGAAAGTCCTTTGGGCTTTGCATCGTTGTATTGTATATAACAGTAGGGGAAGAAACATTTTACATTTAAAAGAATTTTTACTTAAAGCTTTCCTTAAGAATACAGTGAGTTAATTCTGCCCCAAAGCACACACACAGAATACTGGCACAGGTATCAAATAATCAAATATTTTTTCTTCAGTTATAAAGAGGATGCAGTTTTAAAAGTAGTGGTGATTTTCAGTGTTAATTTTGTTGTGAGCTGGAAGAATTCATTTTATTTATCTTCTGGTCTTGACTGTATTAATGTTGGCAGCAAGATGGATAGTCAATGAAAGAAAAGAAAACTAAGATTCAGTTTCAGATAAATTCTGATCAGATCCTAAACCACATGGCCACAGACTGGACCTATGGTTTCCAGTTCTGACTGATCCAATCTAAAAGTTGCATCACGGAAGGTTTTGAGATAGTTTAAGCAACTTGATGCTTAACACTTTCAAATTATTATTATTGTTATTATTGTTGTTATTATTATTATTATTATTATTATTATTATTATTATTATTATTATTATTATTATTATTATTATTATTATTATTATTATTATTATTATTATTATTATTATTATTTTCCATCCAGTCTGGGAAAGCAGAAGTGGCATTTGGGTGCTATGTGCCGTGCTCAGCTGTGAATCAGCAAATGACGTTAATAAGCATTTGTGGACTAAATATATTTTTAAGCTGTCTGGCTGCTTGCTCTTGGTGAGATTTCTGAGATTAATGGTCCTGAAACGTTACTGGCATTTGCTCTTCCTCCAGGATGAATCTGACCTGTGCAAGCACTATTATATTTTTTTAATTGCTGTACAAGAAGTTACAAGAGTAAAGACGAGTTACTGGTTTTTTTAAGCTGTTAGCAAGGCATAAATTTATCTGTTAACTGAAGCAGTGTTTGCAGCTAAAGGTATTGATGATTTTTCCGAGCATTTCAGGTTCTTTAGGGGAGGGAACAGAGTGTATTGATGTTTTATTTATTTTTTGTGTAACACTTTGGTAGTGGGTGTTGGTCTTAAGGATCCAAGTCCCAGTCAAGGAGATGTGCTTTTATTTGTGTGGTTGTGGACCCAGATTTGCATATTCCTGTGCAAAACACAACTCCTGCTGCTGGGAAGGAAAACTGGGAAGGACGACTGTGCCCTTCCTGACCTGAAAGGGAAAGGGATATTTCTGGTGATGGGGAGTTCAGCGAGATAGAGGCAATTTTAATGTGAGCATGTGGGTTTTGGGAGTCCATGGGTGACTTGTGAGATGCACCCCAACCTTCCCTGCTCCATCACCCTGTTAGACCAGTGCTGTGAGAGCCCTGGCTCTGTTCTGGCTGCTGCTTGGAGGACAGAGAAACAAGGATAAGCCAAGACATTAAAGAAAACCTAAAGGAGCCTGGATATACTTGGGGAGATCATCAGTAGAGAGGGGAGTGGAGACCACCTGTGTGTGCCCTTAAGTTCAACCCAGCTGCTTTAAAAGCAGCATTAAAACCAGTTTACAGTGATTGGAGGTAAAGATGAGGCTGCCTGAAGGAATATCTTAGGAAGGCAACGGGCTGCTTGGAATGAGAAGCAAAGCACGTAACCTGCTCCACAGGCAGCGTTACAGGTTCCTTCTGGCCCCCGGCCCTCCTGACAAAAGTCAGCCTTGGGGGAGAGCAGGTGGCTGCAATAGGAGTGTAAACGGGGTGCCTGGCCTTTCCCGAGCTGGATTTGCCCTCCTGGGTGCTGCTGGTTCACCAGCCCTGTTTTGGTTCTCCATGGGAGCTGCTGTCTCCTCACTCCTCCAGGTGTAGAAGGATTTGTGGGGATTACAAGGGCAGCTCCGGCTCTGCTTCCACCCTCAAACATGGGGTCCTGCCCAGGCTCTGGGGGGTCCCTGGAAGAATCTGTGATGTGCTGGGTTCGTCTGTGGTGATGTCTCCTCCGTGGAAGTCGTGGAGCTTCCAGTTTAGAAGGGAAATGCTTTGAGGGGAAGTGCTGTACAGAGGGAGCACGTGAGAGTGGTCAGTGCAACGCGTGTGTTTTTTCTTCTCTCTTTTTTTTCCCCTTCTTAATTTCCATGAGTTAGAGATGACGATGACTCATGGCTTGGAACACACTTTAAATCCCTGAGGTGCTCATTGCCGCCTACTATCACGTATTGAATTTCTGACATACCGGAGGGATGTCTGCAGAGAAACTCTGATGTGCAATTATAAAATGTTGTCGCTTTATGTTGTTTGCATAGGAGCCATTAGCATGGTATAACTGGGAAAATAACGCAGCTTTATTCTTGCTCTTGATTTCCCATGGGCATGGCAGTTCGGCAACTGTGTTCTGTCTTTTTCTAGGATGTTGACACATGTGGACCAACAGTGACGTCCTTTTTCAGCAATGCTGTCTCTGCTCCCTCTTGCATTCAGAAGCATCTAGAGAGATTTTTTGCAGAAGGTAGGTTCTGACATTTCAGCTGGATGGCTGTTCTTTTTCTTCTGGGTTAGAAAAACCATTTACATGTTACTGTTGAGAATGGTAATTAATCTAAGGGATACTAACTTGCTGCTCATGAGAGGGGATTAACCTTAGCTTGGGTTCCACTTGAATAAATGCTTGGGGAGAATGTGATAAAATGGAGTCTGGAGAATGCAGGAGCTCTTTGAGAAGGGCTTGGCAGTCACAGGACATGGTTGGCTTAAATTGCATAGATGTGTGCATTGGTAATAAACCTCTTTTTAAAGAAAGCTCACACACCTTGCCTTTTTCTGCTTAGTCAACATCCTTGTTTATTTAAAATCTTTCAGATAAATAAATTAAAAGGGAGAATGGCTGCACAGGATATGCAATTAACATAATTTTTAACTTAAATCTGGGGTGAGTTTTTCTTCCTCAAAAAAATCTTAACCTTGTTGGTTTTATTTGTATTGAAATAAACAGTTGTGCAGCCTCATTTACTACCATCAAATTGTAGTTTCTACCTTTTTTTGTCCTCTGAACTTTAAATTTGTTTTACACTGTCAATAGGATTGAGATGCAGACCTTCCCAATAAACAGTGTAGAAGGGGGGAAGCAGTTACCCATGGTGGCTTTTAACAAGTAAAAGTGAAGAGATTGTTTATTTATGAATGTGTGTACCTGCTGCTCCCTTATGCTGTAACCTTTGGAGTGTTGCTTGGGAGTTCACTGTGTGTGTCCAGCTCCATCCAAACCTCTTGTGTGAATTCTACAAATGTATCTCATAGTGTGAACTCCCACTACAAAATTAGTGGCTGGAGTTTTTTGGTAGGGTGTCAGCCTTCGGCCTGACTGCAGAGTTCTGCACATTCTTATTTTCCTCCCATACATTCCTCAGCACTTAACTGTTTTTTTTCCTTTATCAGAAATGGTCTTTTTGACTCCACCAGATGTATCTTTGGGGTCATACTGTGGTATAGAAATTTTCATTTTTGCTGCTGGATGCTAAAACTTAACAATTGTCAGGTTTTGTTTTGAGAGCAACAAATTGCTGGGAAGAAGAGAAAGAATAAATGAGTTTGGATCTGAGACTGTTCTCTTACCAGACTGAAATATGTTTTCAGTCTCTCTGGGTTTATACCTCGGGGTCACAGCAGTTACACTGAGACTGCAGTGACAGCCGCTCTGTATTAACGTGCAATATCTTTATCAGAAATTGTTGAAAACTAGGGGTGATTTGAATACCTTAATTGCCTCCTGTCAGGAAATTGGCTCCCAGTGAATTCATTGCCATTCTCCAGGTTGATTCCCTTCCTGAAGCTTCTCTTTGGGATTAGCAGAGCCCAGTGCTCTGTCTTGTCCCTCTGTGGAATACCTTATTTCCTCGGGAGAGAGCCCGGCAGCTCCTGCCTGCCCACTGCAGCTCCAAAGGAGCTGTGGCCGGGTCTCTCAGGGATCAAAAGCTGCCAGCAGCAGCTTTAACAGAGGAGTTTATGCTCGTAGAGGCATTAATTGCCATGTGAGTTTGTGCTGCTGTGCTCAGGGGGAACATCTGTATCCCCAGAGCTTTGCCTCCTGTTTTAGGTCACGCACTCCCCTGTAGGCTGGTATAGAGGGGAGTATTCTTCTCTGAATTAGTGGTAACAGCAGAGAAGAAATGCAGTCCTTGGCAGAGCTTAGGGTTTGCTTTGCCCCAAGGCTGAGGCTCCACTCATTTCACTTGCCTGAAGGATTTTACAGGGCTGATGAGGTGCCCAACTGGTCATTAATTCTCTGGGCAGGTGAGGGGAAATTGCCTCCAGATCGGTGTTCACAGGAAAATGCATCCCTGCTCTTGCGTCACCAGAGAGCGAGTAACGTCTGTGAGTTGGCAGGTAGGGAATGTAGGGAGAGAAATGGGTTTTAAACCTTGTCAGGGAAGGCAGTGCTCATGGAGACAAAAAGCTGAACTGCCATGTCCAGGAAAATACCGTAGGCACTGGGTAATTTCCCCCTCTGTTCTGCCAGCATCATTGTGCGGCCCTTTGTTTTTCCAAACCTGGAAGCTTTGAATTCAAACTGCTGGACAGAATGAAAATGTTAGGGGAGAATGCTCCTCTGCAAATCATCCTTGGGAGTGTTTTACATAGAACTATTCCAAAATCTAGGAAAGTGTCCTCAATCCCTGCAGTGAGCAGAGCCCAGGGGACGAGAGTGTGGACGTGAGCCGTGTGTGATGGTGGGAGCTGTGGGACCTGGGCAGGGAGCCAGGGGGAATGCAGTGTGGTGGGGAGATGGAGGATGCTAGTGTAGAGTGAGGAGGGACCTGCTGCTCTGTCCCTCAGCATCCTCACTTCCAGCTGTTCAGGGGCACTGTGCTGCCTTTTTGTGCTTCCACTGCTGCTGCAGCAGCTGCAGAAGCCTGGATGGCATGAGTGTTTTCTGTCTGTAAGAAGAGGCAGCAGCTGACACTGGGCAGGAGGATAATAAGAGGGGAAGGTAGATGAAGTGGAATCCAAGGGTGGCTGACAAGATGTGGGGCAGGCTGGGGACAAGGGGTTTGTGCACTGGGGAAGTGACGTCCCCTCTAAGCAATTTGTAACGTCACTGAAGGAACGTGTTGTGTCCTGTCAAAAGGAAGCACAGCTTTGCTTTGCAGTTGGCTCCTTCTAATGCCCTTCCAGCACTCCCTGCCTTGCCTGCAGCACCTGTCCCTGTGCCTGTGCCATGCTGGGCTGTGATTTTCCACCCCTGGCTGTATAATGTGACCAGCTTTTCTCCTTCCAGAGCCTTATGTCCTTTTATATGGACACAAACTGGGCCTAAACCTTACTTTTACTGCGCCTTGTACTTACCAGGGGACTTAGTGTGGAACCCATGATGTGAGAATTGAACCCCTTGTAAGGGGTGAATTTGTGGAAACCAACTAAATGCAGAGAAATCTGTCTTCATGTTGGATCCTTCATCAACTAGATGGAAAAACTCACTGTAAAGAGTTAGATGAAGGTGATAGCACTCCAGGGACCTGGGTGATGACTGCTTTTGTACTGGCAAGGAGAGGAGCCCTGTTTGGCAGCATAATGGAGCAGCACAATTGTGACATTTCCCTGTCAGAGTGTAAAGGTTGTGGGTTAGTGTGGCACTTGTTATTGTGCCAGGCAGGGAGAAAGGGGAGAGCTGCTGAGAGGTGAGGAAAAGGGAGTGGGATCTTGTAAAGGTGGGAGATACAGGTAAACCGATTTAGACCTGACAGACAGGACAGAAATGTTTGGAAAGGTACAGAAGGATCCCTTTCCAAAAAGAAAGGATCTACAGAGTCTCCTGTACCATCTGGCACTATGAAGTTTCTCAGGGAAACAGGAGTGAGTTTTTCTTTTGGTGGTTTTTCTCCTTTTACAATAGAAACACAAGACACGAGGAACTGTTTGGACATACATCTTTAACTGGGAGGAAAGAGCTGTGACGGTGCTGTGGTTGTAACCACAAACTAACTGACAGTTTCCTGCTGCAAGTAACTTTCTATAGATGTAAACCTCCTTCATTTGTGTTTGTTGTTCTGTGTTGTTTAAATATCTGAGGAAGATTCTGTTGCTGCTAGGCTTCTATTTTTTGACAAAGTCTTTGTTGTAGTAGTTTTGGGGGATGGTGGCATGAAGAGAGATCATTACAGCCCTGATACAAAGTTAGGTGGAGTCCAAAAAGTTTCTGTATTTTACAATCTGGTTTAATGTAGAAGTGAAGAAGTAACCCCATTAAATGTGTGTCAGAGTGGTTTCGCAGTTACATTTGCATGTACAAAGCTCTGTTTATTTCTGAGGAGAAACGATGTCATCATGTGAACCTGCCCATGTGGCTGAGACTCTTCATCTGGTATTTCCATGGCATCATTACTGGCTTCTAATTCTCCTGCCTCCTTCCCACCCTTCTCCCCTGTGATGTGTTAAATATCACAGCTGCAAAAATGAGGGCACGTTTTTTCCCTGCTGTTCCCATTCCAGCTGGAAAACTTGGACAGAACCTTCCCTTGTGGTTTGTGATACTGTAAATAAAGGCTTGGGAGGTCACACGTTTTCCATCTCAAGTTATTTTGATTCCAGTGCTGGAATGGGAGAGGAGGGAGGAGAGGAATAAAAATAAAAACAAAAACAAAACCTCAAACTGTTGTAGCTTATTGTGGGAAAAAGAGCTCATTAATGCAGAGGGGAAGCAACTGGAAAAAAGGCCTTTGCAAGGAGGACTTCATCTTTGACTGAAGCTGTGACTTGGATAATTAGGGTCAAAGATTTCAAAGGAATCTTCTATAAAGCTTTGAAATAAAAGTTATCTACAAAGCGGAGGCCCTGAACACCAACTTCTGTGATCTGGGGCTGTTGCTGGGCAGTTGCTGTCTGCCTTTAGAGGTTCATCAGCCTGACTCCACAGGTGTGTGGGTGAGTAGTTTTACCTGTGTCCCTCTGAATATGGTTACTCATACTCTTAAATGTCAGTTAAGTGGGCTTTATGTGTGGAATTGAGAAATTGTGGTTATAAGTCTGACTGGCTGTGGTTGGGCAAGCTAGAGTCACATCCGCAGCCCGGGCAGTACCCCACAGGCTGGGGTATGGAGGGTGGGAAACCTGTTTGCACATTTTCTCAAGATTAATGGTGCAGTCCAGCCTTCTGAAAATCCCCACAGAATCGCGGCTGTTACTGCTGCTGTTCGCAGCTGGTGTCCTGCATCTGCAGGCTTGGTCTCCTCAGCTGCGTCCCTTCTCATGTTGGTGTTTGAGGCTTTGCGTACTCACAGAAAACACTGTTTAGGCTTAACCTTATAATATTTTTCTCTTTTGATATTTATAATCATGTTTTGGATTTGCTAAGAAATGAGCTCAGGACGAGGTCCACTGGGCTTTACTACTGGGTGGTGATATGCTGGGTGTGATGAATATTGGCTTACAGAGGGGACACTAACGCTTACTGGCAGCTGTGTCGCTCACTTTTGTTGAGTTCTGAAGAGACCTTTTCCTGGTACTGATTTTTTCTGTTGTTTTTTTTTTTTATCAAAACAGGATACAAAAGGTGACAATGTAATTTGTCACGGCAGAACTCTCATTGTACCTTGACACTACAGAAGTATTTCTTTTTCCATAAACTGTTATATTTATAATGTACAGCAGGAACAAAAGAGGAACATTCCACATCTAGATGTTAATCTCTGCACCAGGTAGTCTTTTGATTCAATAACTTTTCTTCCTTGATCTTCTTTTGCATTTTTTTCTTTTCTTTAATAGGCACAGGACATATGGACATAAAAAATAATGGCCCAATTTCACCCCTGCTGTAGCTCATTGACGTCATTAAAGCTACAGCAGGGATGACTTGGCCCAGATTCTTTAAAAATAAGACCTGATGAACAACCCCTCCTGGAAAAGCTCTGTGGAGAAGGTTGTCCTGAGCACAGCATAGAGCAGATGCGATGCAATTCACCCTGACATTTGATAACATTCCCATTGGTGCTGTTCCAGTGAGATGCTGGGCCCTTCCTGGAGGGGACAGAAGGCTGCAGATGTGTTCCAGATGTGCTTTTACCATGTCAAAATAGTGTGATGGAAAGCAGCAATTAATGAAGTGAGAGAAAGGTACTTAAGGCAAAGGCACATCTGGGTGGAGACCTCACTTGCTTGGAAGTTGTATGAGCTGTCTGCGCCTGAGGACTGGGCTTGGCACATGGTGAGACAGAAGACGGATATGTAGAATTATCTGTGAAAAATTGTTGCCCTGAGCAGGTTTTTAGGAAGATGGTTTGGGTGTGTTTTGTATTTTTGTACTTTTTCCTTGCGTCCTCTGCGATGTCTGGGTATTGCCACACAGGGATCAGCCATCTGAATGTGGCAGTTCCTGGCATAAAGGAGCACTGCTAGGTTCAGTATCTCGAGGTAGGTCTAAGGTGCAGCTGCTTTTTCAGGGCACATTTCCCTCCTTATAACTGGGCATAGAAACAGAAATTCTAGGTAATGTAAATGAAAAAAGGCAACATGGGATCATGGTGAAAATAGTAGATATGACCTTAAGTGCTGAGTCTGAATTAAGCTGAAAAATATGCTTTCAGATCTGAACACACTGAAAACAGAAAGCAGAAAATGTGAGAGATTCTCAGGAGCTGTTGACTACTTTCTGTTTACTGAAATAGTGGTGGCCATTCGTGGACGGTGACTCCGAAAATCTTTACGCTAACGTGCAAAATGAGTTTTGCTCGCTGTTATTTATAACTGCAGGAAGAAACACCCTTTAGAGAGCAGTCAGAGCCCCAAAGCTGTATCTGAGGTGGGTGAACATTGGCTCACTTTTTGTACAGCCAGGATTCACTGCCCAGGATATCTTTAATTTAACTGAATTCTTGGTGGTTATAACTGTGTTTGGCCAAGACAGGTTCTCTTGCAGTGAGTCCAAGAAATCAGATAGTTCTTTTTCCGATGCCAGACTCTTCTGGTCCACTGAATATAACTGCAGGAACACATAGTTCCCAAAAGGAAAATGCTTACTGTGTTTTTGGTGACAGCTGAAGCTAACTTGGGGGAGGGCAAGATGGAGCAAATGGCACTTGTCTGCTTATGAGAGCATGTTCATTTTAAGGGAATTTGAGTTGGAAAGTTCTTTGCAGTGAAAAGCCAGAATAGTGTCAAAGTGACATCGACTAGTATAAATAGTGAAGGGTGAATTAAATCTTTCAAATATATTCAGTCCTTTGATTAGTCATCCAAAACTCTGCTGGTAAGACAGGGAAAGAAATCTGGGCTTAACCTGATAAATGTCCTTCTAATGGTGCAAAAAGTCAGAAAATCCAACAATTTAATTCATGATATCCAGAAAGACCATGCAGCAGCTGGCAGCAGACTGCTAAGGAAGAGTATTAATCCTAGAGGAAACGGGGGGAAAAGGTAACTGAAAACTCTGCAGCCTTAAGGACTTTTGGAAGTAAAAGATATTTGATGTAATGCAGATAAGGGTGATTAGCTTATTTTATTGCATAGAATATGCTCTTGTCTGATTAAACTATCTTGTTTTGTGGTTCTCTTTCCTTGTATTGTCTTCATCCATTTCAAGCTCCCCTATGTCATTGTGGATGGATCTATTTAGGGTCTAACCCTGCTTTTACTGAGGTCAAAAGCAAAATCTGATGGGTGTGAAGAGAGCCTGCCCTGGGTCTTGAAGTGAGCCCTCACCATCTCTCTCTAAGCAGACTGATGAGCAGCATGGGTTGAATATTTATGCCCAATCCAATAAAACCTTGATGACTGGAGAAGGGTTGAAGGGAGGGTTCTACCTGAGTAAAAGAATGTATGAAAATTTTAAATTGCATATCTTTGTGACTGACCCATAGCAGTTAATTTTTCAGAGCCAAGGCTACATTGTCATGGGTTTTAGCAGAGTAGAGAAATGATTAATTTCTGGGGTATACAGAGATCTTTCTTAATAATCAGAAGTGTGTCATCTGGTTGCAAATACACTTTTTCAGGAAGGAGGGAAGCTGTAAAAGCAGCAGCTCGTTGTTATGGATGCAGTTAGACAGAGCACACGCATCCCTGTGAACCAAGCCAGGCTCCCTCTCCGTGGCACTCAGGCAGTGCTGGGAAATGATGAGCTACAGCCAAGTCTGGTTTCCCGTCCTCTGGAACGTCAGCGCGTGGATGTCACGCTGCACACACGTCCCCAGGCTGTGCAGGGGTTATCGGGGAGATAACCTGGCTGAACCCCAGCACTCAGAGTGTCTTGGGGCCACTTGTGATGGTATCTCAGCTTCACAGCCTCGAGTGGAAACTCCAGGAAATTCCAGTTCCTACTGAGGCAGCATTTTCTGTGTGCTAATCCCCATGCGGGGGCTATGAGGGGAGAGGAGGATTCACCAGCACACACACTGACAGACTCATGGACCTGTTTTGTTTATGAAGAGTTATGAGTTGAAATCGATATGCAGATCAGGAGTGCCCTGAGTATCTAAAGAGAATCCTTTGACTGTGGTTTCTGCGTCATCCCAGCAGTTTAGTAAAAAAAACAGAAAGAAAAAGAGGGGGATGCAAATACCATCCGTATTTATTCAGATTAAAAAGGAGTGTGGGGATGGAGCTGTAGGGAGAAGGGGAACTGTTCAGTGCTGAAGGAGAACTTTCAATTTATGTGATGGGAAATTTTAATCTATTCTGGATGATTTAGTTGTTAAGCTCTAGAGCAATAGACTGACTTCAGCTCATCACCTACTGAGTGCTTGGGTTCTACTGGGTGCTCTCAAGTCCTGTAGATGCCCGTGAGGTTCAGCTCTATTCCTAAGAGCTCACAGAGAGTAGGAAAGAATGAGGTAAAGGAAACTTTTTTAAAACACTGTTTGTGTTTATAAAAGAACAAAGAAAATAACCTTGAGATTAATTTGAGCTATCCCCTTGATCAATGACTCTAGTTTGTCCACTAATTCTTCTGTATATATAGCTAGAACACAGCCTACCAACAAAAGTTCTTTTAGTTTCTTACTATTTTGAGATTTATTTTGATGGATTATGTTTCTAGGTAACTGTTGAAGGTTATTTCTGGGAAATGCTGCCAGAATGTTTATTAACATGTGACTAGACCCAGGTAGAGTCCCTTGAGAAAATCTGGCTCTGCTGTGCACTCTCAGATAGGGGCAGTGACTGTGCTGAAGGGTGCAAGTCCTCCAGGTTCCCTGCCCACGCTGGGCCTGGAAATAACTCTGTCAATAGTAGAAATGTCACAGCAGGAATGACTCGCTAGATGTGCCCAATTCCATTTATCTAAATGAGCTGTGATCCTGGATTTAACGTGCTGTTTCATAGTTAAGATAAGAGTCATATGAATTAGATTATTGTTGGGGGAAAAAAAAGCGGGGTGCTGATATAAATACTTCTGCGGGAAGTTTGGAGAGCATTAGCAAGTCTTTTTACTTTTATGAGCAGCAGTGGTCAAAGCAGTTTCCTGCAAGAGATGCTTTCCACATGATAGGAACTCTAGTCATTAAAAAAGCATGAATCGGATTAAGAAGTGTAGGGGTATTTTAATTTGCCTTTGAGTCTTCAGATGTCAGTGCAAGCTTTAATCAGCAGCTGTGCCAGTGAGGAACTACTACGTGAAATGGAAGGGGGAGGATGTGGGCAGAGAAGCTCCTGGCTGAGTGGTTCAGGGGCTCCCCTGCACCACAGGTGCTCACTTCTCCAGGATTACATGAGCACTCGTGACCCTTTTGTGGCCTTGTCGGCAACAGCCGAAGGTGTCCCTGTGGTTTGCAGAGCTGAGGACGTGTTCAGCTGAGGGGCAGGCGTATGGACAGCAGGGTGGGTACCCAAGAGCATTCTTGATGCAGTGTGAGACTCCTGGGTAAGGACGTGTGGCAGAGATAGTACAGGTCTTGTGACATCAACAGCTGGCACCTGACGGTCTCCTGGGCAGTTGTCTGATGCTGTTCTTTCAGATGGACTTCAAAATGCTATTTCCTCTTCTGTCTGGGAGTTTCCTCTGCATGTGAAACAAACTGCTTGAGCCCTTTGTCTTTTGTTTCACCCTTATGCACCCTTGAGCACCCTTATGGCCTGTGGTGCCCATTGCTTTGAGCATGGCTGTGCTCCCTGGGGCTCAGTGGGATATACAGCAATGACAAATGTTAACAGCTCAAATTCTTTGTTCTGTGCGTGCTTAATATGCAAAATGTCATCTGTGTTGTGTCAGAGGCAGTGATGAGCAGTTCTCTCCCTCCCCGTGTTCTCAGGGCACGGGTGCTCAATTTTGGCCCAGTACCAGTGATTTTGTCATGAGGAGCTAGAAGCAGGAGGGTACGGAGGGTGTCCCTTCTCAAGGTCGTGGTGGGTACAGCACTGCTGAACTTCCAGTAACCCAGAGGGGAGGGACTGTCCCAGTGCTGCAGCTTTGCTGGGGGCATTCTTAGTGCTCGTGTCTGGCTGTGTTCTGCAGGTCACAGTCAGGGACAAAGGCGTATTCCCTGGACAGGATGGCAGGAAGTTCAGGAGGTGGGACAGCAGGAAGCAGTTTTGTAATCCTGAGCTCCTGCTGGTGGAAAATATGCGCTTGTTCTTATTTCTGCTCTGGCTCCGTGTTGGCCAAGCCTGTGTTTAATTTTGTGGGATGTCCAGGGCAGTACCTGCCATCTCTCTAGACAGCTGTACTTACTCTTCTCGTTATCACCGTGGCTGTTCACTAGCGATAAAGGAGAAGCAGAAGAGGACCAGGATCCTGATACCTGGGAACAGGGCAACACTTTCATTTGAATTTGTCTCTTGTAGTGGACAGAGTCGAGGCACTGTGGGGATCTGCTTTCTTGAAGACCTGAAATGTGCTTTTATTGACTACTCAAACTTTGAAATCATGATGGGAGAAAGCAGCAAAACCATTGGACAGCTTCCCTCCCCACATCTTGGTGCTGTCTTAATAGCCTCTTATGAATTGAAATAGCCCCCTGTGCCATTCCCTTTCTTTTAAATATAAGCTTGCCTCTTCTGCAAATAAATACATTCATTTAATAGCACAATTGCCTTAAATCAAGCAGCTCCAGTGTTGCCAAACTTGTGTTGCTGGTAGGTCGGGGGGATATTCTGCCCAGCAGAGACACAGAGATGTGCTGCTGCTGCATCTTCTGTGCTGTGACCATCTGACATTGCTCTTCCTTTTGCAGAAGAGCAGGGTCTGGTAGCTCACACTACCAACCTTTCATAATCCTCCCTGCCATGCTGATTTAAGGGAAAGTGTCAATTCTCCATCTCCTTCCACCCGTGCCATCACACACACCCTGACTGTTCCACTTCCCAGCTTTCCTTGCCTGTGGAATCTGCCTCTTTCCTGTATCAATGCCTGGCATCAAAGTGGAGCGTGGGGGAGTGCAGGGTGCCTGCTGGTTTTGTTGAGGTGTTACCTGGGCTACTCCCAATAACTCCTGAGCTATGGGGTGCTGCTTCTTGACGTCAGAGCAGAGGAGTAACTCTGGCCAGCAGCTAAACTACATCGAGCTGTGCTTTCAGAGATTAAGCTGACTGCAGATCTCTCATAAATAAATCTTTCTGTATTAATAAATGCCTGCAATAGTTGCATTATTACAGTTCATGAAAGCTTTCAGAAGGAAAAATTTTCTGAATGAGCTGTTTCTGCAGTCTCAGCTGGCTTTTAAAGATTGGTGTCATTAATTGAATTTTGGCTTTTCCTCTGGAATGGAGCCTGTGCTCTTTGCTTGAGAACAGGTTGATGCACATGAAAGAGAATGGGAGGAGATAAAGTATTCAGAGCTACTTGCGTGGCTTCTGTGGCCATCAGGTTACTGGGAAGAGGGGGCAGCCTTTCAGTGGGGCTGCCTTATACTTGGGTCTTTGACGGTGTGAGGCTTTCCCCACTGAAGTCCATGTCGTGGGTGTTGGTTGGCTGTAGACACCTGGCTGCTTGTCTGCTGCTGACTCATTCTTCCTGCAAAATTTCTTTTAAAAACTCAAAACATTGTCTCTATGTTACAAGAAGCCAGATTCTTCTTTCTGCAGGGAATGATACTTGTTGGAAATTGATCTTGCCTAATCCAGAGCATCGCAAATGTAATAATTAAGTGCTCCTTAATTTCCATAATCATTTGGTGGGGAGACAATAGCTTCTTTTTTAAAACTATGCTTTGTCTTTTGGAAATATTCTCACCAGCCTTACATAAAAACCATATTGTAGCCCACCCTTAACAGCCACTGATTAGAGGGTCCTTTGTCTTATCTGTTTCTGACATAAATTAATTTATACGGAACCAGCAAAATTCCTATGGAAACAAAACAGAAGTAAATTTAATACCAGATAAATGTGTGTTCTGGGCTATGAAAATGATCATGAAACTCATTTCTTAACAGGACCAGTGGAAGAACAAACAAATCTACAGAGATATGGTTGTAAGCCTCAGCTAGAAATGTATGTTTGTGGATATAATTAAACTTTAGTTAATAATGTATTGTCCTCGGTCTTGGCAGAGAGCTGTACTTGGGCTGTGGCTACACGTCCAAAGCATTTTTACTAGATTAACTTCTCTGAGCAGCCTGGTGTGGAGCTCTCAAAAGCACTTGCAGCTCTTCAGTGGCTGCTCTGCATCTCAGCTCCAAGAGCACATGAGCCCTTTCCTATGGCCATGGGTGCCTGTCCCTGACCTGTGCCTGGGGAGGCAGGGGGCCGTTGGAGAGACAGGCCTTCAAGAGCAGCTTGAGGAAGGGTGAAGTGTGTGAAGGTGATGCTTCATGATTCACTTTTTGCATTGCAAATCTTGTTTCGTAAGTAAGCCGCTTCCACCGATACCTTAAACGATTTGTTATCTCTCGGGGCTTTTCTTCACCCTGGAAAAAACCAAAAGATGATCAGTGTGTTTGAAACCTCTGTGCTGAGCATTATATGATTAAGTTGTAATTTTGAAGTGACGTGTTTGGGCATATAATTTTCACGACCATCTTTGCTTTCAGGGGTCATAAATACCGGTTCCAGCTGTAATGAAGTGCTGTGCTACTTACTATGTTCCTATCATTGTGTATGTCTTTTGTTTAAATTATTAAATCACAGTGGCAATGGCCATAATAATGTGGTTGTTTTATGTCTTGGAAGAGGGGAAAATAATTTTATTTAGTTGGAATAATGTAATTGTAACTTGCCTCTGGGTTAGAGTTAAAGGGGGAGGTGATGCAGGTGGTTGGCAAGGCTGATCTCTTGATGATTTTCTGCAGCGAATTCCACAGCCGTGGAGTGGCAGCATATTTGTTTTTAATGGAACAACTTGTGAGCAAACACTGGGATGTTTATGATGACAAGGAAGGCACTAGAAAAATAGAGGCTATAAAATCCCACTTGTTAAGGGCAGCACATGGATAATTGGCTCAGTCAGTTGCATCTCAGGGGAGGAGATGTGGATCTGAGATCTGGCCCAAGCCATTGCAGGCAAAACACTTGAGCTCTTTGCACCTCTGAAGGCCATCTGTGGGGTAGGCAGCTCTGCCTGGGTGGTTTTGTGAGGCAAAGTGCCAGGGAAGGACTCGGAGATCCTCTGATGGAAACTGCTTTAGAGATAAGGTGTTTATTTCCCCTTTTGAAGGGAAAAGATGCGTGATAGTTTCTTGAATCAGGATGCCTGCACCAATTCAGATCTAATTTGATAAATGAAGTATAAAGGTCCAGTGAATGACCTTCTGTAAAATACAAGAGTGCCTGAACCATTTGTTCTCTAAATCTTGCTTCACATCTCTGTATTTCCTGCTCATGCTGTTCATTAGTCTCCTGTGCCCTGTTGTTTTGGGGCTGATAATGGATAGCTGAGTGGTGATGCTGAAAACAAAGCTCCTGTATAAATAACCTGCTTTCCTTGGCATAAATTCTTGTGGGCATGGGGCACAAACCCTTCTCTTTTTACCTTTTTTTGCGTTTGTAGCTGGGCCCTGACATGTATTAGGGCTCCTTAGGTAGCCCCTCAAAGTCCAGTTGATTGAGGCATGTCTTCCCCTGGTGAAAGCTTACACTGCTGTGGCTGCAGCACAGACTGTGGTTTCTTTCCAAATGAATCATGAGGGGTTTACAAGCTGTAAAACTTCTCTGGAGAGCTTAAGGGTGTGACCAGCTTACAAGTGTGGGTGAATTTTTTTTTCTTTTTCTGGTTCGGGGCTGAATATATCCTGAGTATCTGCTTGGTGTTTTAGATTGCCAGCAGGATTTGTTTTCCCTTCAGATGGGATGCAGCACAATCCCAGACTTTTGTGGCTGCCTGCAGAGCTTTGCTGAGGCTCCCTTGGGGACTGAGTATAGGGAGTGATAAAACTTCATTAGTGTAAGTTTCTCCAGCCAGCATAAACCTTTTATGAGCAATAAGCTTATGCATTTGGAGGACAGAATTGCCCATTTCTCTGGCTGGGCTTTACTTAAGGTAAATGTGTCTTTTTGCTTTCCACAGCAGCTCTTTGCCCAGGCCTGGGGAGGCAGATTCGACCAGTCCAGCTTAGTCCAAACCACTTCTCTCCCAAGATGTTCGTTCTCCTGGCGTTCCGTGTTTGGTGGAAGGGCCCTGCAGAGGGGACTGTGGTTTGGCAGAGCTCATTCCCTTGGGCTCATCCCTTGGCCTCGTGGGCTCTTCTGGGAGGGGGGTCACAGCTGGGAGGTTTTGCTGTGCTGAGGTCTGGGATGTGCTGTCCTGCTCTGCCACTGCCTGCACTTGGAACGCGTGAGCAGCCCTGGGGAGAGCTGGCACATCCACGCTTGTCTCTGGCACGTGTGCTGGGCTTGGAAAATCTGGAAACCAAGGGCGTTTGCAGTAGTTTTGAGCTTTGGGTGGGGGCCTGTAGGAGCATTTCTTGCACAGTGTCTCCCAGGGCTCATCCCAGGTTCCTGCAGCCGGAACGGTTCCTGTTCCCTCTGTTCTGACTCAGCCTTGGCAGCCCCAAAGAGAGGCTTTCTCCAGAGCAGGGCACTGGCCAGGAAATCTGGAGCTGGCAGTGATACAGAGCTGGCAGAGGACAAGCCAAGCAGGTAGGAACTGTCAGGAAATTAGAGGGGAATATTTTTTTTTCCGTTTTTCAGGCATATGCCAAGGGTAGGTGGTTCAGAAGGGGAATACCTGGCACAGTATGATGGCAACCTACCCAGCTGCCCTAACAGGATACTTTTGCCAGGAACCTTTGGACCTATTCTTCTTGGTGTAAATAAAATCAAATAAATAAAATACTTGTTGCTATAAATAAAACTGAATGAGTATGATTACCTGGAGGCACCTCACACGGTCAGCATTTGTTCTTTCTCCCTCTGCAAACAATTACTGGAGAAAGAGGGAACCATCAGTGTGGACAGGCATCAGCCAGGCAGCATGAAGGCTCATAATAACTTTCTTCTATGAGAAAGGAGATATTTTTATAGTCTGAATTTTTTTATTTTACTTTCCCCCTGGTGGGAGAGAATTACTGGTGATGGTAGTTGGTAGACCAGCTCCTGTTGGGAAGCACTGAATGGAGGAAGGATTTATTGAAGGGAATGTGTGGCAAATTCCTTTATAACACACGAGGTTTTTTTTCCCCCTTTATTTAAAGAGGTTGTTTATAACTAAGAGACCATTAGCGCCCAGGAGGTAATTTTGTTGTAGCAATACCTTATTGAATGAAAGCTTGGTAGTCTGTTTCTGGGTGGAAGCCTTGGGAACAGCTCCTGTGTAATGCTGTACCTAAGCTTTTTTTCATTTCTCCTTTTTTCTACTTTAAATTGCGGTTGGTGCCGTTCCTTCCCATGTAGTTGAACGAACAGCTTTGTGAAGTACATGTCAGCATTTGAATTATGCTTTTCATTTACCGTAGCCAGTTCCAGGCCTCTCCTTTCACCCCCAGGGTTTCTAGAAGGTTTCTTGACAAATCTCCCTTTTCACCCCCAGCAGCCCAGAGACAAAAACCCAGGAGCTCCTTTGTGTGCTGCTTGGCTGCTTTGCCTGGCTTGCTGGTGCTGTTAGAGAAATTCTGTGATTTTTGCAAAGGATACTAAAATTGGGAGGTGGCAGAAATGTGCTCTGAAGAGTCCTGGTCAGGTTACTGCCCGCAGCTCTGCCTGTGCTGAGGAGCAGTCAGAATTTACCCAGTGTAAAACCTTCCACACCAAGGGAGTCAATAACACGGATTAACTGGTACGGGATGCTGAGCACTCAACATCCCGTGTTGTGTAGAGTGGGGTTTGTTACTTCTGGCTTGAATACTGACCTCATACTAATAATCCTATGTTTAAAGCACCTGCCAATCTTTCCTCACTGTAGCTGTTAAGAGAGAAGTGTATGGCAAAGACTGAGGATCGTTGCAGGAGCCGTGTTCCTGTTTGGTTTAAAATAATCTTTCATGTGATCAAAGAAAGGGTGATGTGTTCCTAATTATCTCCACTGTAAAATCCTTTGAGCTGTTGCTGCAGGATGTCTAATCCAGAAACCTCTTTTGGTGATAAAAATGGTGAGGGAAGGTCATGTGTATTTTGCATCTTGCCCCTTTTACCCTCCCTTTAGTTAAAGCATTTGGACTGGAATACACTGAGCTACCCAGGTGCAGAGGATATTACAGATTTCCATATTGCAAGCCCTAATTTTAACTTCACTCTGCAGGGTTCATGCCAATATTCACCCACTTGCATTTGCACTTTGGGTAGCACTCATTACACAGTGTGAGCTTCGCACATGTGCCGCTCCTTCTGCAGGGGGGATTTGTGTTCCCACAGCCAGACAGTGGGGTCTGCGTGGGGCAGGGGCTGGTGGGAGGCTGCTCACAGCTGCAGACGAGTCCCTGCGGAGCACTGGGCTCGCTGCAGCCTGTTGGAGCCAATTGGATGGGAGGAGGGGGAAGAGAGCTCGAAGAGAGCTCTGTAATTCCCTTCTGCTCTTCAGTGAAGTGGAGAAATGGCTCTGCATTGCTCGTTGTGCACTTTGACTGTGGAAGGACTCCCAGTCCAATTTGTCAAGGCAGAGACTTGACGTGAGTCCAAATATACTTGACAGTAGTCTCTCTGCTGTCAAAACCTCTCCTCCTCCTGTGATAAAAACACAGCTCCAAGAACACTGCTCTCCTTCCTTCCTGTGGCTCTTAAGAAAGACTCTGCATCCCAGAGCCGCTCTGGGGAGGAAGTTTTTTCCTGGATTCAAAGCACTTACCCGTTTCCCATTAAAAAGATTTGACAGAACAGTGGATTCAAAACAAGATAGCCACAGAGAATTTGGATTTATGCTTTCTTTAATTGGCCCACATAAGATTTTATTTACTGATAGTGTCCAAAGGGAGCTGTCGAAATATTGCAGAAAGAGTGAATGCGTCCATTGTGGTAATGTGCTTTTGATAAATGCATTATGGCATAGTTATGAAGTCAGGAAGAAGCCTTAATTACTGTTATGAAGCCATTAGAGTCTAAAGCAGCAATTTGAGCTCTTGTTGCAATTGTGTTTTATATTTCTTCACCGAAGACTTCAGCACCAAAAGAAATGCTTGTTTTAGAAGGTAATTTATGCCTTTTATTTCCTTTGCCTTTTTAAAATGGTGCAGAAGTGACTGTGACAGCAGTGAGCTCCATGGATTCACATAAATAAAATCCCGCAACCTCTGTGCAGAGCACGTATAGGGAATTCATACAGGGAAGTGATTCCACGTGACCTGCTGATTGTTTTCTTCTGTTACCCATATGGCATGAGAAATTACTGAGCTCAATTCTCCCGTCGTAAGAGAAAAAAAAAATAGAGGGAGAGAGGGCAGGATTGATCTCCAGGAATCTCATGTAAATCTTCCTCTGGGGTGAGGGAAGGAGAAAGACTGGTCTTGGAAACTTCTTATTAATGAAAATTGCTTTGAGAGATCAGTCAGTGTTATAATAACCTACAGGCGGGGTCAACAAATTGTCTGTCCCTGGAAGCCTCTGGTTTCCACATCAGCTGTTCCCCAGCACAGCCAGAGTCTCGCTTGGGTCTCCCCTGACAGCCACCACAAAGCAAATTATTTGGAGCTGACTCTTCTACAAAAAAGGTGTGCAAAAAACCCCTTTGTTTTCAGATGTTTATGATCTCTTTATCTTTTAAGTTATTCAGGAATTGCCCGTTTAATGCTCACTCACCTGTTTTTAGTGCTTTGTAAATGTTCTTTGACTCTCGTGTAGCGCATTATTTATAGCAGATGTTAATTTAATGGCGTGAACTGTGTTACCCTTCAGCATACAAGCATCTTAATTTCAAAAACAAAACTGACAAACGGGGTTGTAAATCAAAGGTTAACAGGCATAGCAACACGAAGGCATTGTTTGCTCCGTTGTTAAACTGATACTGAGCTGCTTTCTTAGATGGAATATTTCTTTACCGACAGGAAGGCTAAGTACAGGGTGTACTGTTATGAGAAAGGAGGAATGAACGTTACTTAGTGTATTTTCCAAAGCTGATTGCTTAAAATAATTGCAGGTGCAACATGGTAGTGCTGATGGTTTTTACAGCAGCTGTGGGAAGCAGCTGTCGGTGCCCCCAGCCCCTCTATGTGGGCTCCAAACCGGCTCTCGCTTGGCCTTAGTCTGGGCTCTGACTTCTGGCTGTTTGTTGGCATAGATTGCCCAGAGAAGCTGTGGTTGCCCCCTCCCCAGAAGTTTCTGTGATTCTAGAGAGCAGTGAGGCTCTTTGCTCATAAACTTTAGTTAGAAAGCACCAGTTAAAAGAGCCCTTCCCAAGAACAGGGATATCCTCGGTGCACCAAACCTCCCAGGGCAGGCAGGCTGGTGACTTCCACACCCAGCATTGTGGGGAGCCTTGGGTCATGTTGTTTGTGCTCAGTCTGGGATTCAGCCCCTTCAGCTGATGCTCAAAAGATGTCGGAGGTGTTGAGAATGTCTGCTCAATATGTTGGACTAGTTTTTAACTTTCCCAAAGTGTGTTTATCTTTGCTGTCCAGGGTGGTTTGCGCGGGCTCTGCTCTTGGGATGTTTTTTTTTGGTTTGATTCAGTTACAAGTAATTAAAAAAAA
>VXBT01001002.1:389068-494079 GCA_013400235.1 Oriolus oriolus
AAACTAACCCCCCCCAGCCCCCTCCACCCCCAACACTTAACTGTTCCAAGGCTGTGTGGTTTCCTTCTCCATGTGCTTTCAGCATACTGAGCTAGGGAAGGTGATGATGGTAAATATCACTGCCTTGTTTCCAAAAGCTGTTGGGTAAGATCTCTCACTGCAGCATCTGAAGTATTACCGGAAATATTCAGAACTGTTACAACAACATCTCTGGTGTATTTTTTTTCTTTTCCAAAAGTCTTTTCGTTCCCTTAATTTTGGGTGGAAGACGCTAACCAGAGAGATTCAGGTGTCAGCAAAATGTTCCAGACTCCTGCATCATACAGCAGAGAGCGAGTGCTGAGACATTCCCCTTCCCTTTAGATAGAAACATTAATTCTCAGAGTGCACTGGGTAGTGCTGCTGCAGCTATCATCGTATCTGTGTATTTTCAAACGAAAAGTGCTTCCAGTTATGATGTTTGTCCTGATTGACTATTGTTAGAGGTGTTCCGAAATTTGGGTTGGCTTCTTGAACTCTGACACACGGCATAAAAATTCTCTGTGTGCCTCATCTCTGAAGAGTGACAATGCCACAGATTAAACCTAAGCATTGCTACTCCCAAGGAGATTGGCTGAGTATTTTTTCCTCTCCAGAGTACTCTGTACACTGTATAGCTGTAAAATTAAAATGGATATATCTTTACCTGCTTAATCTAATACCTATTACTTCCTCTTTGTTTCAAATTTGAGTAGTTTGGGGCATTTCATGCTTCAGAGATCTAATTTAAATGAATTTGTTCACAGCTGTAAGCTTGTAGATGTGTTAATCAGGTAATGTGAAGCTCAAAAGAAACACTGGAAGAGTCCAGAGAAATTCTTATAAGGAGATGATTCCTCTGCTCTCCAGGCACGCTTCTGTTGGGTTGTCATTGTTCCAGTCGGTTTCACCAGCCTCCAGCACAGCCTTTCCGCAACTGTGCATGTATTTATTTATTCAGAGCATCTGGTGTCAATGTCTAACTTGCAGCTTGGTGCTGTTTGACCATTTTCTAGTTTGTTAAAATGTTCCCCAAAAGATTCCTTCTGAATCTGCATTTCCACTGAAAGGGGCTGCCCCGCTTGTCCCTGCCCCAGTGAGGGGACTTTAACCAGTTCAGCTCTGTCCCTTGCAGAGTTTCCTGGGAAGTGTTTCACCCCAGCTACACACACACACACACACACATCAGTAGATGCTGAAACCAACCATTCGTCTTCAGGCATTTGGGGCAAACGCCGCCAGAAAATGGCACAGAGGACAAAAAGTAAATTTGCCTTCTAAAATCCTTTCAGCTATTAACTATTACAGATATAATTAGAAACATAGGCAAGGATTATTATCCTATAAATGCCTTTCTAGTCTGTTCTGCTTTTGTAACCTTTTTTTTTCATCTGTCATCCTGCCTTGCTGCGTTGTTTCTCCTTGCAGCCTGGCGTCTCCACCATCATGTCCCATTGCTGCCTCAGTGCTTTGCATTGACTCTGTTTGCTTTTTCCCTCTATTTACGTCAGAGCTGTCGTCGCTTGGCTCTGCACTGGTGTTCTCATGAAGCCACCATCACTCAAACAAATAGGTGGTTCTTATTGCTGCAGGAAAATGAAGAGTTGCTCTCTGCAGTTCCTGTCTCCCCATGCTGCACATCTTCCTCCTTTTCCACTTGGTAGATAAGGATTTTTGGAGTTTGTTGTTTTGTTTTTAAAGTGCCTCAGAAGTGGAAGTTGAAGCTTTGTGTAAATTGGTCCTTTCAGGTGCTGGTGTGGGAAGCAGAATGGGTCCTTTGGAGCAGGGACGCAAGTCCGTGCTGGAAAACCTCCTGTCAACCAGGAGCTGCCTGGACACGGTGGGAAGGAAAGCCACGGCTTTCCTGTAAGAACATGCCCCAGTTGGCCCAAAACAGACACCTGAGACTCCCTGAGTAGGGAGGGGATGTGCCTCAGCCCCTGGAAGTGCACCTGAGCTCAGATGGTGGAGCCCTTCCTTGCAGGACCTCTGTAGTGTCACTTTATATGTGCATTTCCATGTGCCTGTGTCAGTGAGAGCTGAGGGTGCTCAGCATCTCCAGGGCTGGGATCCAAGGTACACAGGCTGGGGCACCCACTGAGCAGTGCCAGCACCTTGTAAAACAAACAAACCCCCCTAAAATCCACGCTCATCATTTCCCAGACACAGCTGAGATGCTCAGCCCTGCCCAAAGGGAGATCGATGGTGTGTTTGGACTCCCTGTTGCTTTCCGTGGAGGTGAGTGTGTTTATGTTATTTAAGGAGTTGGTACATAATCAGTCTTAAAATTAACTGCCTGCCTGTTGACTTGTCACCCTGTGAATGAAAACACATTGCTTGTAATTTGTTTGACATTATTCTGTCCTGTTGTCAGGCTTCTAATTACATTTAGAACACAAGCCAGATGTCTGTCTGTCTCCTGTCTTTTTTATTTTAAATTATTATTATCATCATCATTATTATTATTATTAATCTTTTTTATTGTCAAACAAGTATTTCTCTGAAGTGATGGAAGTCTGTTTGTTCCTCTCTGTTTTCAGGAGATTAGTAGGTGGTTGCAGGTTTATCTCTTAAAACTGCTCCTTTTAAAAGAAGGTGTCGCTTTGGACAGCTAAAATTGCTGATCCCTTGTGACTTTGGACTGACCTTCTGTGTGCTTTAGGAGTATTGAAATATGTTTCTATCTACATTAAAGTATTGCTCTAGGTACTGCTTTCTGAATATGATCACATTCCCCCCTTATTTATTTTTAAAGAAGAGATAAATTGCTTGTGCTTTCAGAAGTTTAAAATATTAATGTATTTAAATATAACAGTGAAAGAGAGGCGAGGCAGAAGGGGTTGCCCTTTCAAAATGTGCACAAGTGAGCAATCTTTTATGGAAGCCATTGGATAAGCCTGTAATGCTCCTTGCCAACAGTGGCTTTTGATGATTAGCAAAGGAAATTCAAGCTGCTCACTGTGAGGTTTTACTGCTCTAGCCCTATCCTGTAGCCAGAATTTTCCTCGAACATCAAGATTTTAAGCACCAGAACCACAATTTTTCTATAGAATACTGGATCACCAATGTAACCAAGCCTGCTTTTCCAAAAGCATTAAGTCACTTAAACATCAAAGGGCTGCTACTTCCTTAATGGGACTTCTGAACACTTTACCACTGTTCCCACTTGGAGAAAACCCTGTTGGCCACTGAACAAGTGCCATTCCCCTTGTGGTGGTTCTTTTTTAACTGATTTCAGTTTGCAAAGCAACAGGAGTTTGTGGTAACTGTTTTTAGGGATTAGAAACTTGACTCTTGGTCCCTGCTGACTTGGGTTTTTTGGTATTATTTATCACCAACTATCCTAGCTCTGAGCTGCGAGGATTGCTATTATATTTGGATGCTGTTTTCTTAGGCAAAAGAGTCAGATCTGGCTAGTTCCAGTAGGGGACAGATTTTTCTGTTCTGCAAAACCTTGTTCAAACAGAGCTGTTGGTAGGGGAGAAGGTGAAAGTGTATGAAAGACACAGTTGGCTGCAATAAGAGAGAAAAACGGGGAAGAAAGAATAAAGGAAATAAAGCAAGTGTTCAATACAAGTGATACGTGTGAGCCTTAGGCATAGAGACTGCAAATTATTATGTAGTCCCTGCCATTAGTGCAAATACATCCCTGATTTTCCCCTCTGCATCCCAGCCAACGGGATCTTAATGAAGGACAAACTATGCAAACAAATTCTCTGAACCACTTGTGCCTCAGCTTGAGACAAGCCGTGTTCTGCATCGCCTGTGTTGCTCCGTGTCATTGTGATGGTGCTTTTTGATCTACTGCTGTTGTTCCTTGGGGTCTGGGCATCTGTCAGTCCTGCCACCTGTGGAGAGGGCTGCTGGCTGTGCTGCCAAAGGTCGTTTGAGTCTGTAAAACTGCAGGGACAGAAATGAAACCTTGCTTTTATTGATGGAAGAGCCGCTTCCCCAGAGGGACAGAACTAATGGGCAGTGTTGGGCTTGGCTGAAATGCTGCTGGAGTTTGCAGTTAGGAGAGAGGCTGGAGAGGGGGATGTTGTCACTTGAAGTTCCTCTCTGATCCCTTCTTGCTTTTGTTGGCAGCCAGCAGTTAAAAGGGGAAAAGGCATTTCTGGCTCTGGGCATCTGGGCCCAAGCCTGGCTTCCACCTCAGTTGGCCTCAGCCGCCTCTGAAGATCTTGGCCCTTACAGGAGCTGACAAACAAGAATGAACTGATGACTCACCAGCACAATAATGTCAGAAATGCTAGTTTTATTTTGCTGTTCCTGCATGTTCTTCAACCTGTAACTATTTTATGTGTTTTTTAGCCTGAAGAGAGGCTCGTGTGTCCATGTACAGCAGAGGATGAAAATGCAGAGTGTGTGCTTTTGGAAGAAAAGTCTCTTCGGTGCAATGGGATGCTGCAGGTGGTTGGTTTGGCTTTCACCGATAGAGGGAGGATTGGCGGAGCCTGGTTTTAGTCCAAGTGGTTGGTGGAGCGAAAAAAGGGTTTCTGTAAAGGTCTGGTGTTTGGTTTTCTCTCTTGTTTTTTCTCCTGAAGCAGCACAAGACAGAACTGTGTTAACTACCTACATTTGAGTTTAGGAAAGCTCTGTCTGTGCATGTTTTCACAGGTTGGGGCTTTAAGTGGCAAGTTAATTCTTGGACTGAGAGGGGGAAAAGTCCTTGGAACAGCAATGAAGCTGTGTCAGTTTTGGGGAGGGGAGAAAAAAAGATCTTCAGAGAAGAGAAAAAATATGCTAATTTATAGTTTAGCTAATGAAGTAAGAAGTTAAGAAGATAGAACAACATACATTTCTTGAGTTGTCTTTGTATTTATTAGTTGCTGTGTTCACTGAGTGTGGTTTCCAGGGGTATGGCTTTTCTTTTTTCTTCAATGAGGAGAAGTTATCTTAATAAATTAAGGGATTTATTAGCAGGAGCCATGTGTTTTCCAGCCTTCAGCCAGGCCCCGCTCTCAAGGACACGTGAACCCCCTCACGTTTCTCTTTGAGTGCCGAGCAAAATGGGCATTGCTCATTTTGAGCACATCATTGCTCCTGTGAGCACATCACACAGGTCCCTCCTCAGCCGTGGGGACTTCGTTCTGTCCCTTGTGACAATATGCTCAGTGTCTAAACTGTATCGATTGTAAGTGCGTGTGATTTTGGTTTGGGTTTTTTTCCCTAGTTTGACTTTCCGTCTCTTTTAGCCGTACTTTCTTGTTGTTCCACAGAAAGCTTGGATACTAATCATGTGGTATTCACCCTCTCCCACTGTGACAATAACAGCTGCTTGATCATTTTTTGTAAGGATTTTACCTTTACAACTGCAGCCTTCCAAAAAAAACCCGACCAAAAATACCCCAAAGAACCCAACCTATGAAAAAAACAGTAAGGTTTTGAAGAAATGTCAGTGTGATTTAAATATGTAACACACACACTCAGGCTTTCTCTCTGTACCTGCTGTCTAATTTCCCTTCTCTCAATAGCTCTGACTAATGCTGGGATCTTTCCCTGTTGAAGCTCTGCTATTTATGAATAGAGCAAGTCCTCTCTGTAGGCTCGTGAATGCTTGGAGTATGTGGTGGGCTCAGATTAACAATGTGCATAAATAGCAGAGAGCTGAAGGACCGAGTCCTTGGAATAACAGTTGGGAAGAGATGGCCCTGTTGAATATGTGATGAAGAAACAGCTTTCCTTTGGTTGCTGGCCCCCCTGAGGGTGAGGGTGTGTTTCTGTTGCAGTATTTGCCGAGAAGAGTCAAGTTCAGCACCCAGAGGTGATCTCCTCATGAATTCTGTTCATTTTACCGGGGTGGTTTTTGTGAAATGGTGCTGAGGGCACTTGCAACAGAAGTGATGATTTATTTTCCTTTATAATCATAGAGTGGTTTGGGTTGGAAGGACCTCAAAGATCACCTTGTTCCGAGTCCCTGCCATGGGCAGGGACACCTTCCACTGGGCCAGGTTACTCCAAGCCCTGTCCAACCTGGCTTTGAACACATCCAGTAATGAGGCATCCACAGCTTCTCTGGACAACCTGTTCAGTGCTGCTGAGTGAGTTATCCTGCTGCTGCTGTATTTTCTCCTCTACAACAGGCTGATTTTGCAGAGTAATCCTGAGTGTACTCATTTGCAAGAGGCTCGTAGGACTGGCTCTGTCTTTGACACAATTATCTCTAATGCTCTTCCTCCTCTTACTGCAGCCCTCCTGTGTGTGCTCACCAGATGTTCACATCACACTTCATGTTCCCATGTATCCCTGAACCATAGAGGAGAAAACAAGAGTGCTCTTAACCTGGGTAGTGCTCCTCTGGAAATGGAGAGCTGCCTCCCCATCCTCACAAGGAGGAGGGAGCAAAGCTGCACCTACCATGGTTTCCTGAGAAAGGCTTCAAGTGCTTTCCAGCCCTTCAGTGGAAAAAAATCCTGGGAGCACAATGCTGTTGCTTATTTAATTACTGTTACTACCTACCGCGTTTAGGGCAGCATTTTAAGTGTAACTTGCATAAGGGATTTGCTAAACTCATTACTTGTTCTGCTTGTAACAATTTCTGTGTCTCCCTGGCCCTTCTTGGGGAAAATAATCTACTTAAAACATCTTGAAAGAAGGGCTAGAGAGAGCCTGCTGAGGCCTGGGCAATGCAAAGTATGTGGTGGTTAATGTTGATGCTCATTTTCTGCTGGGTGTCTGGAACTGCTGTTAGCATAAAAGATTTGATACACTGCTTTCAGTGCAGAATAAGCATAAAAGGGCCCTTAGCTGCATTACCAGGAGGCAGCTGACACAAGGACCTTATCTCTGTAACATTTCAGCAATGATAAGGCATCTGTAGCTCTTTCCATGACACAGTTTAGTAAATCCAGCAGCAGCCCTTTGCCTGACTTACAGAGAAGATGTGGAGCTGCTTTTTGACTTGGCTGCGCAAAGTGGTGTTTAATGAGCACTCTAAGATCGGGTCATTTGTCTATTAAGTGTGAACTCAAGATTTCAGTCTTGTTGGGCTCTGGCTGCTCTGGTTCAGTCTTCCGTGGTCATCCCTGCCCAAGGATCTGCTTCACAGCAAGGCTCGAGGCTGGAACGTGTCGCTTTCTGGTTCTCCCTTTGCACATCTCTTGTGTAGACAGTGGGACAAATGTGCTCCTGAGGTGCTGCCAAGGAAAGTAAAGCCTGGTTGGGAGCAGAGGTGGCTCAACTTGGTCTTGGGCAGGTGGGGCTGTTCTCATGCGTGCAGTGATCACACTGCAGTAAAGATCACTATCTCTTCATGATATTTCTGGGACTGTCACGAACTGGTGCAGCTCCATTATTAATGCTGACCTTTTCCCTGCCCGATGAGACATCCATCTGCAGCATCCACTGCAGAGGCTCAGGAGAGCAGCATCCTGATACCTGCTGTCAAAAATGGTCCCTTTTCCCCTCGTTCTGAGCCATCTCTTGTGATGTTTTCCACATGGCAGCCCCAAGTATGTAAAGACGTGTGTGTTTTCTGTGAACACAGCTGCTGCTCTTGACCCATCTGCCAGGAATTCTGCTCTTCAGACACAGCTTGCTTCCTCCTGGTGTCTGTCTCCCTGTTCCATCAGCAACAAACATTTTAACACAGCTTTGCTTAATGCAAAAGAATAACACACTCTCCTTTTAAGGGCATGGTTCAGAGCATGAATGAATCCAAGCATGGGCTGAATCTCCTGTCAAATGGGTGTTTTAGTTTGGACAACTGCATGAAGTATTTGTCTCTGTGGAAAAACTCTTCTTCCACTGCATAAAAATTCCCTAAGCAAGTGTGTCTGGGCAATGCCAAACCTGGTTAGTGTAGGGTGAAGCTTCTTGAGAGTCTCTGTCCTTCCTGCTCAAAAGAAAACCGAGTCCGTGCTTCATCTTTAATTGAGTTGAGTTTTGCTGTGCTACATGAGCTTTCTCAGCAGCACAACAAATACTGGTAATGGAAAAAACCCAGTGATTTGTTTTACTATTATAAGGAGGGAACAAAGAAAAAAAAAGTTAAAAACCCCTCAAATACAAAACAAACTTAAGAGCAAGCTGCTTTTGAAATACCTGCCTCTCACCTCTGCTAAAAAGGGCACGAAACTGAATTACAGAGGGCCTGGATAATGCAGTCAGGAGTATTTCCACACCATGGTCATCGTGCTGCCAAGGACGTGCTCACGAGATGTCCTCTAATCCAGTTAGAAGTGCTCTTCCAGGAACCATATCATTATAGAGTTGGAAATTCTGGAAACTGGGTGGACGCAGTAATACAGGAGAGCTGCTGCGCTCTTTCCTTCTTCGTGCTAAAAATGTCTCTGGAACGAGCCATGTCCTGCTCTGGCTCTGCTCCTGCTGGCTGGGCACCGCAGCCTGCGAAGGGCCCCTCGTCCCTCCTGGTGCCCTGGCTCTGGCTCCAGGCGGTGGGAAGGGCTCTGCAGAGCTGGACGAAGCCTCCTCTGTCCTGCTGTGCCCCTCTTCCCTTCGGGACCACCTCACTGTTGAAGTGGTTGGTTCTTTTTCACCATCAGGAGGGCCCTCCTGATCTTTTCATCCCAGAGGTTAAATTTTTAATGTAAAAGGATCTGCTTTGGTCCCTAGGTCACATTGCCTCTTCCTGGCTCTTAACCAGGAGAGCATCGAGGTCGGGCTTTCTGCCTTACAGGGCTGTGATTTGATGGGAAATAGCGACAGGCACAGGAGGAAAATCAGCTGCAGCCTTTGGGCTCTCTTTTTTTGCTCTAAGTTGTGTGTGTGTGTTTGTTTGTTTGTTTTACTGTGCTGTGCCCTGGACAGTCTGCTTGGCCCCCCACCCACCATTTGGTAGGTGTGTGCTCTTTTAAAGAGAAATATGTTTGAAATTGGAGTAGCAGCTTCTGAAATTCCTCCCGTGCTGCAGTCCTCCTTCTGAGAAGGAGCAGGGCTGCAGGATGGGCAGTGACTCCAGGGGAGCAGCCTTCATTCCCTTGGGAGAGCTTCCTCGGTGTGAGCTCTCTGCAGTATGATGTTGGATCTGATGCTGCCGTGTCCAGAAGACATCTGGGCCTTTTTATTGTAATCATGTTTGTGCATTCATACCAATTTTGATGGTTATGAAGGTTCAAAAAAATCCCAGAGATCTTAATAAGCTAATTCAGTAACTGTTTGTGGCTTTTGTTGTTCCTCTTTGTTGTGAGGACAGAACTGGTTTATGCTGATGAGTGCTGCATGAAAATTATATTATTAGTAATTACTGGTAATTTCTTGTCTGGAAGCTTCAGGTTTGTGGGAGAACTTGAACTTCTGTATTCCCTCTGGCTTGGCTGCAGCATCTCACAGTGCCTGGGGACACTTGAGCAGTTCCCTTTCCTCCATGGCAACTTCTCACACCAGTTCTGGGTGGCAGAGGCAGTTCCCCCTCTGTCCTGACGTGGATTTTATGTCCATCACTGAAGTGTTGAGGCTTCCCCTGAGTGAAGAGAGCAGCTCCAGCCCCAGCTCACGAAGGACGTCAGTGCAGGGTGATGCCTCGGGGATGAGGGAGAAGGCAAAGGACCAGAATGTGCTTCTACATTTTCCCCTTTAAAATGTAGTTTTATTTTAAATGTGCTGTGGTTTTTGTCAGCTGGCAAAGCGAGGGATTAGTCACAGAAGTTTGTTTTGTTTTCTTCTAGGGAAGCTGACAGAAAGGCAGAAAGAAAAAAGTATACCATTAAACAAAAATCCCTGGAAAAACAACAACTCTAAAGTACCAACTTTTCAAAGAAAATTACAGTATTGCTGTATTTGCTCTTTCTGGGGAGCATCACCTCGCTACAGTGTCTCAAGTCCCTCTTTTAGATTTAGATTAGGGATGTGCCCGATTTTTGTGTTGTGGATGCAATGGAGGTAATTGTACCTGGCTTAGCTAAGGAAATGGGAATAAATGGAGGTGACACTTAATTGCTCAGTTTGAGAGTTACCTTTTCTCCTTGTACCAAATACTGATTTTTTTCTTCAGAGATCATCATTGGAATAGAAACATTTTTATCCCTCTCTCAGCCTGAGATTAATAGAGGGGGACTTCTTAAAAGCTGTATCTTCTGTTTTGATTTGGTTTCCAGCATCCTAATTACTTCTACTTCCAACCATGCCTCTGTATCTGCTTTCCTTTCATCTTCCCGACTCTGACTGGAAGTAGCCTTAGACCAGAAAAGAAGGGAATCTTGGCTGCAGGTGAGATAAGCAGCGTTTGCAGAGGAGGAGGGCCAGTGGCTGGCACCTTTCACAGGACCTGCAGCCTGGGAACGCTCGGGAATGCTTGGGAACGCAGCCGAAGGTGGGGCAGCCACAGGGTCATCTCAGACAGCTCTGGCAAGGGCTGGTGGTTTGAAATTTGCCTGGGAATAAATAGTAAGTAAACCCTGGGATATACTTGGAGAGGCAGTTCCTGCAGATGTTCCAAGCTTTTGTGAAAGGAGCAAGCAGGAAAAGCAGAGGGGCTTGCAGCTTTTTTTTTTTTTTCCCTAAACTGTAGTAAATTTATCTACATTTTCAGCCTGTTTGTTTTGAATGCCCAGCTATTCTTAATAACCACCTGATTCCTTACTGGCTGGAGATGCTGGCGGGGTGGGGGCTCTGGGGTATAAGCCTATGGCTCCTGCATCCAGGTAATAAGGTGGCAGCAACTTTGATTCCTTGTGTCAGCACCTCTTCATGATTCCTGTTCATGAAGGTCAGTAAAGCTAAAGAGCAAATAACTCGTTCTCTAAGCAGTGGGCTCACAGTCCAGGTTGAGTTTATATTTGTAGCTTTGTTTTGAATTTTGTTGTTATTGGCTAAAGAAATGCTTGTGCTTTTCTGGTGCTCTGTGAACTCAGCTGCTGTGGTGCCCTTCAGTGCCTCTGGGTTCGGAGTGGGAGGAATGCTTGTTATTTTGTGTGATGGAAGGGCCTGCCTGTTTTCAGACTCTGAGATGTGTAAAACCTTCAAACGCCAAAATATTGGCAGGGTGATGCTAAACTTTCCTCTTTTTCACACAAGTAATGGGAGATTTTCTCTGATTTGTAAAATAATAATTTCTCATTGGTTATTTCATGTAAACACTGATGGGGTTTTTTCAATGAATTAATTCTCTCGCTGCCCTCTCCTCCCCCTGGGGAGAGATCTTTAGCAGCACATGGAAAATGTGACTGACCCTTAAAGCTCAGATTCAGTCCACCCTTCTGCTTTTCTTATCCCGCTTGTCAGACAACACAACTTACTTGCTTTATCTCCTGTCCAGATCTGCTATTTTTTTCTGTATATCTAATTTTTTTTCTGTGTGTGAATTTTAAATAGAATTTCTAAAAAATATGGTGGCAGTAGATCTGTTCTCTGAACGTAATTTACTGTGCTTTATGGCTTCTGCTGATCTTTTTTTAGTTTCTTGCTACGAATGATATTGATTGGAGTACAGCATTTTTATGCAGCTGAAGGGAAAGGTTATGCTGTTACAGATTACGTTTTTTTTAAAGACTGTTTTACAGTAATATACACATACAGGCAGTGGTTACCAAAACTCATTATTAAGTAGCTGTAAAACCTCTAACAAGATAAACCGTTTAATGCATTGCCTTGTTAGTGTCTTTAGCCCTGCCTTTGACGGCGTGGTAGGTACAGTATATATTTAGAAACTAATTCCAGAAAAAAAAAACCCATCCGTCAGACTGAAGTATTTTTCAAGACCCAAAAAACAATCTTGTTTTTTATTTTTCCCAAGCAGAAAATCATGTGCTTTGCATGAACGATGCTGGTGGTAAAGCTTTGGGAAAAAACCAGGGGCAATGGGCTCATAACATGCCAGCCATCCCAGGAGAGTGAGATTCACGTGGCATTCCTGCTGGGATGGAGACTTGGATGAGCAGAAGAGTGTTGGTGTCCAGATTCACTTGCAAACCTCCTGGATTTTGGGTTGGCTTTTACTCCTGGCTTTGGTAGTAGAGCTCAGAGTTGTGCAGTCAATCGAGCTTAGCAGCAGGCACACTGTGGATGTTATTCCTCTGTCTGGAAGGTGTTCAGAGATGCATCAGGCATCTCAGGGAATGATTCAGTTTGTAACAAACAACCTCCTTCCATGCATGTTTGTGTCTCTCCTGGTAGAGCTGACTTGCTTCTGCCAAGCACTGGAATGTGACTGGTTTTCCAGAATATTGAGCAGAGCATCCCAAGTGATTTCAGAGCCATTGCTTAGCATTCCTGTCTTTTTTTTCCCTTTTCTTTCTCTTTCCCTTTTTTGATGTCACACAGAAACACTTGTTTGCAGTAGGGAAGTGTGTAATGGAACATTTAACTTTTTAAACTTTTTTTTTTTTGCTGAAAGTGGCCAATTAGCTCATTATCTGAACACGTGTTCTCTTGGTAATAATATGGGGTTTTTTCTTGGATTTTTTTTCCTGCAGGGGTGTGTATTTGACTGAAAGAATCAATTGCTTCTCTTGCACGTCCCAGCATTTATTTGCTTAACTGGTCCTGCTAATGAGGAAAATGCATGTTCTGAAAGGCTTTACACACTCAAAGGAAAAGTTTAGAAAGTTCCTTTGTTTCTAGTGACTCTTAACACAAGAAATGGCCCATGAGTAACAGGGAAGAAAGTTGCTTCTAATACCCGACAGCTTTGTCCTCTGAAATACCGCTACTGGGAATGTGTGGTTATTCCCAACAGGCAGCCTGGGGGATCTGAAAAAGAAAGTTTTACTGGCATCAGTTGGGTGTTACCTGTGTTAGCCCTGAGTGCCTGAGCTGCTGGAGAGCTGGGGAGGAACTTGCACATGTAGATTTTTTCACCAGAATTACAGATTTCACCATGTGTGTTTTATCTTGTCAGTTTTTTGAGGCTTTTCTCTTTTCCCACTGTGGTTTCTATGGGAATGTCACGAGTTTGGGTGGTGTGTGTAACCCTCCCAACCGCAGCATAGTCTGTCTCTGTATTGCTTAACTTTTGGGGATTTTTTTGGTGCTCGTTTTGTGCTGCAGGACAGGGGGCAGAGGATGTTTGCCATTAACTGTGGGGGTGCCTGTTACAGGGATGGCAGTCAGAGAGATGATTTCTCTGTCCTCTGGAGGTGAAACAATTAAGTCAAAAAGCTGCACAAACCATTGTTTCCACACAGGCTTGAGGATGGACCTTTACCATCCCCAGTCTCCCGGGGGGCAGTGCAAGCTCCGAGCGGTCCCAGAGCTGGGAAGTTGGTTTGGGGGGTGAGGGAGGAGAGGGGCTGCTGTGGCTGACGTCAAGAAGGGCACTATTGAGGGAAAGGTTTGTCTCTACCACCTTTTTCAGAAGAACTGGTATGTGCTAAAACATCTGAGGGAACTGGGAGTATTCCTAGCCCTGGGCACAGCACTACATGCATTTAAAAATAAAAACTGCTGACGTTTCTTTCAGCTGTCCTTAGTGTGAATCAAAGCACTCTGGTTTCCAGTATTTCTCAGCAGTGACAACAACCAGGCTGGGCAGCAGAGATATTTTAGCCCTGCATACAGGATTAGTGGCGTCTCAGGGAGGAAAATGAGGCACCTTGTGTTCCTGCATGTGAGCAATTTACTGTTCACTGAAAAAAGTCTGGTATTGCCTGGCGGATGGGTCTGTGTTGTGCAAGGCTTTTGATCTGGAAATCCTGTCAATCACTTGCAAGCTGAAGAGCTGAAGAGAGTTGTACTTGCTGGTAACTCTATGCCCTTTGCTGCACTGGCTCAGGGAGCTTCTTCCAAAGACTGTTCAGTGCAGATTGTGTGAGTGGCTTTCAGTGTAAGAACTGAACTCCAAAGTTATAAAGGAATTTAGTTAACTAATCCCCTCCCCCTTTTAGAATGTGGTAACTTAAGCTTCGGTCCTAGGGCACCCCAAGCCCTAAACAAGGGGCTCAGGTGGGATTTTGGAGACAGTTGCCTGTGCAAATACCACACTTTGCTGTTTTTTAAAACCTCCTTATGCTCCATAGCTTTCCTGCTGGGTGCTCCCCTTGCCCTTGGTCTGGCAGCATTTCTGCAGGAAGAGGTGCTGGGCCACTCGGGGTGAAAGATGGAACAGGAACACAGTAAATCATCCCGTTTGTCCTTGTCCTTGTGCTGCACCCAGGGCATGTTGGTTTGAGTGGAGAGAGTGGAGGGGCCTCTCTCGGGAGGGTTTTTGTAGCCAATCCCAGGAATGCTCTTACAGAACATTGCTGGAGGTGTGGATAGAACTGGAGGTATTAACGCAGGCTTTTACCACATCATCTTGGCAAACCATTTTCTCCAATAAGCGTGACAAGCTGACCTGGGGCTTCCAGAGGAATTTGTCCCTGAATCCTGGAGGAGCTCAGTACTGGGAAGTGTTAGGGAGGCTGACACTGCTGTTTTGGAAATTCTGGAGGTGATTGCTGGGGAGAGGAATATGAGAAAATTACTTCCTTCTCCTTCAGATGTGTGCAATTTATAACTGTTTGGCTAATCTGATTATCTCATCTTGCCTGCGATGACAGATGGGACAGATGCTGTGCTCTGCACAGTTGGGTCCTTTTGTGCTGAAGGAGCACATGACCTTATTTTGAAAGAGTAAACTTCTGCAGGAATAAATACTGTAAAGAAAAAAATTATGCTTTCTCTACTTTCCCCTATGACAGGCTTCAAAAACTTGTCCATTATTCTGTAAAACAGTGTTGTTACAATGCTGTCTTGCAGTATGGAACTGGAAAATATTTTCAGCTCAAAATAAACTCCACAAAGAAAATAGGTTCCATGTGATCCCCTATTCAGAGGAAAGCTACTGGACTTTAGTCCCAAATAAAGATTCCAGCCAACTTTGGTGCTTTAAAGAGCAGTAGTGGTTGTCCTAAATTTGACTTTACCAAGTCTACTCTCCTGCATAGCCCTTTCCTTTGGTCGAGTCAACAGAGCAAGTTTCACACTGGTTTCTCTTTGTTACTGGTGCTTTGTTACAGTTGCTTTGAGAGTGGCTTCAGCGGTGCGAAATGCGAGGAAAACCTTCCAAATGTAATTATTGAGCCATCGCTTAGTTGGCAAGTCATTTTCAAAGCTTGCCATTGTCCTTTTGTCCTCTTTATCGTTGCTGGGAAAAATGCATTAACCTGTGCTTGAGAAGGCAATGATTTGCTTGGTTTTTGATACAGTCAGACCTATTTATTTTGTCAGGGGGAGATGCTTCTAATGTATTTAGTAGTAAATCATCCTGAAGCCAGGTCTCTGAACAGCTCTTGCTCGTGTTCTTTCTCCTGATGGGGCTGTCGGGATGTTGTTGCTGAATGTGCAGAAGAGAATGGCCATTCTTCTTTCTCTTCTAATTTCAGAGATCGACAGGGATCAACTGCATTGCATTTTTAGAAGTAGCAATTCTGGTTAGTTTGGAGCTTGGAAGTTTTCTCTTCCATTAGCTAATTAGGACTATTATACTCTATTGTCATTATTGTCACTCAGGGTATTTTTGAGAATCAAGACTGAAAAGTGACTGTATAAAATGAAACTCATCAACGAGGCTCCCTGAGCCTATTGTGAGTCACCCTTGCTGATTTCAGTGACAAAAATAAATCTTCTGTTACAACTGTTGACTCCTGCAAGCCCCGCAGTTACTCACTGCAGGAGCTGGAGCTGGTTTGTGCCTTGGGAAGAGCCGCTGTCACCAACACGTGGCCAGGGAGGCATCTCACCCACATGTGGCTCCTGTCAGCCAGGCTGTTTTCTCTCCACCTCTAGCCTAGGATTGTTAAATTGTTAAACTTTTACTACCTCTTGGATTGTTTTGATCTTTATCAATTTTATTAAGCATGCTGAAGCTGAATAGTGCTGTCCTGAGGAAGGACAGGCAGCTGGTTCTTGGCAAAAGCTTGTGTTTTAGTGGGAGAACAGAGAGGATAAGGCCCTGGATTTACATAATTATTGATGCCTTTTCTTTTTTTTTTAACCAGAAAACATAAATTGCACACCTGAGCAGCTGAGATAATCTTCTAGCAGTGGTCTCTGTAATTAAAAAAAAATTGTTAGCAGGTTGTCACTAAAAGCATGGATTGTTAATGCTGCCATTGCTTGTGCTTTGCTTTTCTTCCTTGTAATTATAGTGACTGGTATTTTTAGGGCAGCTTTGCAGCTTGTCTATTTTCTCCCAAGTTGGCTAAAAATGCTGGTCGCACGTGACATGATAAATATTCTCTTGGAAACTAATGCTGTATATATCCTGAACTTCCTGTTCTACTGATGTCTGGATTCATTCCTTAAAACTGCAGGAGGTGGAGGAAAGGTGTCCCTTTTTATTGAAGCCTGGGCACGTGGCTGTTAATGGTCTTATGAGTAGCCTGAATGGTCTTTGCAGATAAATCTCAGACTGGAATGTTTTTGTTTGCTTTAGCTTTTGGGTGGTATTAGCCTTAGTTGTAACCTCTTTCAGTTTCTGTTATCTTTTAATAAGGACTTCCTAGAGCTCTGATCCTGCAGTGAAATCCATGCAGAATCCGTCTGTGGCTGCAGCAACGAGGCTGACACAGAGCACTGGGCTGCTGCTCTTGTGTGGAGTTTCTCCACTCAGTGCTCCGACTTTCCCACTGGAATCAGAGGGTTCTTCTCATTGATTTATTTAATCATAGGGCTGCCCTTACAGGAGCTTTACTGTGTCTCCTGTCTGCGTCTCCAGGACACCTAGGTGCACATTTCTCAGAGGTGTTGAGAACTGCACGTTGCTGCTGCCCAGCCCCATGAGTTGTCCCTGCTGTCCCTGTCTCAGCTCCCGCCTGCTCCTGGCCAGGTCTGTGGGGCCTCAGCACTGGTTGAGCACACCCACCCAGAACAAGGTGTCTGCTTGTGTGTTAGGTGTGATGACAGTGCTTAACCTGAAAACTCAAGGTTGCAGTGGGAAGCTTCCGGTAAAATCGTATATCCTCTTTTCAGTGACACATTTTTACAATGACACTCCAATTCCATGCAGGCTGTGAGGTGCTGGTGGGCAATCCCTGGGTGGAAAAGGTGGTGGGGAAAGCTGTAATTTGTGAGTTCTTCCAGACAGCTCATGGATGGGCCTTTGCTGTGCGTCTGGGCAGCATTGTTTAGATTGATCCCAAGGTTTCCTACCTGGCTCTTGCAGGAGCTGACTCCTGCGTGCTGGCGCTGCTGGGAGTGCTGGGAATGCTGCTTCCAAACACCTTGTGGAACCCGTGAAAGACCAAGGCACTGTTTGTGTTATTGATTTCTGGACTTCGCTCTCATTCAGGATTTTCGCTTACTGACAGAAGCAAAATAAAAGCAAATCTGTGGAAGAGCAAAAATGGAACTTTTAGGCTAATGAAGCTGTATTGTGTCTGAGAAATGGGTGGCTAATCTGCTGGAGAAGGGGGAGGGTTGACTTTTAATGAGAAGTTATTACATGTTGAATAGCTGTTAAATTGCTGTATTAATAAAGTGGACAATCCTCTCTAGTTTGTCTCCTTAAAGTATTCTTTTAATTGAGAACCGCCCTTAATCCTTTCTTTTAAAAATTAATTAACATTTTGAAAAACACTTCTTTGGCTGTGGTGGCCTGGTTCAGATTAAATTGGGGTTATGTCATGACTGCTTCCTTATGTACTTTAGCTGTAATTTATGGGCTCAGTGGATAACACTAACTTCATATATAAGAGCTTAACACTTCTAAGAACAAGACTAATGGGCTGATATTTTGGTCACAGCGCTTTGAGTTGGCAGGAAACAGAAGAATAGAAATGAGAAAACAGGGTCTGGTGCCTGGAGTGAGCACTTTGATATTATTTTCAGTTCAGCTCCTGATTGTTTTGACTGTGAGCCAGCATTTGCAGTGAATTTTGGACTAAACTATCTAAACTTTAATGTCCCTCAGATACTGCACTACTTGTAGACTGCAGGTAACTTTTATTGCACAGACTAATTGTCCTTTTCTTCATGCCATGTTGGAACACTGAAGTCCTTTGACTCCTCTGTTACACTCTGTGGATATGCCAAACCCTCCAGCTTTGGGTGGTTTTGACTTCCCACCTGCCAGTTCCGGGGGTTTTTGAGAGGGTGTCCCTCAGGGCATCCCCCAGGGCCAGCAGACACGTGTGCTCTGGATGTGGCCGTCTAAGAAAGGCCAGCTCCTGAATCAGGTCACTGTTTACAGAGCAGATTGATGTCAGATATAAATACAGCTATAATGCCCTTTAGCCAAGGGCATGTGGGGCTGTGCAGCGCTCCTGCAATCCGAGAGCTGACAGAGCTGGATCAGCCAGGATGGAGAAATTCCCAAGGTGTGGAACAACTGGCCAGGCCATGGCAGGAGCTGTAAAGCCGGGACAGGGGACTGCACCACTCGGTCAGAGCCATCCCTGAAATCTGAACCGAGGGAGTTGGACACTTTGTGCTCTGTGCTTTGCTTCCTCAGCTGCTGTCGGGCTGGAACAAGGTTTCCATCCTATGGTGCATCTCATGAAAAGGAAAATTTTGTGTCTGAACCCTTAGGGACACCCTCTAAACAATTTGGATATTTGTTAGGGAACAAAGGAAAAGTTTATTTGAACGGGTCTTGGAAGTCAGGAAACAGATTTTGTTACTTTTGTTTTAATTTACATTAAATTGCTTTCTTTTAACCCATGTGTGCAGTATGACACCTTGTTGCAGGACACCCTGATGGACTTGTGAAGCTGAATTTGTAGTTGGAGGAGGCGGTTGAAATCCCATTTAATTTGAGGAATAAAACCACACAAAACTCCACAGGAATCCTCGAGGAACATGAGAATTCCACCCTTGGGAAAGCTCTCTGCTTGCTTTGTCAGACTGAAACCACAATATGTGCTCTATGGCTGTTAAATGCTTTGATACATCCAGAAATTTTCTGTAGAAAAGAGAATTGTTTCCTGGAGAGAAGTCTGAGTGAAGCCAGATCTTGGCTTTGTGAAACCCGTGGCAGTGGGAAGGGCTGTGGGAGGGGTTCAGCAAAATGAGGCAGAATTATTTTGTGGCAAAAGTTGGATCCAGTCTTGAATCTGCTCTGTCACTGATTCTCTCTTGGATATTGGACCAGATAATTTTTCTCCCTATGTCTCAATTTCCCTGCAAATGAGGGGTAATGATGGTTGTCCCTGAGGCCAGGGCAGAGCTTTAATGCATCCCCCTCAAGCACTGGGAGCTGCTGCAAGCAGCAGGCTGGGCCCCAGCCTGGCCCTCCTGTGGCTCTGCTCTGGGTGTGTGACTCAGTGAATGTTGTTTCCTCTTTTCTTGCCAGTACCTGCATTTGTCTCCTTAGGTACCACTCCTACCCTTGGCTTGGGCAAATTCAGTATTTATTATTATGTAGTTTCAGCTATATTTTAAGTGACCATAGTGTGTCCTTTGGGTTTTATTTTTTATGGAGTGCACAGAGTGGGGAAGGAGTGCGTTGGGTTTTCCCAGAGCAGGTGAGAATTCAGGATATGGATAGCACCTGGCAGTATCCCTGGGGGTCTCTCGTTGCCTGAACTGGCCACTGGATCCTGGTTTGGAAGCACGGGCAGCGGTCCTGGGTGTTGTGGAGGTGCAGCTGTGGCCCCAGTGCAGCAGCCGGATTTGGGGCACAGCCGAGGGTCTGGTCCCATCAGCAGCTCCCCAGAGAAGGAACCTGGAGCTGCCCGTCCCACAGCCCTTGAGCTGGGACTGTCCAAGTGACTGACGAAGCTTTGTCCTTCTTCAGACTTCTCAAAAAGGAGTAAGGGACAGAAATGACCCAGCAATGTTACCCAGACTAAAGGAGAAATGGAGCTGCTCTGGCACTTTGGCCGCCTCTGCCTCAGCTGGCAAAACTGCTCAGCTGGAAACACCCTGGAACCCTCTGAATGGTGTGGGTGGGATTTAGAGGCTGTTGCATGTTGTGGTTAGCATTAAGGATGATTTGCAAAAGCAGTAAGATGTGATGGTTTTAAAATGCACCAACACTCCGTATGTGGGATGTAGAATGGTAGAAGGGAAGAAATAACACCAGCCCAAAATGTGCTGAATAATGAACTGAAAGTGGTTATTGATTAGCTGTGCACTTTCATTACCCTGCTGCAGTCCGAGAGCAAAGAGCGATTCTTTTTTCTTTATTAAAAAAGAAGGAAAAAAACTTTCAAAGGCACTTATGAAATATTTAGTGTAATTATTTCCAAGATCAAAAGTCCAAAGAAATTACCCAGCCACAGAAACCTTGTTAATCTGTTGATGTTATGGATGAAAGACGCAACAGAGATATTAAACATTTACTGTTCTTGTGCAGAATGGCCCTGTACTTTCCACCTCAATTGCACCATTATTCATCAGCCTCCACTGCTGTGTCTGTCTTGCTCCCCATGTAAGAATTTTAGGTGTCATTACAAGTTTCTTCTGATGGAGTGGGACTTATTTTCTTTATCCCCATTTTGCCTTCAGGCAAGGCAAGTCTCAGCCTAATGAAACCAGTGTGAAGTATTATGGTGCTCTGACACTGCCTTTGCAGTGGTATCGTGTTTTCTTTCCTCCATGAAATAGTCTTTTTAAACCAGCTTTGAATGCTCATTTCCTGTTCCACATAGTACTTACATAAGCGAGGGAATAAAATGTTATTTCTGTCAGGACTGTAACTATTGAAAAAGTGGAGTAGCTGTTGATGACCCTTTTCAGTTTGAATAGGGAGTTACTGAGGAAGCAATCCAGGGTCTGTCCCATGTTGACTCAAATCCCAAAATTTCGATTTTGTGTCTCAAAAGCAGGTTTAGTGGATCTGCAAGTGTTTGGAGATAGAAATTCAAATTAACATTGAGAAATAGCCTGAAATGGGCTGTAGGTTGGAAAAGATGAGCGTAAAGACCCATGAATAAGCTACAAAATGGGGAATGAGTGCTGTGGTTGCCGTTCCAGGGGAGGTGGGATATGGCTGTAATGGGTTTGGGACTGAGTGGCTGTCAAGTGCCTTGTGCTGTTGGCAAATACCATGCGGAGGGGTACGAACAAGAGTTACAGGAAAGACATGGAGCTTTGGACTTCAGCCTCCCTGCTCTCAATTTCTTATTTTCATGCTTAGTGACTGGTAAGATGAAAGAGGGGAGTTTTCATGACTTTCTGCTCTTGGTGTTTTAATAGAAAACTGTAATTTCCAGTGCAGCTACTGATGGAGAAAAAGAGAACAGGGATGGTGTGGGCATGGACATTAAGAGCCTGGATGGATTTGTCATTGGGATTTTACTTCTTAATACAAGTGAAGCCTTGACCAGCTGGTGGGAACTGCACCAAACTCCCTTGTGCTCGCTCTCCTGAGTTCTGTCAGGAAGAGAGATTGTAGCTCCTGGAGCTGTAAAGTGTAAATGCAGTAACCTCCCAGGGAGGCTACCTGGGAAATGAGATATGTTTATTTTGTTTCTTAAACTTGGCCTGCCTCCCGTCTCCGTGCCACTGCTGCCCACAGTGCGCAGGCTTCTGCTTGGCAGTGACCCTTCAGACTAATGGATGTGCCACCAGCCAAAGAAAAATCCTGTCCATGCTGTTTGCCTGTGGCATTCCATAGATTTTTCTTTACAGTAGTTTAATGAGCTGCCAGCAATTTTGAGTCTGTTTTCAGCCAACACGCTGTACTTGCCACACTGTCAGTGCTGCTTTTATTTTTGTTTCCCTGTGCGCGTATATATATGTATGTCTATATATATGTGTCTATATATAAAATATATATTACACATCTATATTTATGTATTTGTGTGCGTAATGTTGGCCTGTTCTCAGTGGATAATGCTGAGTCTTGGACTAAGAGCAGTCCCATTAAAAGCAGGGTCTGCCCAGTTCCTTTAGCTCACCAGGCTCTGCAGCCTGGCCGCAGGATGCTGGAGTTTGTGGCTGCTCTCCTCATGCAGACTACTTGGAAGCGTTTCACCTTTAATGTCAGCGTTCTTTTTAATATTCATCTTTATCCCCAGTATCAGCAAAAGGATTAGAGGCTGGTTTGTCTTTCTCTCTGAACTCATCTGTGGCTCGAGTGTGCTTATTAGTTCTTTTAATGGCTTCTCTATTAGTTCATTATTGCATAACCTCCAGGCACGGCAGGGCTTGAAATGTTAATTTTCCAGCCAAAGTTCATCTGATGGACTTCACCTGATCCCCTTGGAGTCGGTGTGTGCATGGGGAGGGCTGGCTGGCTTTGCACCACAGCATCACTTACAAAGCAAAAGGGAGGGAGTCAGTTTTTCCCCTCCCAGGTGTTAAAGGAGTAATAGGAATGGAAAGTACAAAAAACCAGCACAATATCCTAGAATGTTTAAGCAGAAAAGGTGGTGGGTGTTGTGCACGCTTTGCTGTGGTGTTACTTTCCCCCCTCCCCTTCTCCTCACGTTGCTTCGAGCCAGTATTTGGCTACCCAGTGAACTATAACAAGATTTAATAGCTCCAGTGTCGCTATATTGCATTTGGACTGCTTCCATCCTTCAGTTGTAATAAACGTCTGCTTTACAATGAGCTCTTAAATTCTATAAGTGACGTCAAATTGTATCTAATAATGGAAAAAAGATCAAGTACTGTAAATGCGACTTGTTCGCCCTGTCTCACCGAGCAGTGTTTGTCCTCAGCCCCTCGCTGTGCTGCCTGCCTTCGAGAGCTCTGGAGCTTGCTCTACACCTGGGAAAAGCTGATTTCCACAAATGCTTGTGTTTTCCTTGTTCTCTTCCCCCCTTCCTTGTCCCCTGGCTGCGTTGGAGGCAGTGGCCAGCCCCAGGGGTAGGCATGGGGAGCTCCAGCTGCTCCCGCACTAGAAGGACCGCTGCAGTTTTGCAATGTGGGCACTTGTTCATTAGCTGCTGATTCACTGTCAGATGGGATCTAAGCTCAATCATGAAACTCGGATGTGCAAACATCTGCATTGCAATTTTTCTCTCTGAAGATGTGACAGATGAGATGGGCGATAAGATGAACGACCGCACCAAGAGTCACGCACTGACACAGTGGCCTTGGAGCTGAGAGCGTGTGAACTGTGCACTTTTAAGGAGCTTTAACTTTTGATCCACTTTTTTTTTCTCCCCAGGCCTGATGAATTTTTAAATCTGCTTAGCTGTCAGTGAGCAGGTATGACCCACACTATGAAAACTGAAAACTGCTGATTTTAAAAAGCTCGTTCTATCTCTTCGGTTTAGTGCATGTGCATGTGTGTGTGAGAGGCAGTTTTGAGAGTAGTGATGAGCGTTTGTGGCCACAAAGCTACGAAATAGAAATGTTGAGGCTTTTTAACCTTTCAGTGTAGACATGGCTTGAAACAGTCCCACTGGAGAGATCACTTTGGTGGGGTTGGGCGAGGAGGGGAGAGAACGGAATGGTAAAATGTGAGCACTCGTTATTCATCTCCTTGGAAAAGCTTCATAAATTGTGTTTTCCTCTGACCTTTAATGAGTGGTGGTCAGTCATGAGAGATTCACAGTGACACTTAGGCTCCAGCCTAGAGTGTGCTAAGCATTCACAAGCCAAGAAGCTCCTCTCTGTGCTGTGGTCCTTCCCACGGAGCTGGCAGTGGGATGTGGGCAGGACAATTGTGAGGCCGTGCTGGTCCCTGTGATGGATCTCAGCCCCTGGAGAGGGTTGGGCAGGCAAGGCTGGCGAGCGAGGGCTGAGCAAGGTTTGACAACCAGGCTCTGTAGATACTCATGGAAGGCTCCTGAGAGGCAGGGACACTGTGCACAACCAGGATCAGAGTGACGGGGAATGGTCTTTGCAGCGGTGTCACTCTGGAGAGATAAAGCTGAGCAAGACTGCTCTGGGCCAGGAGGGAAACTGCCGCATTAATCAAGGTGTGAGCGCCGAGGCTGCCTTTGAAAACTGCTGACTTAGGCCCTGGGAATCTGTTTCCCATTTATGCTGCTGCTTCTAAAGGCATAAATAAATCCAAGCACGGTAAGTATGCAGTGCTTCTACTCGTGGGAGAGCACTGTGTCCTCCTCCAGGGAGCTCTGCAGGAGAGGGAAGGTGGCCGGGCTGCTCAGCCTGGTGTTGCTTCCCAAAGTCCCAGTGTTTGATGCACTTGGGATCAATGCTAACGTCTCTTTGATACCACTTTCTTCAAGGAAGCATCTTCTTGGGGATAAAGGCGATGTAGAAAACCTAAGGAAGGTCTTTAGGGAGGTAGGTGAGGTCTCCAGGTAATGCCTTCGCTCATCTTGTTGCCATTACAGGTTTGGCTTGGTTTTCTTATAGTTGTTTCTCTTAATTATCTTTAATTTCTTGATGATGTGAAAATATTACAAGGAAAATTGTTCAACAGCTGAGTCAAGGATATCAGTCCTTCGCTCACAAGTGTGCTCTTTCATAAAGGAGACTTTTCTCAGCTTCTACAGACAGCACAGCCCTGAGCAGGCAGTGAGTGATCAGAACCTGAGACCTGGGGCTGGGACCTGCCTCTGCTACCAGCTGCTATGTGACCCTCCATGATGGGCTTTCCTTTTAATTTTATAAAAGCATAAAATGAACCTCCTGTGTGAGGCTGGAAAAAGCTCATTATAGTTCCTCTCTGTGTCTGGGGCCTTTTTTTCTCTGTTGAAAAAGGGATGCAGCAGCCGTGGCCGGAGGTGGGTTCCTGCTGCTGGGGCGTTGCTCACTGCAGTCCTGAAAAGCCTCTGCTCAGCAGCCTGAGCACGGAAAACGTGAGCTGGTCAAAAATTAGTCATTGAGGTGACAGCTGGGAACAGAGTCATAACAGCCCTTTTGTAGCCTGAACCCACGGTGTGAGTGGTTCTCCTGCCCTGAACCCTGTGAAGAGCCGGGATTTCTGCTGTCACATTCAGTTTCCATCCCCTCAGGGCCAGCCTGGGAAGCCTGGCTGGGATTTGGCCTCCAGCACTCCAGTAGCACAGCTTAACCACCCTTCACACACTGATTGTTACTCCTTAATTACAAGCTGTCAGTTGTTATCAATCCTTTGCTCCCTCCTTTAGCACCAGGGAGGCTGCCCTGACGCTCCCAAAGTGAACACCAAGTTCATGGGTTAAATGGAGAGATTCTGCTGGGTCTCTTGGTCTGTTCAGCTTCTGCAGATCCAAATGATCCTCCCCCAGTTTTAAAGCGTGGGCACTTTTTTGGGGGAGTTTGTTGTTGTGAGGGAGACTGTTAAAATTGGAAGTAAATGCAGCAGGCTGTGTGTGAGCCTTCAGACAGCCTGGAGCAATGGCTCAGAGGTGGACCTGACTCATCGCAGCAGGATATTGACTCTGCAGCATAATTATGATGCTTTGAGAACCTGATTTTAAAATAATTGAGGTATAAAATTATGCGCCTGGCTCTCACAGTTACTACAGCTCTGGGTATAAATTGAATAACAGGCTGTACAAATGTGCCACTTGGCTATAGCAGGAATAGCAGCGAGTCTGGAAATGTCCTGCGTCACCGCTGTTTTCCTCTTGCTGGGAAGCCAGCTGCAGGCTGAGGTTTGCAAACAGCCTCTGGGTCTTCCACTTGTGCAGCCACAGGGGTTTGGCAAATCCATAGGAAGGTCCAGCTTGGTGCAGCTGAAATCCAGTGGTGAAACCCTGGCTGTTTGCTAATCCCAGCACATGGAGCATCTCAAACACCTCTGGCTGTAGCAATGGGCTGGGTGCAGGCAAGTGCCATGGACACCGCTGGGGTTTTGACATCCATTTTCCAGAGCTGTGGTGGCTCCCCTGCTTCCAGAAGCGCTTTTTCCTCTCTCCCATCATTTCTGCAGTCAAACTTCTGTGTTTGGCTCGGACAATACAATGAGTGGTCTTGCTGAGCTTTGATTCTCTATAAAACCTCAAGATTTTGGAAGGAGGCCTCTGTCCTCAGTGAGTTGTCTGAAAGGGCCATTTTGTCACCTCTGTCTCACCTGCAATGGGGTTCCCCCAGATCTGAATTTGGTGAAATCTTGTGTTTGTATTTCATGGTTTGATACCTGGGCTCCACGGCTGTTGGAAGGGTTAGAACAGGTTCTTTTCAGCTCAGAGACAACCCAAACTGCAAACTTACCTTGATTTATTTTTTTTTTTTTCCCCCAGTCTAGCTAAAAACCAGGCCAACAAGTCAGGTTTGTTCTCTTTGTGCCTCCTTCAGTGTCAGGCTGCTGATCCCAGGTGCCTTTCCCTTGGTTTGAGTTGGGATTTACTCCTTGGTGTTGCCCAGTGTGTTCCCAGGGTTGTTTTCTACCCAGCTCTCGGGGGCTGGTTGCAGTAGCTGGAGTGGGTCACTGCTGGAGGAGGTTTCCGATGGGCACATAATCAGGATCTGCTGCAGCCTGCAGACCTGTGGGCTGGGCCCAAACACTGCTTTTCAATCACTGACCACAGGGAAGGAGAAACCTGGAAGGGAACTTCCCACTGAACCCCCAGCTCCCATGAAAGCTGAGCAGGAAGCTGGAGCAGGAGCCAGTGCTGTGACCAGACAGGCTCCGCATGCCAAGGCTGCTGCTGCGCCTGCTTGGGGCCAAAATGTTGGGATTTTCAGTCTGTAATGAAATAAACCATCTTGTGTCTCAGCCATCTGAATTATTACCTGACTGGCACTTCATTATAAACACATTTTTTACATGTTGGTACTGGTTTCTTGCCATTTTACTGCTTTTTAGGTTCTGGTTTTTGTTTTATTCATCTCTTCCAATCGATAGAAATATCCTGTTTTTAGCAAGCAAGGGCAGACGTGACTGATGTCTTTATGATGGAGCAGAATCACTTTCGGAGCATTTGAGGAACAGGGGGAGAAGCTTTTAAATCTAATTTTCAAAGATCTCTAAAGCACAACAAACTGCTCAAGATGTGTAGCTGTGTCTCCCACTGCCAGTAGCTCCAAGAGCTGGGATCCTGGAGTTGCACTGTTACAAATCTGGTGCTTGAGATCCATCCTGTGGTGGTAACTGTTGTTCTTTGCCATGACACTAATTAAAAACCACTTAATGAGATTATCTCCACCTGTTCTGGAGGATTAGTTTGACAGGAGGAAATCCTGCACGTGCATGTGGATGCACACACTTCTGTGCATAGCTCGGCAGTGCAGGGAAGCAGAGTCTTCCCAGAATTATTCTCTACGGGCTTTGCCATAGCAGAGACTTTTTTATCCTCCCCTCCACGCACACAGATTGCTCTGACAGCAATAAAATGCGGCAGAGAATTGAATTTGGAAATAAATTGTTTAGATGATGCAGCACCAGACGGATCGCTATTCCAGAAGAGTCGGTCCAGGGTGGATTTGCTTTAGTGCCGGATTAGAAACGTGGCAGTGACAGGGAGGTGAGCTGGGGGCACCATGGCACGGGGCTGGGTGTCCCCTGGGCAGTGTCCCCTGGGCAGTGTCTCCGTGTGTGCTCGGCACTGGGGCAGCTCAGGCAGAGATGTCACGGTAAACCTGGGTTATAAATACTGAATGTTGTCCCTGGTTGCTCTGTGACCATGGGCATGTGTTTGAACCTCTCTAAACCTCGTAAAAGGTCGGTGAAGTGTTGTGCAAACACCGACTGGCACTAAGGGCTGTTGATAGTGGTGTGGTTTCCTGGTTCCCACATCATGGTTTAATCCACAAGATAAATTGGTTGGGTTTATTCTGTTGGTTGTGTTCACCTGTCACAGAGTTTGGGGCTGGTTTGGCTCCAGCAGCTCTATCTGAAGACCTGCATCAAGCAGGCACAGCAGAAGGGTGGATTTTGGTGACAAGAAGAAACCAAGTGAATGGTTTGTGTGCTGTGAGAGCCGTCACCAGATCCTGCCACAGCTGACTTGGGCTGCTAACAGACTTTGCTTCTTGTCTCCTCTTTTCCTCACCATTCATCCTGTTATTTCCCCCTTCCTTACATAAAATTATTCCCTTTATCCACAGTCCATAGAGGGTATTAAAGATATTAGAAAGGTTCCTGCTTTGACCTATGGTGTAGCAAATGCTGTATTCCCTGAACGCTTAACCAGTAATTGTTACAATGCCTTGAGGTAGGGTACGATGGGATTTTTCTCTGTTGCAGTTTGATCTTTGACTGTATTCTCATGCAGTGGGAGTGTAAAAATGAGCCTGACATTGACAGAAGTGACAGGAGGATCTTGCCAGCAGACTGCTTTGGAGGTGCAAGAGAAGGGGTCCTACCAAGAAAATAGTTCAGAATAAAGCAGGGAGGAAAAGTACATTTCTGCTGTCTTTATTCTTAGAATCCAAAGGTCTTTCTTCATCACATTGTTACTGAGGGCTGAGGAAGTCTAATTATTGCCTTTTCTTGTTGCTAAATGAATTTGAGAGGATAAAACCTGATGCCTTTGAGAGGATGCATCTCTGGTATGCTGCTGACACCGGAGAGAGACTTTATTGTGGGCAGCAGCAGAGCTGCCTATTCATTTGGCGCTTTTGTCACATCTCTTCCGTGGAGATGCTGTTGCATATGGAAGTCTGATTGATATGGTGGCAAAGGGCAGGAGGGTAATAGCTTTGATGGTATCTCCTGAAGCAAATCAAAATTGTTCGGAAGGATTCTGTTCAGTTTGATACCAAAGGTGTGGTAGCACTCCAGGGATTCTTCTCTCTGCTCTTAAGCTTATAGCTATTATAAAAATTAATGTTTGTCTGCTGGTTTTTGTTTTCCTAAGTAGGATGTTCTGCCATAAGAATGGAAAATAACCACTTTTCCCTCCACCTCCCCCCCTTCTCTCTGTTTCAGGGATCCTCGATGCATTTCCTTGCCATTATTTAAGGAACCTTTACTAAAAGCTTTTGGATTGTGCTTTTGAGCAGAGAAGAGATTTTTGTATCCAAAATGCTCATAAAGGAATATCGTATTCCTCTTCCGATGAGCGTGGAAGAATATCGCATCGCCCAGCTCTACATGATCCAGGTCAGGAACATTCTGCTCCCTGCAGGGCACTGGGGGCTCTGTGTGGGGTGGGGGAGAATTGCTGCAGGATTGGATGGTTTAAATTTGGGTTTTACTGTTTGCTTATAAAGGAGAAGCAGGGAAAGTAACACAAATTTCAATTTGTGACTTGCTTCCTCTTCTCCTTAAATTGGAGAACCTCTGTTTGACCTGCCTGGGGAAACAACAACCTATTCCTGTGGAAACACTCAGCCCAAGTGTGTGGGTACCTACTGGAAGGGATCAAGCTGTAGGGCATAAACAGTCACTGCTTCCCAGGTGGGCGGTGGTTACTGCTCATGCCGATTCCACTTGCAAACCAAATTCTGTTCTTCTCTTGGGAAGCAACAGTCTAATATAAATTAGAGAGGTAAACCAAAGGCATAACTTGGAATTGAGGGAGGGGAAAATTTAAAGGTAATATATCTGGTGAAACAGATACTAATCAGTTTAGGCATAAAATGTAGATTATTTTTAATAGGCTTCTGAATACTGATGGGAATTTTTGTGGAATTCCCTGTCTGCAGTAAAGCAGTTAATTAAAATGTTGGGCTTTTGTAACTGAAATCCTCTGTGCCCGTATTCTCCCAGTGTTTGAAATCCAACCAGGAGCAGTTATAAAAGGAAATGAGTCTGAAGTGTTATTTCATTGTCCCACGCTTTAAATAAAATGTAATTTTGCTCATCCAGCAAAACACACATCTAATATTGAGTTTGCAGGAGAACTTTACTTTCTGAAGCGGGATGAAGCGATGCTAGAAAAATCTGCTTTGGCTTAAAACCTAAAATAAGTTGAGGGGAAAAAGTAAAACTCCCCAAAGCAAAAGCACAACTCCCCCATTTCTCTCCTGACCACCCAGCTGTGTTCCCTAAGGATTCATGCGCTTGGGCTTGACTGTTACTAGAATGGATGGTGTGTATTTTCCAGTAATAACGGTCAAATTCCTTTTTCTGACACAAATGTGTCATCTTTGTGTGTTTAACCTGAATCTCGGTGTAAACAGGTAAACGTTTTTCTTAGGTGGCTTCATTTTTTCAGTACCTTTTCCTGACGCTGTAGCTGCTTTGAATATTGCTGTAATTATTTTGTTAACAGCTTTGTCTTCCTAATTTGCCTCAGCTGCTTTGCATGAAGAGCTGGTGGATGGCAGCAGAGTATTATCTGTGCAGAACTTGTCAGTGAAGCAGCAGAACACAAGGGAGAGCGATCTGATTACGAAGGAGGAGCCCACCTGATTAAACAGAGGATGAATCCTTAATTGGGGAGTGTCTGTGAGGCCTCCTGGGAGTTCTGGAGGACTTGGTCAGGGAGGAGGATTTGCTTTTTGATCTCAGAAGTTAAATTGCTGATTTTTATTTCCTTAATGCAGAACGCTGCGTTCTGCTTTGTTACTTGACAGGGATTTTGGCCATATCTTAACATCAAAGGGACATGAGAAGCCATTAGGGTTTCATGTGAGGGGAAGTTCACCAGCACAGGAAACTGCTTGAGAAGCGACATCTCCGAATTGCCATCCAGCCCTGCTTTAATTTTCTGCTGCACTGACAGGCAGCAAAGTAAGGTTTCCTCTTAGATCAGGTGTCAAGTCGGGTTTCTGATCTCCCTCCACTCTCCTGGAGCAGGGGGCTAAGCTGGAAACGCTGCATGGAGCCAGAGGAGTGCATGACAGTCAAGGGACTTTACTGTGTTACTTGTACAAGTAGTACAAGAGGAAAAGTTAGCTGTGCTTTTCCTTGAAAATACTCGTTTCAGCTCAAGTTTGAAAAAACCAAAAAGCAATAACAAAACAAGAAAGACCACTTAGGGTAGAGTTCATAGTTTGGTAGCAATTTGCTTCAATTGTTCCTGCAGTTGGTGGAAAGATTCCTGCTGGCTTCAGTGTGAGCTTTTCCTAGACCAGGATATCAAATGTTCTTTCTCTTCAGTTTGATTTAAAAGTGGAGGCTTTGTCTTTGAGACAGGCACTGGGGAAAGAGCAGTGGGGAGCGTGACTTCCGTCCTTTTCAGAGAATGAGAAAGTGCTTCATGTCTGCCCTTTTATTTTTCCTCTGAAACGCCTGAAGAGGCCACAGAAGAAGTAAGTTCTGTGTGTTGAGCCCCCTTACGAGTACAAGCTGAGATATCTGTGCAAAGCAGCAGTGAAGAGGCATTTCTGAGAAATCTGTGGCTGAAATGTAGAACAGAATGTTTTGAAGTAGTTCCTGGGAAGAGGAGCGATTCTTAAAAGCAAAAGGTTAATTTCTAAAACATTTGTCGTGTACAGAATGGTGGCGTTATTGCTGGAAGCACCAGGCAGCCTGGTCCTGTGAGAAGCACTTCTCCAGCAGTACAAAAGGAGACGTCACAATTGTTCCTCAAGGTTTTTAGGGAGTCTCAAGCACATACTTGAAGCTGATCACTCATTTACCTTCAAGCTCACGAGTGAAAATTCCGATTAAATTCCAAACCAGTTGGTACAAAGCTGCCTATTTTTTTGGTTTTTTTTTTTTCCTGGTTATAAATTTCCCTAGATTTCAGCATTGTCCAAATGGAAGTTTTCCAAAAGGCCCTTCTCCCCTGAGCCTTTGTGGTGGAAGTGGTGCCTCAAAGCCATGTGGGCAGGGGTGTTCAGACTCGAGCTGTAGGACTGTCATCGCTTTTCAAATGCTTTTTCATGTAGATTTTTGCATTGCAGTGGAAGGGTCAATCATCTATTTTCATGAGACAGTAATCCCTTCTTTTTCTTAGAAGTCTTCGCAAAAATTTCCACCAGATTTGATGTAAGCAGCATCATGCCCAAGTAGCAAAGGATCCTTCCATTAAATGGGAACAGGCTGTACTCATATTTGCTGTGTTTACTGGATGGGAGAATTAAAATTGTGCAGTATATAATCCACATCTCTCTTGGTTCTCTGCGCCACTGGGCAGGTGAGATGTGCAATAAATCACTGTGTACATGCCCGTGTTGCTTTGTAATTCCTCTTATAACTACAAGTTCTCCAGGCTGATGTATAAAGCTGTGAAAACTGAGATGAGTGGCCTGCTGCTTTGCTTTTTAATTTTTTTTCTTTTTTGATTTGAGGTGAGAGAGCAAAAAGTCTCCTAAGTTGCTTTCTGCTGGCTTCTGAAATATTATCTACAGTCAGTGGTTTCAGTACTTTAAGTAGCACTTAAATTCTTCCCTAAATAAGTTAATTTTACATTACAGCCAGGACTTAATGTACCCTCGACTTGCTTGAAGCCTAGCAGATCTGAACTGAATTGTTTTTCTCTATTAAATTTCAGACTTTCAATATCCTTCCATGGGAAACCTCTCACGCAGCGTTGTCAGCCTTTCCAGGTTGGGAGCGCTTGCTCCGGAGAAGCTGGGTTTAGCTTTTCCATAGGCACAAGGCCTTTTTGCATCATTGCTGAGTTTTTGTCTCGTTTCAGGTCCAAATTAAAACATACTCGTTTTTATATCTGAGCTAAGAACCACTGATCATCCTTCCTGCTGTGACCTGGTTTTATTCTGGTGCATAAAACAGGCAAAATATTTCAAAACAGTGAAATGAAATCATTCTTTGTACCTCTATTCATGTAACTTTTTCCTGAAATCTGTGTGCACGTTTAAAAGCCAGCCCTGCTTCCAAGGGTGAGAGATTTCTCAATGAACTCGGCCTGGATAGTTGTCCATGGCACTGGGAGAGAGCTGTGGTTTGATGAGGGGAAGCTTCAGGCTCCTGTCCTAAAGTAAGCAGAGAGGAGCTGGAGATGAGCACTGGAATGAGTTCCATAGAGCACAAATCGTTTGTGGAGGGAACAGCTGTAACCATCTGTAGGAATTTGTTTCTTCTGCAGAAGTTTTGAGCCAACAACTCTGTCCTGGATGTGTTCTCAGAGTCTGCACATCACATCCGAGGCGTGTGTGCTATTTCAGTCTCTGCGAGGTGAATCCTGTTGGGCACAAAGGATTCTGTGTCACACATTAGAGAGATCTTATTAAAGGGTCTCTTAATTCTTCCCCTTCTGAGTCCTGCATATTTTTGTCTCAACAGCGATCCTTTCCTGGAACACTGGCATCCTTTCCTTGTGTGTTCAGGGAACCTTCCTTTCTGTACTCCTCCTCCTCACCCCAGAAACAATGCACGCATTAACGTAAAGTCTCTGTTTCATAAAAGCTTGGAATACGAGCTCTGAATGCATTTGTCAGGATGTTATTAGCCAAAGGTCAGTCCTTTTATCATCTTAATAACGTTCATTACTGTGCTTCCATATGCCATGAGATTCCGAGAGACTGCTGCCCTTCTGACCCTTTCATAAGACAAGAGAATTCCTCTTATTATTAAAACTTATTTTTATATCAGTGTGTGCAGCTTTCTTGTCTGTTGTAAATAACTCTGGTCCTCATTTTGTCCACGCAGATATTTCTGGGTATTTGTGACCTTCCTCCAAAGATAGTTGCTTTAAAAATATTCTTCTGCTGGACCTAGTGATTACCTTTTGAGGATGGGACTTATTTTAAGATGCAGCATCATCATTCCCAGTTAAAAGTGTTAATACTTTGTTGTTCATCACTTTGAGGGTCCGTGACTGGGCAAGGCCTCTGGCCCCTGACTGAGGCACTGCATGGAAGATAACCCATCTGCTCAGCACTGCCTGCTGAACTCAGCCAGCATCCTGAGAACTGAGGGCTTCTCTTATGTTTTAACATGAGCCTCTCCTCTACAGTCCTCCAGGGCTTTGCATTTATTGCCTTCCCTGAAAAACCAAAGCGTGTTCCAAGCATCTTCAGTGTGCTGTACTCTCCTGTCCTGACTGCTGATGGAATATCCTGAGTCACTTTCCTCCTTTCTGGAGGATCATGGTTTGTCCATCATCTCAGTTTCCAGACACCTGCACTGCCCTATTTTCCCCTTCATTCCCATGTAGCTCTCAGGAAGCACCTTTGAGAACAGACTTAAAACTCTGCTTGGTAGGGGTGGTAATTCTTGAAGCCCTGTCGTGATACCCAGGTGCAAAAGTCGTGTCCCTTAAACCCTCAGCTCCACTTGGCAGTTGCCAGCAGGCTCGGCAGATGGTGAAGGATTGATTGAGTGGGGGAAAGCAAACTAACCCTTCATCTCTGGACACTGAAGAACTGGATGGCTGATTATTTTTGTTCTACATGCAGATGCCTTGGCCATCTGCACAGACAGACATTTATGCTTCAGTTTTAAAGCAGGTGACGCTGCTGATGGCTCCAGAGACCCTGGAAGGCTCACAAGTCTAGAAGCAAAGCCTGGTTTGAAGCTTTCCGCTGATTTCTGTGCTGCAGCGTTAAAACCTGTGGCTTCTGTATTCTGTCTTCTTCTGGTTTTCATAAACTTTTCTTTGTGATCATGGGGATTTGCATCCTTCTGGAGGAGGAGAGTAAGGCACTCGCAGATGTTGAGTTTTGAGGACAAGGGTGGTACAGTTCTGTTTGGTGGTAGCAGACTTGGGGTCTCATTTGCACAGCTGACAGTGACACCCATACAGGTTATCATTTTGAGAAAACATACAGAAGGAGCAAACACCTTTTCTACATCTACTTTTTTCTTGTTTTGTCTTACATTGTCTGTGATTCCATAGGATATTCCAAAAAAGATTGATTTTAGGATAGTGAACTTGTTGCCTTGACAGTTCACATGTGCTCTCTTTCTCTTAACAAAGGTGAATGAAGCTGAGATAATGTTATAACACAAACAATTTCAAACTTCAGGTTTGCGCTGATTTTAATGTAGGACACAGCACTGCCAATCCTACTGAGCTTGCTGACTGTCAAAAATCCTTTTTCCTTCTATATTTTTTTATTCTTATGAAAGAAGGACAGAAATGTTGACCGGGATTAGGTTCTCACTTTTTCAAATACCCAAAGGCAAGTAATGAATTAAGTATTAGGAAGACTATGGGGATTTCTTCAAGCCAGTCTGCAGTATTTTAGCACACAGCCCACTGTTAGTGAACAATTGCATTGGGTTCTGAAAGTATAAGGGATGTAGTCAGAGGATTAGAATCGATCCAGAGCACCCTGAGTTCAAATTTTGTCTCTGACTCACAGAATAGTAATGGGCAGCTTGCTTTGCCTCCCTTTAAACCAGGACCGGTAATTCTCGCAGACAGTGTCTGTGGAATAGTTAATGCAGTGAAAAATCAGTTTAAAGACATGGAAGGAAATACTTAAGAGTAGATGAAATACTGAGCTGGAAGTGTAGTAGACATTTTGAAAGATGGGGCGTGTGGGGTAAACAAGTTTGAGGTATCTCCATAATAAAGTGATTCCTAATTCGTGTGCCTCTGGCACATCCAGCCCTGACTCTAAAGGAGTATGACTGGGTGTCTTGTAAGGCAAAGTGATTAATGAGTGGCCATGAGAAAGGTTCTATTAATGCTGTAAATTTTTTATGACCCTGCACAACTGATTGTCCCCAAAATATCCTGGTTTTGTACCAGCAGCTTCATTAATATCTAGCCCTGGTTCTGAATAATGCAGTGCCTACAACGCTTGTACAAAGCGATGCTGCGCACGTTTCTGCTCCGCCTTGCGGGAGCCTGACGCTGACAGCCCAGCCTGCCTTCAGCTCTTCGGGCTTTTTAAAACAAAATTCATGTTCCATTACAAGAGAAGCAGCCAGGGGTGCTGGTGCTGATGGTGCTGCAGATGCAGTGCAGGTAACGTGCACGTGCCTGGGTGAGAGGGGTCCCTTCCTCAGGGCCTCCTGCGCGCCCAGCTTTGCTTGTGTAGCTCTCCATGTGCCTCTCCCTCACACAAAGACCTTTCTTGAGTGACATCTTGTGTGCTTGATGTCTCCTTGGAGGCAGCATTGAGAGTGGTGACAGGCCTGTGTCTTAGTCCCAATTCTTGCTTGGTAAACTTGAGGAAAGATTCCCCCCATAAAATCCCTGCCAGAGGCAGGAGTGATCAGGTGGCATCTCCCTGCAGAGCTGGGAAGGACCCAAAAGGGAACCCTCATGGAAACTGCAGCTGATCAGTGCTGGATTGGGAAGATAGATGGTAACTACTTCATGGGTGCTATCAGAATTATGTTCAGCTGGTGAGACATCGATGTCTGGGGACAGGGTAGGGCCTGGCTGGAATGAAGCACTGCATATTGCCCAGCCATTGATCAAACCTAGAAGGGGGATGTTTAAAACAGCTGCTCTTTTGCCTTTATTAATGAAGATGTTGATGAGGAACAGATTTCTTTCCCCTCTCCCCAGGGTTTCAGGTCATTCCTGTGTGTTTGGAGCAATGAGGCTCAAAGTGCTGTTGTAAAGCCTCATGCTCTGATCGTTATCTTGTTGACTCAAACTAACCTTCCTTCCCGAAATAAGTATTGACATGGCCCTTCATGGTTTTTTGGGTTTTGGTTTTGTTGGTTTTTTTTAACAGCACTAATTGGATTAAAGTAATTGTCACGCATGAAGGATGCATGTTAGAGCACAAAGGGCACTGGAGAGACTCAGCTGTGGGCACCATGGTTACTGGTGACATCACTGCTTTGCTGCTCCCTGCAAGGATTGCTGTGCAGCTGAAGCCCAAGTGAGGATGGCCCGAACTAAACCCAGGGGATTGCTGGTGCAGCCCCTCCCGTTGCCATGGAAGCACAGGATGCAGTTTAAAGTTGCCTGCACGCGTAACGTGGTGCTCATGGTGTAAACAAAACCACGGTCCTGTGGTGTCCACAGCTTCTGGAAGGGCAGGAATAGTGTTATGAGGAGAGTGGGGAATCCTGCTGTGGTTGGACTTGTTTTCCCATTGACTTAACTGTGCATGATGAGACAGAGTGAGCCTTGCTTTGAGGGACAAGAGCAAAACTCACAGGTCCCTTGCTGTCCTCCAGCAGTTTTGTGGCTGAGGGACTGCCAGTCCGACGTGATGTAATTGTTTCTGATTGGACCTTACAAAGTGCAGGCTCAAAAGTTCTGTTAAAACCATCCCTGTCATAACAGGCTTCCCATTTCTAAAGGTAAGCCCCTGCCTGTCTTCAAGATTATTTTTAGATTAGAAAGATTGTCTTTCTAATATAATCATTAAGTCTGTGCTCGACTCCTGCAAAGCAGGAGTAGAGAAGCTTCCCTGTTTGAGGACTGTTTTGCTATATTTTGATAAAGGTCCCTACTCCAGCCCAGCAAAGAACACTGTCACAAAATGGTTAGGATGCTGAAATGGGGATTCAAAGATCTGGCTACTGGATGTAGCCCTGCCAGCAGCTCTGTGTCTTCAGGTTACTTTCTCCTTCTTCAAAATGGTGCTCTTTTGTTGATTCCATCATCTTTAATGTGGGGGAACTCAACTGTTTTGACTGGGGCATGAAAACCTTTGACAGCCAGAAGTTGTGTGTGCTGTTGTACTTCAGCACTCTCCTGCATAAATAACAGTAAAGGTGATTTTTATTTTTAATTGAATTCCTGTAACTTCCTGTTTGCTTTTAGAACATGTTGTGCACTGATAAAATTATGTTGGTTTTGATGTGATGAGAAGTTCTGCATCTTGGCTTCTCTAAGAGTGGAATAGTTCCATCTCATCTGCTCCCTTCTTTCACTCTGAACAAAGCTCAGGTTTTGCCCTGGTTATGGTGATATGATTTTAATTGAGCATTTCAGGTCTTCAACACACACGTTTTGAAAAGAAAACAAAATAACAGCTTGGAAAGTATGAAACTATTATCCTGTTAGGATAACCCAGCATTTTGTTTTCATAGTCAAAGACCTAGGTTTTGATTACCTGCAGTAAATAGTGCCCATGAATGGGGCCTGGCCTATCAGATATCTGCATCAGCAGGCAGAAGGTTGCTGGTGGTGAAAGCAGATTGCTCGTAATGAATTAGATGTCAGCTCAAATGCTCGTGAAGGAGTGGTTAACAGAACACAGAGCTGAGTCATTCCTCAGCACAGGCGGCTGGAGGCAGAGTGGACACACCCTGAGCAGGCACACCCTCACGGGGCATGGTACCCATGTGCAGCAATCCTGTGCTGGCAAAACCCATTGAGAAGAAACCAGGCATTACTTCCAGGACCTTTCGGTGTTTCCCGGTGTGTCCCTCGTTGGCTTTCTGGTTTTAGGTGCTGTTTAATTCTGGAGCCATTGCTGGAATGTGCTGTCATATTTTGTGCTGGTTTGTTTGTGATGTCTGACTGCTGATATTGCCACAAGAAGCCCAATTACATGGCTGAGACTAACAGGCTGCTGTCCTTATAACCTCTCCCAGCTTTTCTGTTAAAGTTCAGCACGTGTGAGGTCCCAGTCACAGTGTCACTGGTACCTCCTCAGTGTATGGTGCCTGCAGGTGGGAGTGAGGATGGCTGGTGGGCAGCTGCTGGAGCACAGCAAGGAAGGCTCTTGGTGGTGCGAAACAGACACCGCTTTGGAAAATCAGTTGTAAGAGTGAAATATCCCTCAGCCTAAATAATGTCCAATTGGAGATAGTTGGGAATATTTTTCCCTTAGTATATGGAAGAGGTTGAGAGCAAAGAGTTTATTCTTCTCCCCCAGCCTAAATTTTGTTTATACCCTAGGTGCCTTTTTACTTCCTTTCTAAAACTGAACAGAACAGGTCTGGTTAGTGAAAACAGGTCTTAAGATCTCTCCAGTGATGGCAGGAGTCATCTTGCTGAGCAGCCTCAGGCATTTTTGTGGTCTAATGGATTGCGTGAGGCACTTCATGCTTTCTCTGGTTCCCAAAGGAAGGGTCTGTTTCTGGGGACTTAATTGGTGTTTGTGGTAGCCTTAGCATCCAAAACAATAAAAAAATAGTAATTGGTCATAGAGAATGTTTTCTCAGCCTCCCTTGCCACAACAATATGAACAAGTATGTTAGCAGGGTCCTCTGGGGATATCTGCTGTCATGTTCTTGTTCTGTGGTTACAGAGATGTCTTTGCTGTCCTTGTTAACTGAAACCATCAGCCGGCTGGAAACTTCTCATATCCCTATCTGTGTGTAAGCGGGCTAAAAAAATCCCGAGAGTTCAGTGTTATTTTAATGCATTCTCCCAGAATAGTTTTGTCCAGACTGTCAAAATACCCTGTTTCCAAATGGGAGCTGGAGGAAAAAAACACCACCAAAAAAATCTTCTGGTTATTGTTTCCAGACAATGATTTGTGTCTTCCTAACCCATGGATGATAAGTCTGCAAGCGTGATGCTGTCAGTCTTCATAATTGGAGTAATCTCAAATCAGAACTCTCGTGGGTCCTGTGGCACTGTGTGACTGCACTGCTGAAAGGAAGTAAGAACTTCATGAGGAAGCTAAAGCATCCCAACCTTTTGTAATCAGTGTCTCACGTATTTAGATTGAGAGGTTGTACTGTAAGCAATAATCAGTGGTAAACAAGGTGAGATTGTAGCTATAATCTATTTCTGAAAGCTAGAATATGCCTGGATCCCCCATTATCATCACCACGCAGCCTACCCCATCCTTACTGTTCTCTGCAGAACCATTCCAGGGCTCAAAGTAGTTACAATAAAAACAGACAACTTCAGGAGAAACTAAACCAGCTGAGCTGTTTGCAGTGCTGCTGTCGGCTTTGCAGAGATTCTCTGCTTGTGGACCTGAGCCAGGGCAGGAACACCAGGAGGACTCAGGTTTAGATTAATGTTCTTGGTGTTCTTCTGAGTTGGTTGATGGGGTTGTTTTTCTTCTAATTCCCCAAAAGCAAAACATTACAAGGCAATCTTAATTTACACAGCCTGACTTGTGTATTTCTTCAGCTGATCCAATAAGCCACATCCTAACTGTTTTATGCAGCATTATGCATTCCTGTTCTGGGAATGCTGTTCCTCCAGCTGTGCTGAGACTCTTCGGGTTGTGGAAGTTTCTGTTGCCATCAACCATCGTTCCTTTATGAAGCTGTGTCCCACTACAAAAACAAACAAATTGCATTGATTCACCTGATTCTGTTCACCTGGGCCAGGCTGTTTGCTGGACTAAGGCTTTGCAAGGTGTGCTCTGGTGGGGAGACACATTTCTAACTGGGAAAGGAGATGGGAGATCTGAGAACTGATGAACCTGCCTGTGGAAGGCTTTGTTTACAGCTGTTTATCTGCTGTTGAGAAGGGCAGATGATAAATGGGGTTAGGCTGGCCCAGCGGTTAAGTGACATTCATGGGAATTATTCATCTGTGATTGTTATGCTGAGGTCATGTGCTGTGTCCCATGCTATGCTGCTGTGCCAAGAGATTTATTTTAATAGAAGCCTTTAAGTAACTGGCATTCTTGCTAATCATGGTGCATCTGCTTCTCTGGGTTCCCTGTTATGAGTAATTTAATGCTATTACTTTAGCTAGAAGGGATCTGTGTCACCATCTGTCCTGAAAAGCTATTGATGGGGCTGTGCAGAACATGGAGTGTCATCAGCAGGAGAGAGGGACTTGTAAAGGGATGACTGGATTTCCTCTTGTAATACAATATAAGATGGTTTACTGTGATTATGGGTTAGATAACCCGTGTATAAAGGCTGTTAGCTACTCTTTGATTTTGTTGGGGACCATTCCTCAGATATTTATAGAAGGGAAAGATGCTGTGTCAGTAGTGAGTAACAATGACCCAGGTAATCTGCTAAAGAAAGTCTCTACTTCTCTCTGAGGCTGAAACCTTCAAGGCTGACCCTAAAGTGCCTGCACATCAGTACCTCCGGCAGATATTCCTGGGAGAGGGCCTGCCACACACTTTTCAAGCCCAATGTTTTCCTAATTGATGGTTATTTTTTAATTGTTGTTTACAGACCACATCCTTGTAACAAGCCCTCTCCAGGCTGTAGCTCAGGCACAGTGGGCATGAAGAGGCTGCAATGGCCGCAGAGAAAATTGCTCTTCACTCCCAGAAGTGCTTCACTTTCACAGCACCACTTATGCCCAGAGTACCATCCTGGTCTCTCAAGTGCATGTGGCTGATGTCTTTATTTTTATTATATGAGAAACATATTTTCTCTTTGTCTTTCTGACTGGTCAGTAATTGCACTGTTCACCATCTCTCCTGACTCCTGGCCCTTCCTCACTTCACTGCAGCTCATCGTCTTCTCAACAAGCCGACTGCTAAGTGTGAGAGCCTGGAGGGCTGGGAAGCAGCTTTGTGTGGGTTTATCCTGGGGAGTTTCTCTTTGATCATGCTATCCTTCCCAGCAGTGTATTGTGTTATGAGTATAAATTTGGCCTGACTCAAAAGTCCTGGCTCTAAAGATAGTTTGGGACATAATCTTTGGTTTTTTGGGGATTTTTTTTATCAGCAGAGCTACAGCTCTTATTTCACATTCATCTGAGAAAATGTTCTTGCTGCCCTTGTCATATCTTATGTAGATAAGTGACAAGTAGGAGGAATGTGAGGGGCCAAAATTTGCTTAAGGTTTGTAACTGAGTGACAAAGGCTGTGGGCTGGAGTTGGTCATCTGGAAAGGCTGGAGGAGGAAGCACACCCTGCTCCCAGAATGGGGTTTGCAGTCTGCTGCAGCTGCATAGAAGTGAACAAAATAACCAGAAAGCAGAAGTGGGACGTGAACTGAGTCTCAGTGAACTTGGTTTTTCCTTTCTTCCTTCCGTCTCTCACAGTGTGTTGGGACAATGACACTGTGCCCCCCTCCCATCTCCCACCGTCAGAGCGTCACCAGTTCCGGGTCATGTGGAGAAGCTGCTGATGGAATTATTCACGTACAGCAAAAACTGACCAGTATTGTGGGTTCTCCAGGGTGAGAACCAGGCAGCTCATCTTCATGCAGGGAAGCTTTTGTTAAACCTGGCTGAACAGGGAAAAGCGAAGTGCGGAATGATAGCGTTAGTGACTAAAACTCCTCAGTGGATTCTGGTCCCAAATGAGGACTTGCAGAATTGACTGGAATTGCTGGAACTGCGCAGTCTAGAAGGGAGCTTTGAATAACTTGGCATGAAGAAAGCTCATCTTCTCTCTGCTTATGACTTCCATGTGCTTCTGCCATATAATAAAACTCTAAATCTCTATAGTTTGTATCAACTGTTCAGAGCAGATGCTGTGCAGTTATTCTGTCTGACACTTTCACTGTGCTGGCTGGGTTACTGCCTTTTCTGAGACCTTTGAATTAACCAGATTTTGGGGTCATCAAGATTATTTAATGTTATTGTCATAAATATTTGTACAGGACTTGGTCAGTGTTTATATAAGAACTGAAAGACAGTAATTTGTTAGAAGAGGATGTGTGCTTTAATGAACTGCCAGCTGAGTGTTAGAAATAAACTGTAAAAAAGTACTTTTCTGGTTTTCTATTTTTTTCTACTGCAGTTTGTGGAGCAGGAATAGTGATTATTTAGATTGTCAGTTATTTAGGTTTGTCAGTTACAGCTGTTTAAATTTAAAATCGCTTGAGAGCTCTTTATAAACAGGGCTATTTACTTCTAAACAGCTCTGTTGGCTTAACATCCTGTCCTCAAAAGATAAGAAGTTGATCTCTTGCATCTTATTAATAATTTTCTGTTAAACCATGTTATCCTTTGAATTGTCTGTATGCCAAAAATGAGGATTGTTATTGTGTTATATTTCACAGTTGATTCTTGGTATAAAATTCCTTTTTCCCCCCCTTAATTTCCAAAGTACTGTGCTCTCAAATACAAACAATAATCTCAAAATGCTAACAGAATGAATCTGTTGTTTGGAAATGATGAAGGTTATACATCACCCAATCTGCTGAAATGTGTGAGAAATGAATAAATATTTGGTTTGCCTCTAGCTGATCTTAGAAGCACTGAAATTAGTATTTTTTTATTGAGGGAATTTTTGCCAGGTTTCTCACTGAAGGACAGTCCTACAAATAAGCCAAAATGCGGAGGCTGCCGGGGGTGCAGTGATCGTTCTGGCAAACTTGGGTTGTTTCTTCTAAATATCTTAATTAGCAGAGCGTAGTCTCCAAGCTGTTCTTGGAGAGCTGCTGCTGGGCCAGATCACATGCAACAAACCCCCAGATCCTGTGGGTTTAGGTCGTAGGATAGTCTTTATCACTGTGATCATGGAATCATTGAGGTTGGAAAAGACTTCTGAGATCATCAAGTCCAACCTGTGACCGATTCCCACCTTGTCAACTCAACCTGAGCACTGAGTGCCACATGCAGTCATTTCCTGAGCGCCTCCAGGGACGGTGGCTCCGATGCCTGACCACTTTTCCACTGAAGAAACTCTTCCTGGTGTCCAGCCTGAGATGCTGCTACACCAAGAGTGTGTGTGATTCTTCACACTGACACATCACCACGGGGATATGCCAGGTTGGACAAACTCCCCTTGGCTGTGTCATCTGCTCATGCAAAAGGTTTTTGTGCTGTTGGGTGGTTCACAGCTGGAGCCCAGGTTTGTTACCTGGTACAGGAACAGGAGTTGAGGTGTCATTACATCTCCATTCAAACTGAGCGTCCAAATGGAAGTTTTCGTGGGGTCCTGAATAAATCAAATCTCTATATTGCCAGATGAGTCTCTAAATTTTTCCTTTGTAATCTGTAGGTTTGGTAATCTTAGAGCCAGGGTGCTGCTACAGCTCTGCTCTGCTCAAAAGGAGTCCTAGAAACCATCCCCAGTGTCCACGTGCTTTGAGAGCCCGGTCTGTGTACGATGCCCTGGAAAATGAACATTTTTGTGATGTATTTGTGATATATTTTCCCTTTCAGAAAAAGAGCAGAGAGGAGACATGTGGGGAAGGCAGCGGGGTGGAGATCCTGGAGAACAGGCCCTACGTGGATGGCCCGGGCGGCAGCGGGCAGTACACTCACAAGGTTTACCACATCGGGATGCACATCCCCAGCTGGTTCCGCTCCATACTGCCCAAGGCAGCTCTGCGCGTCGAAGAGGAATCCTGGAATGCTTATCCTTACACAAGGACAAGGTGAAACTGGGCAAAATGTCCGCAGCTGTTTCCTTGTTTTAGAGAGAGGGCTTGATGTCACTCTCTGGCGGTGGCATTTTCCTCTGCAGTAATATCCTTTAGAGCAACCGGGGTCAAGCCCTAAAATTCCTGTGCAGTGCTTAATCTCAGGAGTTTGCCTGGGCTGACTGCACACCTACCTGAGAATCTGTGGCTCCTTGCTGTAAAATGTGGAGTTGTTTTTTCTGTCAAAGCTCGGGGGGATCTGAATGGTTTTTATTTAGTCTTGTATCCTGCACTGTGCGTTCTGCTTAACATTGCAGATCTCTGCAAGCTCAGGGAAGTTATAAATGTGCACGGTGCTGGGACAGATGTCATGCTGAATACTGTCAGGAAAGACAGGATGCATTTGTACAGGGGAAAGAAAAATCTTAATAAATAAATAAATAATCACAGCGCTTCTTTTCTGGGAACTGTCTGTCATTTAGCTAGAAGATAACAAACCTACATCCTATGGTTTTCACCCTGAGGAGGGAAGAGAGCCAGAGGCTCTGTGGAGCACTCTGGGACCTCCTCATTTCAGCTGATTTTGTCAGGGAGGGCTTCAGATACCCTGGAATAAATAACCTTTGTGCCAGTTACTCCGGTTTGCTCTTTTTCAGATTTACCAATCTGATATTCCTGTCATCTTTCATAACAGAAAGGTTTTAATGGGTATTTTGATTTTTATGAAAAATCTAGAAAAGTTTTCTAGTTCTGTTTTAGCTGGTGTCTGCAAGTAACATCAGCCCTGGGAAGATGACAAGTTGGTGTTTGCATGTGGGCTGTCACCAGTGACTGCATATAATAGAGCTGCCTGACTTTTAAGTGATTAAAGTTCACTTCCAGTCAGTTTTTAATCTCTTCTCTTGAAATGCCTATGAGTCAATCAGTTGGCCAGGAACCCTGTGCTGGACAGAATTAGTTCATATTTTATTCTGCCATAGGTTCCAGGCAGCAGCTTTGCTTTCCTCCTTGCACAGGAGCATTTCCAGGGTGTCCTTGTATTAGTATCCGTGTCATAACTTTTTGATGTAGTGGGCCCAAAATTTATCTCCTTGCTGAAAACTGGTGAGCTCGTGTCTTAAGAAGTTATTAAAGAACAATCTCTTTAATCTGTGCAGTTGGTATTTTAAGCATATCTGAAGGAAAACATGGGTGAAGGCTGGCTGGGATTTGAGGCTGATTTGCTCTAAGCTGTGTTGTTCTGGCTCCCAGGTACACGTGTCCTTTTGTGGAGAAGTTCTCTATTGATATTGAGACGTACTACAAAACTGACCCAGGAGACCATAACAACGTGTTCAACCTTTCTGCTGCAGAAAAAAGACAAACCATTTTAGGTGAATAGCCTTTTTCCTCTACTTTTTCCTTTGTTTTGCCTTTTTTTTCTTTTATTAGTGTGTCCATCTGCCTGTCCATCCCCCCTAAACACACACCTGCATCCCTGTCAGTGTCACTGCAGGTAGGGTTACATCAAGCAGGGTGAGGATACCACAATTCTCTTCGAGGTTTGATGTAAATCCCATGGAAATAATTTGAATCCCCCATCTGTAAATTTAAGCTGATGCTTTTCCATCTTGTTTATGCAGCTCTCAAGAGCTATGTAAGACATTTAATGAATTTGGGGGTAATAAGTAGAAATAACCATAGAAGAGGAAAAAACAGCTGTATAATTGTGAAAATATTGCTGTTTATTTTCCTTCATGTATATGAAAATGATTCCTATCTGCACTTCAGAAGCATGAAGGTGCATTTAATTTTTCTTCCCTCTCCTTTTAGTCCTGCCCTCACGCAGGTTAACACTCACTTCATAGCTGTCTGTGGAAAGTTGAGTTAATGTAAGGAATTAATGAGAAACGGCAAAAGTACTTCAAAAAAGTACTTTTGTACTTCATTTCACCTGTCCTCATTCCTGGGCCCGTCTGACCAGGCTTTCCTGCTGAGCAGACTCGAGTCCCACCACTGCACTGAGAGATGTCACAGAGCTGTCACTTTTTGGGAAGTTGGATCCTGCCCTTCAATCCAAACTTCACAGGCTTGTGCTGAGCTCTGGGCGTTGCAGGTCTTTAAAATACATTCATTCACTCCACTCCCGCTGCAGTTTCCACTTCTCCATTGTTAGATTGTTAATTAGGACTTTAGTTAAACTTTCTACTTTCCACAGTGCATCTGGTCTAACAATAGCAGATGAGGAGTTACCAGTCCCCTCATCTGATGGACCCAAAGATAAGTTGTTCCGTGGGTGATGTCTGTTCCATAGCAGTGCAGGTGTATTTAACTGTCTTGGCTGAGACAGCTGCAGTGCTGTGAGCGGTATTAGGAAAGCTGGAAGATGGAATGTGCAACAGATCTGTGTGGAGCTGGAAAGACAGAGTGTGCAGAGCTGCCAGAGTGCTGTGGATCTGCAGTTACTGTGGGCAAAAACATCTATTTGGAGCAAAGCCTCTGTTTGCTGGAACTGTGTGTGCTCGTTCCTCTGGCAGAGCTGATCTCTGCCCAGCAGCAGTGTATAAACAATTTAAGTATCAGTTGTTTAAGTGTAAGTAAAAAGAAACTAAATTGCTGTAATACTTCTGGTACTTACTAAAACAGGAATAACTCATGAAAAATGATGTTTTCTTGTTTCGCTCAGGAAAAGGAAAGGTCTGACTGTTTCCATTCTCTTGCTATAGATCCCATTGATATTGTTAAAGATCCTATCCCTCCACATGAATACAAAGCTGAGGAGGATCCAAAGCTGTATAAATCAGTGAAGACTAAAAGAGGGCCCCTCTCAGAAGATTGGATTCAAGAGTACAAGAACAACCCTGGGAAATACCCCATCATGTGTGCATATAAACTGTGTAAAGTGGAGTTCAGATACTGGGGGATGCAGTCGAAAATCGAGCGCTTTATCCACGATGTTGGTGAGCATTTATGGTCTTGCAGAGTTCACTCCTTAATGTTTCCACTGAATTGAAACACAAAGGTGAGGTATGTGCAATGCATCACATTCCAAGGCATGTCTGTGAAGAGATTCTCAGATCTGGTGGCTCTGTGGGTCTGCTCAGAAAAAATCCTGTTATTTTATCACTTATAATCATGATATGTACAAATCCAAACCACATGTACCCACTGAAAAGGTTTCAAGTCCTGTGTAGGCAAGATCTTGCATTCTGTTTTTTAAATTTTTTTTTGCCAGATCATTTTAAAACTCTGCCAGTCTTCTTTATTGTGACCAAAATCCATCCTGAAGGGCTGCCTAAAGAAATAAGCATCACTTCAGAGTCCTGAGTGGTTCCAGAAAACCACTCCCTGGAGCATCCTTAGTTTCTACCTGCCTTGTGACAGGGCTGGTGGGTCTCTGCGTGGCTCTGAGTTGTGAGTAAATGTCCTGCTTTGATGGATACATCATTCTTAGGTCAGGGCTTTTAAGGAGGAATTGGATGTGTCTGGGAGTAACTAAGTGGAGACAGTACAGGTGGTGGCAGTGCTGGCAGTAATTTGTTCTTTGCAGAAAATCTATAAAACAGCTGATACAGTTTCTGAGCCTTGCCACAAATGACAGGATCTATGACCAAAACCTAAACAGTGTTTTAAAGGAGCATTCCCATCTGAAGGGGCAGAGCTCTGGCTGTCCTCTGGCAAAGAGAAGGCCAAAGAAAGGCTGTGTAGAGGATGCTACCACCTTCCTGTACACAGTAAATCCTCCTGCATGACCTCTACAACTCTGCTTTTGATATGCAAGTCTTCATGAAGTGCCTGATTCTAGCATAAGTAATTTTCAAGCTCTTTGCAGTCACACTGTGCTCCTGAGTGCTAATGTCAAAAACACTGATAGAGCAGTGGAGAACAGTGTGCACCTCTCTCTGAATGCTCACAGGTTTTCTTAAAGTTCCTTTGCTTTTCTTTACGTGGAGATGGAAGTTTTTACTTGCTATAGACTGTGTTACGAGTGCCTCTCTGCACTGAACTCCCTTGGTGTTTCGGTGACACGGGTTAATTCAGTGTATGCTGGAAAACACGGGGGCAGAATAACAACTCCATTGTATCTGTTAAATGAAAAGGGAGCACGTGACTCTTCCAGTTGTTCAGAGGTGTTTGGCATAGATTAAACTGTGGTCCCTTAGAAGCATTGCTTTTGTATTCCGTGAAAGATTGCCTGCCATTTCCTTCTTGATTGAGGCTTTGCAGAGAGCAGAGCCAGCTCATTGTCTGCCTTTCAAAAGCTTTTCCACTCGGTTATAAAGATGGCAAATAGTGTTTTTCAAAGTGGTTAAGGTGCATAAAATCAGGAAAGTCTTTTAGGCAAGACAAAGTAGAGCAAGTGAAAAGTGAAAGTAAAAGCCTGGGGTACGTGCAGGAGCTGTGTGGCCTCCCCCTGCCCTGGGATAGCCGTGGGGAAGCCACGAGTGGGCAAAGTGCCACAGCATTTGTACCAAAGCCAGCAGTGTGTGAGGATGTTTGAGCTGGAAAGATGTGGTTACAACGGGACTGACCAGGCTTAGGTGCAGATCTCCGTGTGGAGCTTTCAGCTGGTGGCCAAAAGCAGATGGAGACCTTTGTGCGTTGTGCAGCTGATGGTGGACCAAGCTCCCAGGAGCCAGAGATGTTGTGGTGGGTCAGCCCTTCCTTCCTTGGCGTTTTCCTCCTGGTTCCTCTGGTCCCAACTCATGCAAATTTATTTCTTGGGGAATTAGCCCACCCTGTGCAGAGTCACCAAGCCAGAAAGGAAATGGAGGCAGAAGCAAACAGCAGGATCCAAACTCTGCCCGATGGGGAGCAAAGCTTAGTGGTGCAAACTAAAATTAGAGAATAGGTTGAAAAACGAGCAGGTCTGAGGTAAGTGATGGATGGCTTGTGCCATGTGGAAAGGCTGCTGAGCACAGAGGGAGGAACTCTGGGGGACGGTGTTGAAACGTTCTCACTCGTACTGAGTGCAGCAGCCATTCTTTCCCATGACTAATTGGACAGTTACTCAGTGCTTTGACAGCCTGAGACACAGACTAAAATTGTGATTGTGGGCTATTAGTCTACTTGGCTGTAATATTTGTATGCTTTTTTACTCCTTTCCCATAGATTTTAAGTTTAATTGGACTGGCACTGCATAATGTTCTGCTCCCACTTGCTTCCTAATGGTGCATGTGGGCTCTGAGTCTTTTGTTGTTAAACAAGTGTGTTGACTGTGTATGGGTTATTAATTATATACTGTGGCAAAGTGTGTTCCATCCCAGTAACCGGAGCTTTGTCTAAGCCACTGTGTCTTAGGCTAAATATGCCCAAATTGCTGCACAGTGGTGAAGTGGTTTTTGAAAGGTCTTTTGCAGAACTTTGGCTTCACTAAAGCACTCAGATGACTAAGTTCATCAACTGCCCACTGGAGCCCAAAGGCAGAGTTTTGTCTTTCCGAGGGGAGGCAGGTTGCAGTTGACGTGATGTGACCGCAGGCTTTTTTCTTTGTGAGGATTCTGAGCAAGGGAGGGCAGGGAAGCAAACAGGTGGCCTTTGGTTGGATTGTACTGACAAGGTCATGAGGTCTGGTGTGAGTGTCAGGGAAGTAGTGTTGCACACGGACAGTCAGGCATCCTGTATTTGCTGTAAGGAAATTGTGACAGTGCATTATAAAATTATTTGGGAGGTTGCTTCTGGGTACAGAGTCAATGGGTATCTGAACAGTTGCTTCATTTGGCTATTGGGGGCATTTGGGGCAGAATTTGTTGGTGGGTTTTCCGATTTATTTCCATTGAGTTCTTACTACATTTACTGTTTTTATTTCATGTTGAAAAACAAGCCCAGAACTACAGACCAAAGCTTTTTAAAGTCACGTGAAGACTCCTCTCTGTCCTGGTTTGTCTCATGGTCATTTACACTTCCTTTTGTGTGATGGAGTCCAACACCACAAATCATTTACAGGAGTCAGCACCTCATGGATTCAACCAGCCTCTGAGTTGTTGAAGTGGTGGAAACCAAATGATTTAAATGTTTGCACCCTGCTCAGCTCTTCACAGATGATCTTTCTGCACAGCACAGTGGGAAATGTTACAATAATTAAATCAACACATGATGACGGGTGCTCTGAACTCAGCCTGCACATTTGTGCGTGTGTGATGTTATTGTTTGTTTGTTTAAACAAAGCATTGCACTCTGGAGAAATAATAGTCTGCTTAATGACTGATGATCAGCTGGTACCTGCATCCTTGTCAAAAACCTCTTCCCATTTTTTCTGGGTGACTTCAGTGAGGTGCCTGATGAGGCTGTGGGGTTTTCCTCTGATTCTGGGGAAGAAGGCTCAGATAAGCTTGGGACATGCTGTGGGTGGTGGGAGAAAACCTGCTGGCAAGGCAAACTTCCAGCCGTGTTGCAACTGGGGCAGTGTGTGACAGGGGCTTCTCTGGCTGAGCAGGACACATTTACACCTTCTCTCCTTCCAGGGAGAAAAAGAAAAGCCAGCTGGGCCACAGATTCCCTCAGCACTCCTGATGGGCATCTGTTACAAAGAGAGTTTTTCCCAATTACACTCTTTCCCGAGTCTGGTGTCTTCCCTCCTTTTCACTAAAAACCTTGTTCTCCTCTTAGATTTTGATACAGAAATGCTTTGAGACTTGTTTTTTTCCCGTTGCACAGGGAGAGAAGCAGTGCCTGGACAGGTGAGGTCAGTCATTTGTAGCTGGATCCTGGCTCCCTGTAGCTGTGGGGGGAACTTGTTGTGTTCCCTGGGTCTCTGCTGGGTGGCTGCAGGCTGGACAGGAATTTGGTGATGTGCCCACTGCTATGCACAGAGGAGCCCCTCAAGTTCTCTTCCCTAGCACTGAAACCTTTTCTGCTTTTCTTTTATTTTTCCATTCCTTTTGTACCTGCACAGCCTCATTCTCCCCTAGGTTTTCTCCTTGTGTTTAACAAAGAGAAATGCAGCACTGCTGGCACATCCCAGGTGAAGGCCAGATGCTGGAAAGTAATCTGTCTTTTGGACTTCTTAGCTAACCTGGAAGGGTAGAAGCACACCAGCTGTGAAGCCCTGTAGTGCCATCCTATTTTCAAAGGAGCAAAGCTTTAAGGGCGGTTTGGGATGTCTAATCAAAGGGATGTGAGCTGGGCACATGGGGAGGTCTGTGGGTTGGCAGGAAGCAGTGCAGGCAATTTTTGAGATCTAAGAAGGCACAGAGGAACTTCAAGAGACTTTTTTTTACCCCCAAGTGGTTTTCATGTTCCCTGTGATGTTAGTCCATTAAAACACAGATACGTGGTCGGTGGTATCTGTGCCTGTACACAGAGAATTTCTGAGGAGTTGGTGCACTGATACATCAAGGCTGGACCCAGGAGCAGGAGTGGAGCCTGCTGAGCCCTTGAACGGGGGAAGCCTTGGGATAAGAGCAACATTCACTTCTGTGTCTGATCACAGTCTGTTTTCAAGGTGTTCCACGCAAGGTAGAAGTGGACACTGTGGGTGTAGGAGTCCAAAGGGTGGTTGTGGTGTTGGGGACAGCAAGAGAAATGTTTTCTTGGCTTTCGGTCTGGATGTGATGCGAATTTAATCTTGGTCTTTAAGCTCTGCTGGTTGTCAATCATAACAGGAGGTGAAGAGGCTAAAACATTCTCCTGTAGTTCTGCAAAAAGTAATCTGGCAGGGGAAATAACTCTGAATCTTGACTCGGGTTGAACAGAATTAAGTTGCTGAGGGCTGTCATTCTGCCCCCAGAAGGTCACGCTGTGCTGGCTCAAACTTGCCTCTCCCTTCTGAAAGTCAGTCAGCAAAATGCATCAAATATTGATAGATTTAATCTTACTGTGTAAATGAAGTTCAGGCTGAGCTGGTCTGTGGCATTAGCTGCTGATCTCAGTGGCCACTTCCTCCTGATAGCCTGGCTTGGGGTGACTGGTGGCATTAAGGACTGAAGAAGGAGCAGAGCCAACAATAAAGTGCTCAGACCTGGAAGGAGATAAATATATAAAAATATGCTTTTTGTGTGTTTAAGAAAACAAACAAACAAAAAATGATTGCTGAAAACAAATTGGATCTTTAAGCTGGACGTCACAGAAACTGTGGCAGTAGTGGGATCTAAGGTTTTCTGTACAACAGTGAAGCCGGTGTTGCTGGAAGCAGCTTCGAAACCCTGCATGTGGTGGGACCATCCCCCTTTGGCCATGCTCCTGGAGATGGTGGGTGGCTCATGAGGGATGTCTTTCCTTGTGGTGGTGTTTAGAGAGCTCCATCTGCAGCTCCCAAAACCTGAATGATTCTAATGTGACCTGTTAATTGCTCTCTTAATCCCACTGACAACAAATCCCACTGATGCTTTTGGCTTGTCCTTCAACCCGTCTCTGCCTCAGTTTCCTAGTAATTAAAGAGGGGGCAATATTAATTGGTTCTTTATTATCAGAAAGACTCCTGAGGATCAGTTGGTCAGTATTTACAGAAGCTTTAAAAGCATCATTACTGCTGTGTGATCACGTCAGGAATAAATGGCAGTTTGGAGTTTTGACCTGTTGTGAGCTTTTAAGAAATAATATTGGAGAAAGTCCTGAGTGACTCTCACTTTTTAAAAGTCTTGGGGGTGTGATGATGTTAGTGAGTGAGTCTAAGTCTTGAGGAGAGTATCTGTTGCCTGGTCAGGTGCATTGTGTGTTGATACTGAGGCCGTTCTTCCTTTCAGGTATGTGATACATTGAAATATTTCAAAATATTATTGGCTTTACCCACTCCAAAAATCTCCTGCAGCAGAAGACAGATGGTATCTGCAACATAAAGAGTCTTTATTCCCTCCTTTACTTTGCTTTTTATCCCATTATCTCAGAAGCTCCCGTTTGTGATGCTGTTTTACTGATACATAGAAACAAGGTGCAGAAACCAGGTTTCCAAGGAAAGGAAAGGTTTTCGTCTCAGCACTGCTGGTGTGGGATGTTCTTCTGTCATGTAACAACTGGGGAGGGCTGTGGAGCATTCATCAAGGGATGACTTGAAACTCTCCAGGATTTAAAAAAAACCCAGTAGCTTTTTTTCTTTTTTTTTTTTCTTTTTTTTTTCAACCGCTGGGAACATATTTCCCTTTGAAGACTGGATCCAGAGGTTACAACTTCCTAGAACTTCAGGGAGTTGAAACTGTGGTCTGTGTGTGGCTCCTCCTTGGTGGAGCAGGCAGCCACAGGACAGTCTTCCAACCAAAGTTAAGAAATCCCTTTCCAAGTTAAAAGCAGTGACAGGAGACTGGCTGATTTTTCAGTGCGTGGTTGATGAGGAAGAATTGCTGAGATAAAGTACATGAAGTGACCAGTTTGCCACCCTGACTGTGTGAGGGTCCTTCTCTGCAGAACTGCGGGCTGGATGTCACTGTAATGTCCCTGCCATGGTGGTGTGAGATTTTGGGAGGGGAACACGTTGGTTCCTGTGGTTTGTAGCTGTGGTGACAGGGACGTTTTGGCTTTGCAGGCCTGCGGAAGGTCATGGTCCGGGCCCACCGGCAGGCCTGGTGCTGGCAGGACGAGTGGTACGGGCTCACCATTGAGGACATCCGGCAGCTGGAGAAAGAGGCCCAGCTGATGCTGGCCCAGAAGATGGCTCAGTTCAGCAGCGAGAATGACCCTGAGCAGCACGGTGTCAAAGACACTCCTGGGGAGAAGGACGTGGAGCCCAGCACGGGGTCACCTGCGGACGCCGAGGATGCCTCTGCGAGCAGCGACGCGGCCTCGGGCAGATCCCTCACCAAACAATGGTCCACCTCCTCCAAGTCCTCACGGTCCTCAAAGAGAGGAGGTAAGATGCTGCCAGTGGCTTGCTCTTCTGAACTCATGGAGGCTGGGCTTTTGGGAGGTTGGACCACGTCTCCTTGTGGCCAGGTGCCTTTGGGACAATGTGTATTTGTCCTGTGAGGCCTTCTCTGCTGCTGCTGCTGCAGGCTCAGTCTTCTCAGGTGAAATGTTTTGGGGTGGGGAATGTTTCTAGTTGTCCCATAATTGTGACTCAGTGTCACGTGGCAGAGTTTTTGCTGATATCAAAAAAACACAGAATCTGTGAAAACACCATAGAGGAGCAGGCAGGAGCTGGCTGGCAGCAAAAGACAGCCAGCAGCACAGTTAGTCCTTGTTACCCAGGAGCCACTGGTGGCTTTATAAGGCCCTTCCATGGTGTTCCCTTCTGGATATCTGCTTATCTTTGATACCTGTGTCACAGCAGGTACCTGAGCTCCTTGGCCAGGGTTCTGTGCCACCACGTGCCTGTCATTTCAGGAGGGGTGTGTGGCTCCATGGGGCTGCACACAGTGAAAGCTCATACTGGGGAGATTAAGGCAGGAACTCCCAAAGGTGTGTGGGGGCTGCTGCCTTCCCCTGGTGATGACGTACAGTAGCTGTTTGGAGACAAAACCTCACCCTGGCATTAGGTGGGACTGTGGATCATGTCTGCATTCCCTTTGAAACACCATTCAGGAAGCTTTCAGGATTCTGATGTTAAAGCTCTGCTGTGGGTACCCTGTAAGGACTCAGCTTTGAGTCTTGGATTTTGTTACTCACCTCTCCCTTGGGACTCACCTCGTTTTGCTGTACTAAACTCTTCCCTTCTTTGGACTGTTCTGTACCAAGGGGTGAATCCCCAGTGAGTTGCAGCCACAAGGTTCAAACCTTCAGCAATTCCCTCCCTGTTTAGCCAAGTGCTGCTGGTAGCAGGGAAATAGCTCTCACTGCAAGAGGGGGAAAAAAAAATCTTGATTTTTCTGAAAACCCCAAGGGGCAGTATTTCTTCCAGTGACGGTGGAAGGGAACATCTGGGTGAGTGAAGCTTCTCCATCTATCATATGCACTAAATATCGGGAGTTGAGTCTCCATTTTTATTTCCCACTCCATCACTGATTTCATCGCGGGGTGAATGAGAGAGGAGCAGTAGTTTTACCTTGCGATGACTCACTCGAGTGAGCCCCAGGGAAGAACCTACCAGATGCTTCATAAATCACTGCATAAAGATAAAAATACTGGCTACTTTGCCTGCACCAGGATTTTATATTGATGCACCCATCTCCAATTATACTCTTTGCACAAACCCCCTCTTCCATTGCTGACATGTTCACTGGGAGCTGGAGTTTTCAGACCTCTCAGGATTTCACTTGAAGGTTTTCACTGGGAGCAAAGCATGAATTTCTTTTCAACTGCAGAATGTCTCAGCTTTTACAAGGAAAAAGTAATGAAAGAAATTAATTGTGATGTGCTGGGAAGTACGTCACGCAGATATTTTAATCCTCCTTCACGCTGGCAGCACATTACCATATGGAAGCAAGGAGGGCTGTCGCGACGCACCGCCACCTCCAGCTGAAAGAAATGCCTTTTCTCCAAAAGATCTCCTTTTCTCCACCACCCGAGCGAGACCTCTGGTGATGGCAGGACCCTGGTTGCCATCCCATATGTTATTAGGTGCTCTATTTTTAGCGACTATCATGCGAGTGCCTTGACGTCACTCCGGCGTGAATTAGCTCTGCTCCGCCACCTCCTCGCTGGCTGCTCCCGAGGGGTGGGCGGTGGGGTGCTGGGGGCTGCTGAGCTGCAGTTAACTCTGCACCGAGTCTCCATCCTCGTTCCATGGCTGGGAGATTAGAAGAATTTTACTTATATATTCAATTCTGTTGGAACAATAGCACAAAAAGGCTTGTGCGGCTGTCACAGTAACCGGAGCCTTTCAGGCTCTTGTATATGCTAAATGAGAACTTGTCAGTCTCCTCAGGTTTTTGCTGGGTTAGGTGGCTGCTGTGAGTGCTTTTTGTGCTCTGTGTGACACACAAGGGGACAAACCCTCTCTCGCATTGTTCTCTGGACAGTGCTCCCTTCAGCAGGCGGCTGTTCTGTGACAACTTCAGCTGAGAAGAGCTCAGGCTGGATCACTGCTAAATTATAGCTGAAAAAAAGAAAAGAAGAAGCCATAATGTGTTTATATTTAGCTCAGAGAACTCTGGAGGGGAAAGTGAAAGGGAGTGGGTAGGTGTGAGAACAGGAGGGCAAACAGCACTAAAAGGACTTTGGGGTTTCTCCTTGCTCTGTCAGGACCGCTGCTCCGACAGCTCCCTTTGAAGTAGTCGGATAGCATGTTGTTTAAATCATTCAAGTTTAAAGTTTAAATAGATCTCTAATCCAATTTGTGTGGAAGCAATTTCCTTCCAGAAAACAGATTATTCCTCTCCAGGCTGCTCTGCTCAGCTACCCACCCGAAAGTTAGCGAAGCAGAGGCATGGCTTGTGTGCTGATGAGAGGCACGGAGAAAGCTTCCAATCAGCCTGCTTCCTTCCTAATTGCAAACTTTAAAACCCAGCTGATTTTGCACGTCCTACTAACAATTATAAATAGCTGCCATTCAAAATAGCAGAAGAGTGATCCAAGCAGCTTTGCTTTAATGTAGCATCTTGCTGGCAGGTTCTACCAACAGTAAACAAACAGGATCTGTAAAGCGGTACACTGACATCACACCAGCATCATCGGGGTTTTGTGTTTTTTAATATTGCAGCAGTGAATTTTCTTAGAGAACACATGATTCTTCCTCCAGCAAAGATCATGTTGGGAACTCTCCGTCTTGTCGATGTAGCGTTTCGCTTAAAGCTTTTTTGTTTTTTCCAGCAAGTCCCTCGCGCCATAGTATCTCCGAGTGGAGGATGCAGAGCATTGCCAGGGATTCAGATGACAGCTCAGATGATGAATTCTTTGATGCACATGGTATGTGGAGCCTAAATCACCATCGTTTCTTCCCTGAAATGGTGGGGTAAGACAACGGAAGGCATGAAGGGCGGGGGGTGAGCAGGGAAGGAAGCGAGACTTTTTTGCTTTGAAGTCTTTTCCTTTCTAACCACGACGTGCAGCTTCTTCCAGCATCACCCAGCAGACTGTTACAGTAATGCAGCACCATTTCAGGTGCAGTCTGAGCTGTTTGAGGGGATCTTGAACGGTCTTAGCCCTAGGGGCTGTATTTTATTTGGTGCAAATGAGTGTACTTGAAATCCAGCAGTACTAACTGGGCTGTGGGTGTGTCCTAATGATTCACTGTGACTGATTATTTTTCTAATTTGTTTTTTAATCAGTAAGAGGTATGATTAATTGTCCTGTCTGGGCCTGAAGAGACCCAAATTTGCCTTTATTAACTCCTCATTCTACCATTCCAACAAAGACAACAGCAAATACAACAAAGTACTTCAGGTGCCAAAATTAATCAGTGTTGATTCCAGAATTCTCAAAGTAATTTTGATTATCTGTATTAAGAGAACGCTGTTGTATTTTTCTTCCTCTGTGCATGTGTGTGTAAAGAAGCTTTGTGCCACTGTGCTCATTTTATATATTGTACTTAATGCAAATTTAAGCCTGAAGGGCTCCATCTCTATTGACAGCAGATGGGCCCTTCTCCTGGCTGGTCTGGTGGAAGTGAGAGGTGCAATATTTGCAGATGAAGTTGGGAAATGCAGCTGTTAAAAGATGACAGCCTGGTTTTGCAAAGCAGAATTTTGCTGATGCTCAGCTGAAGTTCAACCTCCAAAATTGATAGTGTCGTGTTCCAGAAGAGTTCTCCCATGAGGTTTTAGGCATGGATCTCAAACTGTGGGGTAGAAAGGGGTGTGTTAGTGTAGTGACCTGCATAACAGCAGCTGAAATGGCCGGGACACGTGTAAGTTGGGATAAATGTGTGTCTCCTGCCGGGAAGGGGAAGGGCCAACTTAGTTGAAGTGTCTCTATTTATTAACTTATGTAGCATTTACAGCAAGTATGTGAGGGATTTATTGGAACAATATACATACAAGGGAAGAGGAGTGAGTCATCCAAACGGCACCGTTGCTATCTGCACGCTTTTTGCCTTTTTAATTACTCAGTAATAAAACTGAGATGGAGACGGCTCTGCCTGGGATCCAAGGCCCCAGGGAATCCCTGGCATGCTCCTAACAGGCCTGGGAAGGGGACTTCACAAAAACGAGCCTTGTGCACCTCTGTTGCAATACTTGTAGGAGGCTGCTAAGAGTAAAAGCAGCCGCTCTCCTGCGAGCACCAGCGAGTCTCCGCGTACGCACAGTTTGTCCTCTGCGATCGCCACAGTTGGGTTGAAAAGTCTGCCTAAATCTGGTGGGATTTTGGCTCACGAGTCAAAACCTTGGCGTGTGTGTGCAGTTGAGCAGAGCCCCGTCCCCAGGAGGGGCCTGTTGGTGCCCCTTGGCCCGCAGAGACTCGGGCTCTGTGAGCAGGGATGAGGCTCCGCTCGCAGCTCATCCTGCCGGGGTCGGTACCATGGGAACTGGCACAGCTCAGGATGTGAGTCAACACCCAGCAGAGTTCCTCCGAGAAGTGCTTCCCATACACACACACACACACGCACACATTTCCTCGCAGTGCAGTGGGCGTAACCGGAGCCCGAGAAGATTCCTTGTCTCCAGCTTCCCACTCACCCTCATTCACTGGTAAAGGTAGTGACAAATACAGTAATATCGAATATCTATCCTGTAATAAATGCTAATAATGGGAGTAATATCCCATTCAGGGATCACTTGAGCAGCAGTAAGGGCTGTAATTAGACCTCTCAAGGAATTAAGTTTAATATTTAGATTAAGTTGCTGGGAGAGCTTTGGGTGCGATCGTCCTGTTAATTCTCTGCCGGCACGTGTGTTGCAGGCCTGTGCTTTCCACTTGCTCTGGACAGGCGGCTCCACACTCCCGTGTGCAGGGAAATTGGGATTTACTCAGTTTTTTTCCATGGCTGAAAAAGGAAATGGCATGCTGGTGCAAAATTTCCAGGTTGCTCTCTTTTTATGGTCAAAGTTGAAATAGAAACTCCTAAAAATAATCAGGCTTTGCTTGGATCTTCACTTAGTGCCCTTCATACAATTTTTTGTTAAGCTATTGCTCGGATTTGCTGAAAAGATTAATATATTTCATAACCTTTTTTTGTTCCCCATTGTGGGATTCTTCCAGCTAATTATTTTCTTAGTAACTCTACAGCAATAAGAAAGGGGAAATCCTAGTCTGGGACTCTGAAGATTACAGCTTTTAGATCTTCAAGACATCTGTAATTACTGCTGTTATTACATTTATAACTCTTTATTAAATTTACAAGCCCAAAATTTTCAGGAAAGACATACTAAGCACAGAAGTATAAATAAATTAGAAAGCACTTAACCTTCGTAGCAGCAAAAGATACATCCTCAATGGAAAAAAAAAAAAAAAGAAGAAGGAGAGCTCCCCTTTGTATGTCTCTTCCTTTTAATTACACTTCTAAGAACATAATATTTAGGAAGGAAATGGCAGATCCATGCTCTGTGTCTCATCTCTTGAGGAAATCAGCCTGGGGAGGTCACATTCCCTTTATTGCTCTTGCCTTTTTTAGATGTTTGGTCCTATGAGCAACAGTGATCCTTGTCCCTGCTTCCCCCAAAGAAATCCCACAGCTCTCAAACAGGTCTGGGAGGATCCCAGTGGGAATCCTTGCTTCGTTCTCTCCTGTTCTGGAGCATTCTGGCTGCTTTAGCACCATCAGAGAAAATGGCAAGACAAAGGCCAAACATGGTACCTTAGATGGTAGCGTTAAAAATCCAAGTTACTTTTTTCCATGTTTTAGGAGTTTTGTTTGTTTAAATCATGCAACTAAAACATTTTGTTTACTTTTCAAAAGGTGCTTTGGTTTCCATATAGCAAAAGCTAGTAAAGTGTATGGTTTATTATGACTTAAACTGTCCAAGTGTTTATAGATTGCATAGAGTTATGGGGCCTTGGTTTTATTTAAAATTCTGTTCTGTGCTCTTGTCTGTACATGTATTTTTGTGTGTGTGACTCTCAAAAAATCTGTTTTTTTAAAGAGGACTTGTCTGACAATGAGGAAATGTTCCCGAAAGAAATAACGAAATGGAGTTCCAACGATCTGATGGATAAAATTGAAACCCCTGAATGCGATGATGTCCAGGGTAATTCTTTTCCAAGTACAAACTGCATGTGCTATTTTACAGTATTTCCAGGCAATTGTCACAGCCTCATTGTGAACAAAGTAAAACTTGTTATCCTCGTCTCACAAAGGGAGAAGCTGAGACAGAGCATAAAAATGACTGCCCAGCGCTGCCAATAAAGATTTGCTTAGTGGGAGCTGGGATAGCTTTTGATTCTCTTTTATTTTCCACTTTGGTTTGGCTCCTTTGTGTGACAAGCCAGGATTCTCTCATATAATGATGAAATATCCCAGCTCTGTCTTGAATGACTTGAATTTCTCCTGACTCTTCTTTCCTTTTGCTCCATCCTTTGTTCTTGACTGTATCTGCCTCAGTTTTATTTTCTGCTCATCATTATGAAATGGTGAAAGGAAGCTGTAGCTCCTCAGCCAGAGCGATTCACAGTGGAAGGTGACACTCAGGCTTTCTGGTACAAAGTCAGTCTGTGTAGGCACAGATGTAGGAATACATCAGATCTCTACTCCCCAGTGTAGTTCAAGCAATTCCTTTTATTTTCCCACAAACCAATCATTTCTGACAGTTATGCAGGGATTTCCCATTGTTGCCATCCTTAATAAAGCAGCGGTACCAGATCGCTGTAATGAGGGAAGAGCTCACTAATGTTATGGGAAATTGCTGGAAAATAAATGACCCAGCATTGCCCAGGCTTCTCAGGTGGAAGGAGGCAAGAAGGAGGGAGAGGGTGATTTGATGAAATAATGAAGGAGATGTGAGGCATTGAAACAAGCAGTGTCTTTATGGAAGAGTATCTTTGCCAAAGAGCATCTGGCAGCACTGACATTTTACACCTCTGTGCTTCCAGGTGACTTGTACCAGGAGACATCAGCAGAGTACCACGTTGGCTCCAGCGTGGAGAGGCTCAGCATCATCGAGGTGAGTGCTTTGGCTTCTTGTAATGAGATCCTTTGTTGCTGGAATGTCTCTGTGTGGGATAAACGGGTCCCTTTGCTGTGAGCAATGCCTTGTCTCCATGTGCTGCTGAGCCCCAGTAACACCTGTGTGTGTCCTCCTGTACTTCAGATTCAAGGGATTTTTCTCCCAACTTTTGAACATCATACAGAAAATGCTGTGTAGTTTGTAGGCAGCATCAGGTATCCAGCTGCAAAAAACTGGTAAACCTGTGGGGATTAGAGCAGCTCGAGGCTGGGTAGATCTATCCTGCAATGCCAGATGAGCGAGCGTGGGAGTGGGAGAATGCATTCCTGCGGCACCGAGGTGCAAAGGACAGCACTCAGCTGAAGCCCACAGCGTGGGGCTGCTCAGGGTCTTGTTTGGAAAGCCAGTTACAGCACAGCCTGTGTTAGTGCTCTGGGCAAAATAATAAATAAATAACAGCACACTGACCCACCCCAGCTCCCTAGACTTGAGCAGTTCAGAGTCCTGGTGAGACACCCCGGGGTGGCTGTTCACGTCCTGCCCTTACAGCAGCTGCCTGGCTGTGCTGCAGAGGTGGTGCAGCTGCTTTGCAGAGTGCCTGCTTTATGTCTGAGTGGTCCATCAAAGACCATGAGTTTTGGAATTACTGTCTGTGCCAGGCTCTAAGTTCATAGTGGTTTGGGTTTTCCATAATAGGCTGAGAGCTCAAGGGCCATGAGGAGAGTGGGTGGCTGGGAGGGGAACAGCTCTGGCCATCTCAAAATAAGCAAGTCACAGCCCTAAGATTTCTCTTGGAGCTCAAGATGGTGTGGGAAACTTGTCTTCCTCAGAGGGCTGTGCAAACTCAACTCCCTCCTGTTTCTGCCTTCATTTTAGCAAAAGAACAGACTTCAAAGCAAGATGAAAAAGACAGTTATTTGTAGTTGTTCACAAGCTGTCTGCTAAAATAGTATGAAATTCCTGTGCCACCAATTGCAATGATTTTCAGGTTAAAAGCTTCCCTCACCAGAAGGTGGTTCAGGATTTAGGTGTTCTAAGAGGCTCCAGATCTTACAAGGAAGTTCTAAATAGTTACGTCCACCCTTAAACTAATCAGCAGTTCCCCACTTCCTTCAGAGCAGAGGGTAATGAACTGAAAGGTGCCTCCGAATCACTGTTGATAAACTTCTGCATGACCTGAGCTTGGTGACTCATGTCGTTCTCCAAATGAGCACTTAAAATACTTGTCTGGAAGCAGAAGAGGTGCTGAGATGCTCCGAGGGCTCCTCCTGTGCCTCCACCCAGGGAAAGGTTCACTGTGCAGGTGCTAAAACTGGAGTCAGAGAAGGTTTCAAGAACAGGCATGGATAGGTGGAATGGGACTAAGTAATTAAAGGCCATTCTTATGCAGGAGGTCTGGAAAAATCGTTTTTACAGACTTGGATGTGAATTTTAATACTTCTGGTGGGCTGTGTAGTAAGACAAGCTTTAACAGTATCTGGTAAAAATGTAATCTAGTTGTTAGGCTGCTAATGTGTGCCTGGGCATGCTTTCCTCCCACCAGCAGGTCTGTCAGGGACTCAGTCGCTGCTCAAAGGACAACAGGTGACTAAAGATGCTCAAATTAGAGCAATCAGCCAAACGGAAAACACTGCTGCCCTCCACCCCTTCCATACTCCCTCTCAATGGCAACACGGAGTTGCTCAGGATGTTCTCAGATGTTGTCTCTGCTAGCCCGGGGTCAGCTACAGGAGGGTTTGCACAGATCTCAGAGGTGTGGGATGGAGGATTTGAGTCCGTGTGGGAGCTGTAAACACTGAAAGCCCTGGTAGCAAATAGATATTAAGAATAGTTACTGCTCTGTTGTGTTACAATATGTGCACATGGATGCTCTTGTACCTGCCTGGGGCGTCAGGATTGGGCTTACAGCTCTTCTGGCAGGGCATTAATGATAAAGATACAATTCCCTCCTTCCCCCAAATTACAGCCTGTGTGTTTAGGCAAGGGATTAGTTCCACACAATAAGCAAATCACCTGGGCAGCCAAATTAAAATTCCTCACTGTGTTCGTGCAGCAGTCTCACAGCCACGTGCTGGCCATTCCTTGGGTTGTAGGGTCATGAACCTTTTTCTTTTCAGTTCCTCTCTTGCAACAGTTTCAGCAAGTCTGAAGTTTTATTTATAACTTCCGTGTCAGGCAAACATGCAATGACTGATCTTCCCACAACTTCTCAGTAACTTGCCGCTTGCTGACCTGTTTGATCTTTTTTGTTAATTTAGCTGAATGTGTTTCACTGCCAACTGCTGCAGCTGAGCTCAGCACCCCACAAAAAGCAACACCCATCTCTTGTTTCTGTATTTTTACACCCTAACACACTCAAGGAATGTCTTTACTGCTGCCATGTTTTACCTGGATATCATTTTATGCAGGGTTTTTTTGACTTTCAGCATTCCTTCTGCTTCTGACAAGCCAGGCTGAGGCTGTGTTTGCATTTGTACATGCACAAGTGTAGGATAAGAGACCTGGAAGGAGTACTCGGGTTCTCAGCTGTTGTATTCTGGTGTATCTAACGGCCTTTGCCATAAATTAATTTGCCATAAATTAAGCACAAGCCACCTCTCTGAAAAACGAGTGTTTCTGTGTGCTCTCTTCCATCCCCACCTAGGATGAATCAGTGCAGCCATTAATGCAGCCAAGTAAAATCCATGTCCTCCTCTTGGTCCTCCATGGAGGGAACATCCTGGACTCAGGAAGTGGTGACCAGAGCTCTAAGCAAGGGGATGTCAACACCATCACGACCGTGTTTGACACGGTGATGAGGGTGCATTACCCAGCTGCTCTGGGACACATTGCCATCAAACTTGTCCCTTGCCCAGCCATCTGCTCCGAGGCGTTTTCCCTGGTGTCCAGGTAAGTTGGTGCTGTTTTATCATGGAATGAGGGTTTTGGGGGGTTTTGTTTTATTTGTTTCCCTGAGGTGTTCTGCATGTAGCACTGAAAGCTCTGACCATGCTTTGAGAATGCATTTATTAATGTACCAGCGAGGCATTCAATCTCGATTTCATACTTACTGCAGTGAATACAGTAATCATGCAGCACAAGTTCTGAGATTGATTTATTCTAATTAATCTAATAAATACTAAGGATTTAATTCCTTGTCTGGGGGTTGTTCTGTCAGTGTAAGTATGTTGTCCTTGAAGATTTACGTTTGATGGGAGGGAAAGATTTATTAAGCTCTCACCCATTCACAGAGGAATAAATGGCCTTTCTGTCTTGAGGCTTTTTTTTAATGAACCACAACACTTGACTGTACTGCCTGCAAGTTGTTTTCCCCATATTCCTGCTGTCTCTTGCCCTCTCCAGCCTCAGCCCATACAGTTACGACGAGGGCTGCCTGTCCAACAGCCAGGATCACATTCCCCTCGCTGCGCTCCCCCTACTCGCCACGTCCTCCCCGCAGTACCAAGAAGCCGTGGCCACTGTCATTGTCAGAGCCAACCAGGCCTACAGTGAGTTCATCAAATCCCAGGAGGGCACCTCCTTCAATGGCCAGGTGAGCCAGGGGCTGCTCAGGCCACAGCCAGTGGAAGAACAAATGAAGCAATTTCCTTCTGAAATTCTCTTTGCCTCAAATCTCTCAGGAGGGATGGAAACATGACAGTGTTGGGCTGCAATAAGGAAGTGTTGTGCTTTCCATTTCTTTCTTTCTGAGAGGGAGAGATTATTGCTTGTGTGCTGTCCTGAACCTTTGGGATTCAAAGCAAAGTCTGAGTTTGTGTTCAGAAATGAAGCTCCAAAGCTGTGAAGTTAATCAGGTTTCAGCACGACACGCCTTGCCTCTGAGCAGGGATGCTGCCTTTGTTGCTAAACACGGTCTCTTCCCCATTGCAAACCAAGGCTATTTAAGTATTCCTGGCTTTAAAGGACCTTCAGCAGCTCGTGCTGGAGCTGTCGCACCCATGGGTTTATTTTTTGAGACTGTGCAGCTGCTGTCCCCCATAAAGAGCATGACTGAGCCTCACACCTCTGAGTAAAGTGACTCCCCAGCCCCACGAGGGCAGACACCTTGGAGGAGCTGTCACACTGCACTGCTGTAGTGTGGTTTATCCATCCTGAGCTTCTTCCCAACCAGCCCTCTCCTGCCCAGGGATCTTGGTGCTTTACTCTGCCTGTCTGTTCATACCTTTGGAGGCAGGACACTGTTATCCCCTCGGGGTACAAATGGGCAGAAACTTCCCTGAGGTAGCACGGATAGCTGGCAAGGGGGATCCAGCTTGGTTTCTGGAGTTAGCACGGGGGTCAGGGCTCTGTGTTACTCTCCTGTCACTCCAGTTGGCTGGTAGGGACAGCCAGGACACCTGAGCTGTGTGGGAAAATGGGAGTCTGCAGGCAGTGATGGATTTCACTGGCTGAACAGTTTTACTGATGAAGGCACTGGGCATCCTGTTACTTGTCCAGCTGTAATCCAGCGCTCTGTCCAACCGTTATTTCTGAACTGAAGTGAAGGGACTTTTTTTTTTCATTTCCTTTTTATTTCTCCTCCTTTTCCTCCCCTGCTCCTGTTGCCTGTCTCAGGTCTGCTTGGTAGGGGACTGTGTTGGAGGGATCCTGGGATTTGATGCCTTATGCTACAGCAATCAGACCGTGTCCGAGAGCCAGAACAGCAGTCGGCGAGGGAGCGTTGTGAGTGTCCAGGTAATGCTGGCTCCCACTTCCTCCATGGACCCTGTTTTTAGTAAGGATCTCTTGAAACAACCAAGACTATTCCTTATCAATGGCAGACGTGTCTTAAGGTGCATATGGGTGTCAGTTTGGGTGTGTTTGCTCTAAACGGGGATGTTTCAGCCTCTGGTGTGAAGCATCACCCACACTTTAGGGAGTGGTTGGGCCTGAGATTCTGTATTGACCTCAACTGGATCTTGGGGTAAATGGGGAAAGGAGGAGAGGAGGGAGGTGTTATAATGTGGGTGCATTGTTAATTCAGCTAAATCCATATATTTCAAATCCCAGGATACCGACCTTCTGTCTCCTGGAATAACGGTGAACAACAGCCACTGCTCCAGTGGCTCTAATCTGGAAGCCAGCAGACACCTCAGCAGGAGCAACATTGATATTCCTCGTAGCAACGGAGAAGATCCAAAGAAGCAGCTGCCACGAAAAAGGAGTGATTCATCCACCTATGAACTGGACACGATAAAGCAGCATCAAGCCTTTCTTTCAAGGTAAGATTTAAGATTTGGAAGGAACAGATCCAGCAGTGTCCTGGAGCTGAGGGTGGTGCCATCTGTGGAAACTGAGTGTTGCTTTGTCATCCTGTGATAAGCAAGGTGGAGTTTAGATTAGAGGGTTGTCGATTTCAGTGTGGCGTGTATGCAAATAAAATTAACAGCTTTCTTGCTGAGTGGCACTGAGAGAATCCAGCTTCTGTACTGCATCAGTGCTGCAACGGCAAGAAGCCCTTTGGGCTGTTGTGTGACAGCCAAGGCAGTCAGGGAACTGCTTCTCTGCTGTGCTGCAAGTGTGGGATGGAGGTCAGAAGGCAAATGGAGAAATCGTGTAAGGGAACTTGGTGAAGCAGAACTGGGAACTCAGCACTGTATTAATTTTAAAGCATCTCTGAAACCTGATTTTGAGTTATTCTGTCCCCTGCTGCTTCGCTGCACCAAGGACATGTTTCAAATTTGTTGCTCACCGCTGAAGCTCCCAGTATCCCATTTTTAAGCTTTTTCAAATGGACTTTCAGAAATGTGTCTGTTAACATAACCCATGGGATTTTCACAGCAGTCTGTCCATGGCCACTGGTCATTCAGGGATTATTTCTGTAAACCCAGAGGATTTTTCTGACTGCATCTTCTTCTTCAGCCTCTGGAACTGGACAGCCCAGACCTTTTTCTCCTGCAGGCCTGAAGGAACTGCAATAAATATGCTCTTAATCCCTCTTCCCTCATGTGCCAGGAACTGGGGAGCAGTGTCCCCCACAGCAAACCCCATTACCTGCACTGCAGCTGCGTCCAAGGCTGTTCCTTTTGCCCTGTGCTGAGCTGAAGGCTTCTGCATTTCTCCCCCTCCATCACTACTTGGAGTCGTTGCTTCAGCACAGGGATTTGTGTTGTCCTGCCACATCAGGGCCCTTTTGTAAATGATTTATAGCAGAGAGAAGGTATTGAAGTGAATGTTGTTGGTGCACAGAGATAGGATATTCAGAAAGACAGCTGCATTTACAAAATCCACAATAAGGTTCTTGGCTATTTCCAGCAGGTTAATGAAAGGCAATCAGGCTCTTGTTCTTGCCTCCTCAAAACAGTCTCCTGTATTACAGGAGAAAATATGAGTCGTGCAAAAATGTGCTCATTCTCCTCCTTGTTACTGACCTCAGGGGCACAGACTCAGTTAAGGAAATCAGGCTGGCATCTTGATGCATTTTTACACCTGTTTTAGAATAAGTGCTGGGCCTGATGTGGATAATGGATTGCTCAGTTTGTTGTTCCAAATAGCTTTGTGCTGGTCCTTCCTGTTCCATCTCTGAAGGGCTGTGCCTGCACCCAACATGCAGCACATGTGGGTCCCTGGCAAGAGCTGTTGGGATTCAGTGGGGTGACAGATTGGCGCATCTTTACTTTTTAAGAGTTTTTATGTGTTTTTAAACCTCCCTTTAGAGCTTGGGTTAAAAATTAGTCTCTTCCCAGACTTCAAGACCAGGATTCCCTCAGGGAAAGGGACAGGCTGAGGCTGCAGTAGGAGCTCTCTCTGCATGTCTCACTCAGCTCCGTGGGGCAGGGGAGGATGAGGAGCAGGGATTCACTTGTCCCCTCCTGTATGTCAGCAGGACGTCGCTCCCACGCCCATCCCTGGGCCTTGTTCTCCCAGCCAGCACCAGCAGAATTCCCTGCTGGCCTCTGCCACCAAGGAATGATTTTTCCCGTGCAAAAACCAAGCCCTAGTGTGACGCGGCTTCGAGCAGGAGGTTGGCAGAACAGAGCCAGGTTTTCCTCCTGGGCTCGGCAGACGGGCAGCCTGGCACACAGGGACCTTTCTGTCCGTGCCCACTGCAGATTTCAGCCTGTGCCAAAGACACTCATTTTTATTCATGTATCAGACCTACCCACTTCTCTGGGATAATGCCCAGCAAGCCAGAGCAGCATCTGGAGATTACAATCACACATTTATTTTTAAATTCAGTCCTTCTGCACAACTACATTATTTCTGGCTGTGCTGTACTTGTATTATTGTAAATGAGTTGATTTGCTTCTGAAATCCATAAGCTCTTGTTTAATTAATGCACACAGTACATCTGCTGCTTTTTAAAGGGAGAACAGGGCACTGTAGGTTGCTTGGAGCATGATGCATCCAGAGTTCCCCTTGGCTCTCATTTCTTTTGATTGCTGAAAAGAAGATACCAAGTTCCCGGCAAAAGGAGAGAAGCTGCCCAAATTGCTCAGTGCTGTGCCTGCTCTGCTTCTTCCCTTCCCCACGAAGAGATGCTGTGGGAAGCTGTGTGGAATACACTTGGAATCCCTGCACCCATCCTGCCATCGGGAGAGCTTTTCCTCTGGTGCCTTTGTTGGAATCCCATCGCCATCACCCTCCCTTCAGCAACGCTGAGCGTGTTCTAAATGACTTTGCATTCCTCACACACGCCAAACTTGATGCATTGCATTGTGTTAGCTAAAGCAGTTGTAGCTCCACCAAAGGTGGCTTGTTCTCAGATGTGTTTCAGGGCTGTGCAGCTCGGCACTGTGATCTCAGGCAGGCTCGTTAGCATCACAGAAACAGGAACAGGCTCGTTTTAGCTGTCACTGCTGTAACCTCCCGTTCCTCCTGCTTTTGACACCACTGTTTTGACTCCCCGTGATGTGTGTGTGTCTGGCATAAGTAACTTATCATTCCCTGGTTGGGAACCGGAGAGCAGAGCCGTGCATGTGCGTGTGTGCAGCTCCAGAGGGAACATGACAGCGCAGCAGGAGCAGGCGGAGGTTTAGCATCCTTTGGGAATGGTGTTGAGCAGAGGAGCTGTCTCTGGGATGATGCGTTGTTTGCCGCGGCAGGAAAGCAAAGTCTGCGTGAAACCCGGTTTTCTTCCCCAAAAGCGTGAGCGTTTGCAGCTGCTCCTGGGCTGAGTAGCTGTGTTTGAGGGGTCTGTGGGCAACTGCTCTGGTGCTGAGGATGGTGGGGAGGGAGCAGCCCTGTTTTGGGATCACAGCAGTGCTGGGGTGTCACTGCCCTCAGAAGTGGCCTTGATGAGCCAGAGCTGTTGCACGTCAGGATGTGACAAGTGCCGGTCACCACCTGGGGTTTTGTTTTGGGGCCACAGAGCTGGCAGGAGACTGTTGGATTTGTATCATTCCCAATTCCAGGCCAGTAAACTCTTTATCCAACCCAGCTCCTATGGTACCCATTTCTCCTACGTGTTTTATAGAACCTGTTCTGATGCTTTTTAAAGTGTTTGCAAACACCCTCTTAAGGCACTGCTGGTACTGCCTTCAATTCTCTGCTTCTAATTATAATGAGACAACCCACTACAGCTGCCACTGGAATCTGTACAACCTGGAGAGCAAAGGAATTTGCAGCTTCATGCTTTTGGGTGGGAACAGAAGCACCTCAGAAAGCCTTTTGTGAACCAGGTTATCAGTGTTACACATCTGTCATTTCACATTCCCAGATCTAGACTGCAAAGAAGCAACTCTCCCTAACATGGGGGTGGATTCCCAGGATTTTCACCTTAGTGTTCCTGCTGCTGCTTCTTCAGTGTCCAAGCAAAATGTGAATTTAAATCTCAGTGTTAAACCTGTGCATTGCCCAACCTGCACTACACAGAGGTGGAATTTTGCAAACAGATTTGACACCTGAGAGAGGGAGGAAAAGCTGGACACGTTTGGTATAGTAGCAGCAACCACAATTTTGACTCCTTAAAGAAAAAACATTTTGAGGATATGGTGTGTGAATGAACCCACTTGAAGCTTGGATTTGTACATCTAAATGACGCCGGTGCAGTGGGGTCATTGTGGGTTGATTAGCACAGTTCCTTCACTGGAGAGATAGAAATTATATCCACTGTCAATCACTAACCCAGGCTTTAATTATGAAAACACAGTGAGAATAAAATTCTGACTTTATTTTCTCTTTCTTGTCCCAGTTTACATTCTAGTGTCCTGAGAAACGACCCCACGTCCAGGCGATCCAGCAGCTCCACGATGCTGGATGGAGGAAATATTGGGAAGTTTGACTTTGAGATCACCGACTTCTTCCTCTTTGGCTCTCCCTTGGGTCTGGTGCTTGCACTGCGGAAAACTGTAATTCCAGCTCTTGACAGTAAGTCTTGATGCAAACTGCTCCCTTGGTGGGTGCTGTAAGCACGTCCTGCTGCAACTGCAGGAATCTGGTTAAACCCAAACATTTCTGTATCGTATTTACTGCACCGTAAAGAAGCAGATCTCCGTGTGCTCTGTGCACCACCGATTATATGATTTCCAAACATGAAAAGTACTGGATAATTCTCATTGTTTCAGTTGACTAAACTGGGAGATAAATCCTTTGCAATTTTGTAACCCAACAGTTGTCCTTTTTAGAGACAAATATTAATTATATTATAAGAAGTAATATTTTGATACTTGAGGGATTTTTTTTGTCTTTTTAGTCTTTCAGCTCAGACCAGCTTGTCAGCAGGTCTATAACCTGTTCCACCCTGCAGACCCATCTGCTTCACGCCTCGAGCCTCTTTTGGAGAGGAAGTTTTACCTTTTGCCCCCCTTCAATATTCCCCGGTACCAGAGGTTCCCACTGGGCGATGGCAACTCTGCTGTTTTGGGTAAGTCCCTCTGGATCCACATTAGCTGTTGAAAAGGTTACAGCCACATTTTACATGAAGTTATCCACGCAGTTGGGAATGGTGAGAAAGAGAATTGGCCCTGTAGCATTAGCCTTGTTCCTGATTTGCCAGAAAAGGAATTTTCTTCCAGTGAAATCAGTGCCTTGTGTCCCATTTGCCCTTTGTTTGTCACACAAGGGCCTCCAGCTGCTGAGGGTCATGAGGTGGTGGCCTCTCTGTAAAGGCCTCTGTTCTACACCCAGACTGGTGCTTGTGATTGGGAGTGAACAAAACACAACTGAGTTGGCAGAACTTAGGACTTGGAGGGCCAGAGAAGACTAGAAGGAACAGAGTCTACAGTGAGATGATGAGATGATTTACTTGTTTGCATCCTGTTTGTCTTAATATTTGAATCGTGCAGGACTAAATGAAGAAGACTGTATATCTAGAGCTGGATAATTCTGGTGGTCTTATGCTTAATTTTAAAGTTGACAGTCCAAAGAAGTGGCCTTCTACGTATCAGTGCCTTTAAAGATTGTAATTGCTGAATCTAGAGGTCTGATTTGTTAAATTGGCACAAACTAAACCCCATGTTTAATGAAGTGAATAAAATGCTTTCTGCAGGCCCCACTCACTTGTCAAATTTAGCCAAGATCTTGCTGCAACACTTTTTAAAAATGGATCCACCCACAGCTGCATTTGTACCCAGGCCAGTTACAACAGCTCAGGGAATCTACAGCAACTTGAAAAGCCATTTGCTTTTTGGGTGTATTCTGGGTATCAGCTGCAAGGGGCTTCTTAAAAAAAAATTACAGCTAAACATCATACCTTCTTTCTCTTAAACACATTCCAAAGCCCCTGTTCTCACTGAACCCAGAGGCAGAGGTCCCACTGACACTAAACCTGTGCTCTGGTTATCATTCTGGACAGCAGCAGGAATATTAGAGTCTCCCTGGATCTCTGAGTTGGCTATGTTTGGAGAGACACTTGCTATGCAGTGAAGTTAAACAGCAATTAGCTCTACAATGAGAAGGGCAGAGTGATTGCAAAACCTCCAGGTCTGAGCCTTTTATTTTAAGAGATGCTGCTCTGCCTTGATGAATAAAACTGACAGAAACCAGCTTTAAATTCTCTTTTCCTGTAAGACAAAGCCTCTTCATTTGCTTATCAGAAACTACCAGGCCATTCCTTTCCATTAGAGTCAGTGCTGTGATGGACACATTACCCAGAAGGACTAACCATGATTCACCAAGCTCCTCCTGAAGTTAGTGTTCACTGGAGGGCACTCCAGAAAAGTTAATTGCTGCTATAATTAAGCTGTATGTTCTGCTGATCACGTAAAATTCAGGTGCTCAGTTATAATTGGTTCTGTACAAAACCTTGTGCAGCGCTGCTTGTGCACATCTCCCCGTGCAGATAGCTTTTTTGGGAGTTCACAATTCAGAAAGCCTCTCAGGCTGGTTTCCCCCCCATTTTCCCATCTGTACTAAATGCTGGTCCCTGTTCCATTTCAATGAACTTGCAGAGTAAAATCAAACTCACATCCCTGCTTACTCCTGTGCTTTGCACTGTGTAGGCTGTGAGTCTGATTCTTCCCTTACAGCATATTTTTTTCCACTCATAGTAAAAAAGATTTCTCTGGATCTGCTGTGTATTTATGGATTTGGCTTAGAAGGGGGTGAAGATGCCTCCCTTTTGTTGTTGAAATGCCATCGTTTTGTTCTCCTCTGCTCCCAGTTAATCTCTGATGTTGGTCTGTTTGGAAATCACCCCTGTTTTGTTTCTTTTACTCTATTTGAAGGTTGTCTGTTCGTTGAAGACTCATAATTAAGTGCTGGGGTGTAACTGTTTGTATGTTTAACACTTTGTGGCCGCATGTCTGTTGTTCTTTGTCCTTCTGTTATGTTTTTTTTTTCCCCATCTGCTTCTAGTTGAGACAATCCAGAACAATCCCATCCTCCTCATGGAAAGTAGCCCTCTGGGTGCTCTCCAGCACCAGGACAGCTTCATGGAAACAAGTATCCCCGTTCCTGTACTGAATTGGCAAGATGTTTCCAATAAAAGTGCTGGTTGTGCTGAGTGTGTGTAATCTACACTTTTGTATTGTCTGTGGTGTTGGGTTCTTGGGGTCCTTTTTTGAAGATCACACTGTTGCCTCCTGGAGTCGAAACCTTGGTGCTGTGTCTTAGGCTGTGCCACACGGAATAACCACTGGGGATCACGCCTGGATCTGGGAGAGCCACTGTGGAAACAAGGGCTTGGGATTATAAACTCTGTCCTGTTGTGGTGTTGGTGCTGGAAGGGGAGCTGCTGCCATGCACGGGCGGGTTTCCTCTGTGGTGCCTGTGCTGCTGGAAAGAGGCTTTGGCAGAGACAGTCCCTGGTGACCCTGCTCGTGTGGTGCTCACAAAGGGCAGGATCCCTTGGGAAGGGGTGTCCTGCAGTGTGCAGCTCCCCAGCAGCCACGAGCCATCGTGCCCAGAAGTCCAGTTGATGTCCACGTCACACCAGATTTTGTCCCTTTGAGTATTTCATGTTTGGATGCTCCTCATGGCTCTGCTGAACACAGCACTGAGGCTTTCAGACCCCAGGGTGGCTTTGCGTGTTGGTTATTTTAAATTAATTTCTCGTCTCCTGCCTTAAAAGCAAAGTTTGATGCATTTGTTTTGCCTTATTTCCCATCATCAGTGCTGCATGGCCTCGTTTATTCTGATTGTGGCTGGTGCTACATCTGCAGTTTTGATGAGACTTGCCTTTGTTTTGGTTTTTTCCTTCCCCGTGTGTCTCACTTGCCCGTTCTCGTTCCTTTCTCGGTATTTTGCATTGAGAGCTGGGTTCTGCTGCCCTGTTTGTCTTTAACAAGCTGACCCTCGCTGCCCCTGAGCAGTTTGGGCTGTTATGTGGTCATACAGGACGGCAACATTGCTGAGTTTTCCGCGTGGTCTCTCCCTCTGTCTCCTGAAGGTGGAGAGGATTTTTAGGTGTGCGGCTGCCGTGTTGCCTGTGCTGGGAGGTTCTGTGACAAAGCAGAGGGAAAGGATCTGCTACTATTAACTGATCACTTTGGAGGTCCCTGATGAAATGCCATTTCGCTGTGAGCTGATACTGCCTGTGGTCAGGACAGAGCTTGTAGATGCATCCCTTGCCCATGGCAGGGGGTTGGAATTAGATGGTTTTTAAGGTCCCTTCCAACCCAAACCATTACAGGATTCTGTGACTCTATGTTTTTTGCGTTGTGGGTCAAGAGCACAGCACGTCCAAGCAGTTCTTGCAGGGAGTGTAGCAAGTGCTGAATCCCAGTTCAGCCACTGGACTGCAGGAGATTTCCAAAATCACAAAAACTTGTGGACAACAGAAATGTGTTGCTCTTGATCTCAGGGTAGCGACTGCAGAGTGCCCAGCACTGACCAGTGACTCCAGTGCAAGCAGGGCCTGGCCTGTGCTGAGCAGCTGGCTGGCTTTTCTATGTTTTTTAATCTTTTTGGTTTTATTGAACTGTACATATTGTTTTATTGCTTTCAATATTTCCTGCTTTGGTGCAATAGCTCAGTCTCCAAATGGCACATATCAAAATCTGTCATTCAGGTACCCCAAGGACTTGCCTGAGAGGATGGCTCAGGGCTGTTCCCTTATAAGATCATTGACAAATGAGTCCATAAGTGAAAGAGCACAGCATCAAAATGAGTATTCAAGATTCTTAGGTGGGCCAAAAAAGAAAAGTGATTTGGCTTCCCATGTCCACTCCCCTGGAAGTGCAGTTAAATCTTGGGTCGTGGCACGGGTTGTGCCGTGTGGTTCCAGCAGCAGCAGGTGCTTTGCTGGGAGGGTGCTCAGGGCACTGCTCCAGCCAGGCTCCTCTTCCTCGCTCTGGTACAGTGGCCCTGAGTCAGCCCTGAGTCACAGTACAAGGTGCAGTAAACAAGGGCACCTCTGTCCTTGCCGAGTGACAGAGGAACAGCTGATCTTGCTGAAGGTCTTGCTGCTGCTCGACCTTCTGGCTTCACTCTGGGCTTGCCTGGAAAACCTCCCTGTGGCTGTCAGGACCTGGCTGCAGGTGCTGGGGTCAGTCTGTGCCAGCGTGGCAGCATCTGTGACATCCCACCCTGCTCACCACACTCCCCAAGAAAGCCCTCTTGGTTTCAAAATTGCTGCACGAGGGACATGGTGCAGAGAATACACAAATTCAGGAAATGTGCTGTTAGGTTTGTAGGTTTTTTTCTGCAAGTCATGTCTCAGGATTTTCTTTGGAAGTTGCTGTCACTGCAGCTTTGGTGTGGAGGAAGCTTTTCTGAGGGGGTTGTAATGCATAAAACAGGTTTTTCTCCACATTTCCTGCCCTGCCTTTTCCTGGCCTTTGTTTTTCTTAGAAACTGCCCTTTCTCAGGGACAGAGGGTGTGTAGCTTGTGGGGAAAGGGAGAAGCACAAGAGCAACCTGAGTGGGCAGGAGCAGGGGAGCGCTGCTGTCAGGTGGCACCTCGTCCCCTGCAGAGCAGACTCCTGCCCCCAGTGCAGGCAGTGCTGAGCTGAACAGTTCAGCAATGCTCAAACACCTCAGGCTTTCACAGGAGTGGGAATTGTTCCTCTGGTGACACCAGAATGGGGCTGGAAGGGCTATTGAGAATGGGTGCTTTTGCTGTGACTTCTTTGTATTCCAAAATCCCTGGTCAGGCCCAGAAAAACAAGATTGGCTGAAAAAGAGCAAGCCAAAAATGCCACTGTTTGTTCTTTTATTTGCTTTCTGGGTTCACAAAAAAGAGTTGAAGTTCAGGCAGAGCTGAGTGAAGAGGGGCTAATGGAGTCAAAGCCATGACCACCCCAGGCAGGACTGTGTTGGGCCAGCCTTTTCTCCTGTAACGCTCTTGAACTTGTCTTCCTAATTCAAGCCACAGGTGCTTTAGGTTAAGGCAGAGGAAGAAGTTCAGGTTTCTCTGGTGGTTAAACCTGAATCTGGCATTTTTCCTGACACAGACAAAGCCAAACCTCTCCTTGCATCTGAGGAGGTTTAGGAAAGCTGATGGCCATCACCTGAGCTGGGGCACCCATTCGGTGACACAAGAGCAGGAGCGCAGGAGGATCTCACAGGCAGGAGAATGGAGAGGGAGGGATGACCAGAGAGGAGAGGGTTGTTCAGGTCCCCCAGCAGAGGGAATGAGACCCTTTACCCTTGAGACCTCTGTGGGGTTCAGTGCAGCTCCTGTTCTCCACTTGGGTTGTCTCTTCTTGCACGTGCTGGTGCTTTGTACAGTCAGAAAACAGCACTGGCCTGATGGGACCGGCTGGGTTGTGGATCCTGGTCACAGCCTTGACAGCCAGCAGTGTGAGGCAAGGTGGAAAGAGGGGGAAAGTGCTGAGAAAGTGATGCTGCTAATGGCCTTTCAGGCACAACGTGGGCTGTGTGTGCAGCTCATCATCAGGTCAGGCTCCTGCTAAGGCTCAGATCTCACAGTCCACAAAGCTTTTACACAGAGCAGCTTGTGGCCTGATTTTCCCTGCAGAGAACAGAACTCTTTTACTGACACTTAGCCACACATTTTCTGCTTCATACGTTCCCTCTCCCTCGGCTGCAGCAGGATTTGTGTGGGCACAGACGCTGCTGCTGCGAACTGAGAGATTGGAGGGAGAAAATCAGTAGCCCCAAGCAAAAAAAGATTGATATTAAAATAAACTAGTTGCTAAAACAACGCCCTGTGTCAGCCGTGTGCTGGGATTAAACCTAGGGATATCTAAACAGGCTGGAATAGGCGGAGGATGTTGGTGTGTGGGAGTACTGTGCTCAAGTTCTTTGTGGTATCTTCTGTTTGATACCTGGGAATAAATTCAGGTGCTGCTCATCAAGTGCAGCAGAGATGGGCAACCATAAAACCATAATGAATTGCTTTGCTTTTGCATGTTAATGCCACACTGGTGCTGCCTGCTGTGAGCACCTGGTGCTGGCATTACAAACCTCTGCCCTGCAGGAGCTTGGGATATCCCACTTAATTCAGCCTCACAGCATCTACAGAGGGGTGGATGCTCTTAGCACTGTTACAGAGAGAAAACTGAAATGCAGAGATTTTAGTGTGACTTTCAGCATCTCTCATTTTGCCACTCCTGAGCGTTTGAGGTCCTTTTCCCTCCCATCCATGTATAAGGTCTGTGTGAGCATGATTTTAAACCCTCCTTTCTGTATTTATGTACTAAGGGGTTCGGCCTAACTTGGTAAGCCTCAGGTTGGGATTTAAAAATCCAGACCTGCATGTTGTACCAAAAAAGCTCTGTTTTCATAGAGCCTGAGTGCTCCTGATCTGCTGACTCCAGTGGGAGATACGAGTGCTCAGCACCAGACTCCCTTCAGTAGCCCTTTCTCCAGATTAACGAGTGTTGGCTGTATCCTTCAGCAGTAAAATACAAGTCCAAATTTAGTCCCTGCCAGGCATGAAGATGTTTTCTTGATTTTTGTTTTTTAATAATGCTTCTATCTTGGAGACATTCATTTAAATTTCAATATCTCAAGAAAACAAATACCCCTTTCTAAGGTTGTTTTTTAGTTGTTTTCCTTACCTTGGTTATTTTGTCTCGATGTGAATATATAAAATTGTGCATATTCACATCTGTATGTATGACACATGCTTGTTATTGCTGCTTGAATAAGTCTGCCTGGGTTTTTCTTTGGATCTGGTTTTTGAGCTACTTACTTTGCTTCTCTCAATCAAAGACTGCTCCTCCAGCCACATGTCTCTGCCTGCTGTGCTGTTTGCTTTCTTTTCAAACCAGAGCTCCAATGAAATGTGGGGTGTTTTTGTTTCATTCCAATCAGTTCTGAAAGGTTTTTGCACCTACCAGCTTTGTTTGCTTCCTTCCTCCCCCCGCCCCGAGTTCATCTTGCCCAGCCTCTGTCTGTTGGTCTAATATTTTGATTTCCCTGTTTCAACTTTGTAGCAGATGTTGTTCAGTCTCATGGTGCCGTCTTCATGGAAAACGCGTCCCTGTCCACCCCCATTTCAGCCCCTCAGTTCAGGGGCTTCCGGAGAGCCAGTGAGATCAGCATTGCCAGCCAGGTCTCAGGAATGGCAGACAGTTTCACTGCTTCCAACATAGCCAACAGTAAGTGTTGCACCCCTCCGAGACTCCGCTCGCTGCCGCTCCGCTCTCAGACCACGCTCCGGGCCGAGCAGCTTCTGTCCGTCCGTCTGTCCGGGGGGGTGCTTCCCATTCATAACCAAAAGCTTGGAATTCTCCCGCTTCGCCCGGTTCTGCCATAGTCAGTGCCGTGGGTTATCAGATCCCCTGGAAGAACAGGTGATGGATTTGATGGCCACGCAGAGACCACGGCTGTGTTATGCATGTTGGACCTTGCTGGTGATAAATTGTTAAAAAAAGATAATAATTGCTAACTCTGAGCGCCATTTGGCTGTTGTGTGTGGTGAGGGTTAATCCAGAGGGATGCTTCTGTGCTGCCATGGTAAGTCATGCAGAACTGGTCGGGATCAGCACTTGATACCAGATGGGTAATGCAGGACGTGGCTTGATGCAGATCCCTCAAATGTGGCCCACAAAAACAGGGATGAGCAAGCCCCTCTGTAACACTGAAAGGCAAGGACAGGTTGGTTCAGAACAGAACATTGATTACTTTGCATTAGAAATTTAGCTCCTCTGCAGCCTGCAGGGCAGCTCCCAGTCAGTTATGACCCATTTCCCAGAGCAGAATGAGGAATAAAAGGGATTTTTTTATTTATTATTTTTCTCAAGACCTGTATAACTTCCTGACTAACACAGTGGAGAAGAATAGACTTTGTCAAGTGGAGAAGAACAGACTGTTAATGGCTCAGCCCCTTCTTTATTTCAGCTGAGGTGTGAAATGAACACTTTGTGTCCTCATGAACCTCTGATAACTCAGACCAAAAAGAGGCTGAAAACTCAAAAAACCAACCAACCAACCAAAAATGCATACGAGAAAATCTTCAGCCCAAACTGTATTCCCAGAAGGTGTCAAAAATTCAGAGATACATTCCTGGCACGAGCTGTGAATTACTCACTCCATAATTAATTGCTGAGGTTAATACTGCTCCCGGAGGCAGATATGAGTTGTTGAAGGTCTGTGGGTGCTGCTCAGGGGCTGCTGTAACCTCCTGCCCTGTTTGAGGCAACACTCAGCAGCAGGACTAAAATACCTTCTCTGACAAATGAGGCTTTCCTGCTCAAAGTGCATCCGAGAGCCGACACCGCAGCCCCCGTGTGCGTCCTTTTACTTGTCCTGACATCTTGCCAAGCGCTGCTAAATAGGAATCTGCTTGGGAAGCAGCTCCTGGGGGAGAAGGTGCTTGTTTTGTGCTGCTTTCCCACCCACGGGGAGCTGCTGGGCTGGCACACGGCGGTGGTTTGTGGGGAGGTGTTTTTGCCAGGGTGATGCCCCAAGGCCGGCGTGTCCCACGGAGAGATCTTGTCCCAAGCTGCAGCAGGGTCAGGTCACACAGCACTCACCTCTGCTTTCCCCATGCTCTCCCGCCTTGTGCAACTTCTGCTTTGTGTAATTTATTCCTCCACACAGCCATCAAAGCCTGTTCCTGAGATCAGGGAGGAGGAGTCCCCATGTGCTGGCTGCCTCACAGCTGTCCTGGCTCCTTCCCTGGACTCTGAGTGTCCCCTGAGCTCCGGCTCTGCCTTTGCAGCTCTTGCTCTCAAGCTCGTTGGTGTGGTGGTAACGTGGAGCTGTGGTATTGAGGGTTGGATGTGATCCATGCTTATCCCCAGGGAGAGCTGGAGGAAGGTCGGAGGGGCACTGCAAAACCACGGCTCCCTCCCAGGAGCCTCCCTAGGGTGCAGCTCCCCTGGTACCGTGAGTTTGTGGAGGATGAAATCAGTGTGTGCCATAATAATGTGTGATTTCTACTTTTTTTTTTTTTTTTTTTTTTTTTTTTTACATTTCATTTTTCCTTTTAGAAACCAAATGCCACCTTAATCATTGTAGGGGGTTTAGCCTTCTGTCCCAACTTGCCCTCCCTCATAAATCCCCTACCCAAACCTCGTTCAGGAGGCGTAGGCAGCATAAAAACGAAATCCCTGCCAAGGGAAGGAAGCTCAAAGGGCCACGAAGCCGGGCTGCAGGCTGTGCTCTTCGGATACCAGACCTGGACATCAAGACAGGTATTCTGAAGAGATCTGCTCCTGTCAACCTCCTCTCTCATTTGATAGTCACAGAACTTCACAACAAACCTCTGCGCTTTCACTGAGGCACTTGCAGTTTCTGATTGCATCTTAACAAGTATTTCTGTCACTTTGCCCTGAAGATCGATTGTAACACCGCTAACAACTTGGTAGGAGCAGGAATTCTTCTGGCCAGAGCTGAGGGGACAACGCTTCTGCCTCCACCGCTGTCTTTTGAGCATGGAAGAGTCAATCCTGTCTGCTTCCTTTAAAGAATCTGAAATTACCCAACCTGGGGACTTGCATGAGAAATGAAAGGTTGGGACATGACCAGGAGCTGCCAGTTTGGAAGGCAGGGAATCAGAAGTGGCTGCGAGGAGGTGCCTGTGAGCTCTGGAAAAGCCATGTTGATCTGTCAAACCTTGCTCCTCCTTCCCATGGCTCTTCAGAAAAGCAGGGACTATCAGGATGAGGCACTTGGCACAGCCAGGGCAGGGCCACGGGGATGTGCTGAATCCATATCCCTCTGCGCTTGCTGAGGTGGGAACTCTGTGCAGGTCTCTGGAAGGAGTTGGTGGATCCATCTTTTCAGTTCAGCATCTGTGCTCATCACCAGCCAGATTTCCCTTTGCAGAGGGGTGTGTTGGATTATACCTTAAACCTGGCAGCTTTCCTGGAAATCCTTAAAAAGGGAACATTGTCACAGAGACAAACCAAGCTTGAGAAAGCCCTTGTCAAAGCCCCAGCTTGCATCCTGCATGCAAACACAAACAAAATTCTTCTGCTGCACTCTTGATCTCCATCTTCTCTTTCCTTGGCTGCTTTTCTGGGCTGGAGTGCACAGGCATTGAGGACTCCTTGCTGCTGGAAAAGCAGCCCATGGCATTGGGGTCTGAGGCTTTGGACTGAGAGCTGCTCATTTCCAGGGATTGGGACGGGACGGGCGCGTGGGCAGAGTTCGGGGCAGTTGAGGCGTGGGGGTGTCCCAGGGTGAAGGGTGGCTGTCAGACACTTGTGTGTGAGCTGTTGGCTCCCTGAGGGAGAAGCTTGTCTGTTTTGTTTGTATCCCTGCCCCCCACAAAATCCCAGTGTGTTTTTCAGTCCCCCGTGCCATGAAGTCCCAGTACTCTCAGATACTTGTCTTGCTGTGCCCCTGCGAAGGCTGGGCTGCACGTGTGGTTTGCCTGGAATGTGGCAGCCCAGCAGGGCAATAAGGATTTGTTGGGGACTGCCAGTCCTGTCAGCACGTGCCATATTCCCTGCCTTGTGGTGCCTTTTGGCATCCCGTGTGGATTCCCAGCATTCAGTCCTCTTTAGTGTCCAGCCAATACCTGGATGCAATGCCCTGGTGAAAGCTAAAGGAGTTGGAAGCAGGGCCGGAGACGGGCAGAGCACACCCATCCTTCCTCCCACAGCTCCAGGGAGATGCGTTGCTGTCTTTATGTTTTGGGTCATTGCACAGGAGCCTTAGGCCCCTTCCCTGGGGTCTGGACTAACAGCCAATTAACCTGCCCTCCAGTGCCTTCCTCTTTGCTTGAACAAGAGAGCTCACTGCTGGTGGCTGTGTGTTCCTCCCTTGGAGTGGGCAAACACCGAGCCCTGGGTCGGTTGTTCCCCCGGAGCAGCGGGACCAGCCAGGGAGCAGCCTCCTGGCCCACCTGGAGCGAGGAGCCAGAGCCCTGAAATCCCCTTTGTGAACCCCCTTTGTCTGAACGAGTGTTTTGCTTCTGTAGTTGCTGCCAAGTGGTGGGGAACCAAACGGATCGACTACGCCCTGTACTGCCCCGACGCCCTGACGGCTTTCCCGACGGTGGCTCTGCCTCACCTCTTCCACGCCAGCTACTGGGAGTCCACGGATGTTGTCTCCTTCCTGCTCAGACAGGTACAGTCATCCTCTCTCCCTGATCTCCCTTGGGTTGAAAAATACTTTGGGCTCTTTGTTTTTTCCAGTGCGTGCCTTCCATAAGGCTTGTTGGTGCATTGAGGTGAGAAAATACCCTTTGCCCCCACAGATCCATTTTCTTCCCCTTCCTTTTGTTCCTCACCTGTGTGCACATATACAAACTTCATGGATGTGCTGTCACCCCTGCTTGGTTTGAGGCTGGGTTTATCATCAGAGCAGGTTTCAGATGGGCTCACCAGGGATCCATGGAGAGAGCCCAGGGCAGTTTCCTATCAGATCATAGTGCCAAAGGTCAGTGGCACTTGTTTGAAGTGATCTCTGCTCCGTGTGTGCCAGGTTGGATCTCAAGCCTGAAACTGAAACTTCTCAAAGGACAAATAAAAACAGCACCGGATGCAATAAAACCAAAGGAGAAGTTTTATATGTATTCAGCACGAATTGAATGCAGGCAGAATGCAGTTCTCCATTTTGCCTTTCTAAGTTATTGTTGTCTCCTCTAGGAATTCATTGAGATTTAGTCCTCGTTCTGCAGCACAAAGCAGTTTTGGGGCCAGGAGAATGGGAATTGCTGGTGTCTGGAGTCTGACACCTCAGATTTTATCAACCTATATTTGGCCTAAGATTCAAATTTACTGTCTAAAATGTGTTTTTCCCTAAAAGAAGTATTTTCCCTTCGGTTCCTTGGGGATGAGGGGGAGTTATTTGCCTTACAAAATATGAACTCCCCAGGGAATGGCACTTAGAGCATGGAGCTGGAAAAAACAAAACTCAAAGCAACTCTGTGGTTTGTGTTGCCCACTTTGGTGCCGGGTTTGCTTTGTGTTAGCTCAGCTGTTAAACCCTCCCCATTCTCCTCCAGCCTCCTCTGCTGCAGCTCTCAATTATTTATGATTCTGTTGGCAAACTTTCTCTCAGTGTTATCTTCCAAATAGTGTGAGAACCATAAACAACAGCGGTGTCAGCGCCGGTGGCAGCTGAGCAGTGGTGATAATCCAGTGGGACCCTTCCCTTCCTGGGCTGTGCCCAGGCTCTGTGCCTGCACACTCCTGGCTGGATGGTCCCACATCATCAAACTCAGCCTAAAAGGGCTGGAAAGAAGAAAGAACTCTTATTGTGCATGAGGGGGAATAGTCATGACAGTCTCATACACAAAATGTTCCACTTGGGAAATAGGCAGTGACTCAGGGTTCAGCCCAAACCTCCATCTGTAGCACTGTGTGGTGTTTCAAACCTTGTGGCTTGAGTACCTGGAGGTACCTCTCCATCCATTCTAAGCCTGCTGGTGGCTGCCTGGGTAGTCTGGCACCCCCTTGCCCAGTGCCTGTCTCTGTTCACTCCTCTTTGCCTTGAGACCAGGGTTTTTCTCATCTTTTGCCTTCTCGCTGTCCTTCCCCAGCACCACACAACTGCTTCCCCTAATAAGGACTTGTTTCTAATGGCCTTTGAAAGTCATCTCTGGATAAAATGTAAAAAGAAGCTGTTGAGTAGTTTTAGCCTCCAAAGATTAAATCTTATTAAAACAAGCCCAAATAGGATTCAAAATACATTCCTGATTTAAATAATTTTCAGTAAAACTTGTTATTTTGTTTACATTGGATTTCCATGAGCTCCCGCCCCAGCAAGCTCATCCTCCCTGGGGTCCTTTTTCCATTTCCCTGGATGAAAATCAGCTTCAGCTCTGCAAAGAGAGCTGGCCCATGTCAGCCGAGCTCAGCTGGAGAGCTGCTGACCTCACAGAATATGTTCAAGACCTTGTAAAAGAGCCCACATTTAGGAGGCTTCTTAATTTTTTGGTCACTGAGGGCTACTGCCAGTTTTGGAGTTCTGTGTGCAGGGTCACTTCCCAGTCCTGCAGTCCTGTGAGTCTGCAAGGTGTCCCCCAGCCTTTGGGTGTTATTCTTCCTTTTCCATTCTAGAGCTTAAAAGCAACCTAGGTAGGATTTAACCCTCCTCTCTCCATGTTCCTGCCTCCCATCCCTGTCCATGCCCTGGTGACAGGCAGGAATCGCCCCCCAGACCTGGCTGGTTGGCAGTGACATCCCACCAGCACAAAGTCCTGGAGCTCTGTCAGTCTCAGAGACGAGGCCAGGAGGCACAGACAGCCTGGGCTCTGCCTCACGTGTGGCCAAGCCAGACCCCTGTGTGCCTCCAGGGGGGTCAAATCTGTGAGAGGAGCAAAAGCCACGGGACAAGAGTCAGAGATGTGTTTCAGCAGGAATTAGAAACGAGCTGAAGGAACGGCATCTGTCGGCACGCGGCCGGTCCGGGCAGCTGGGGCTGGATCTGTTATGGAGTGGGGGAAGGCTCATGTTCCCTTACAGACCATGGGAAGGGATGAACGAATCCCTGGAGGAAGGGCAGGTATCTTACTGCAGTGCTCATCCCGCTGTGTTTGAGTCAGTTTTGTACCTCCTGACAACCCAAAAAACCTGCATCCCAGCCAGGACTAAGTCAGTGCTGGCCACAGGCTTTGCCAGTGCAGAAAAGGCCACTTGTCCTGTAAAACCTGCAAGCTGACAAGCCAAACACCCACCAGCAAACTCAGGGGCCTCTCCCCAGGCATTGCCCTTCCTCAGTGCTGGCTCAGGAGATGCAGAACAGCTGGGCAGGAGCGGGGAGGGTGCAAGTGGCTGATGCCTCAGTGGGATCTGTCCTGCAGGTGATGAGACACGAGAACTCGAGCGTTCTGGAGCTGGATGGGAAGGAAGTGTCCGTCTTCACCCCCTCCAAGCCCCGGGAGAAGTGGCTCCGCAAGAGGACGAACGTGAAGCTCCGGGTAAGGGGGGTTTGGGGGCTGAACAAACTGCTCTGATTTGGGCTGCACAAACTGTTCTGAGGGCGGCTGGCATGGGCATGGCACAGATAGAGAGTTGGGTTGCATTGCTGGTCTGTTTTAATGGTTATATCCTACCTGGGTCCTTGAAAAAGAGCAACCCAAAAGATGTGTGTCAGCAGGGTCTCCCCTTAGCCTTGAGTCTGTAAAACACAGGAAGCTTTGGCTGTGGGTCAGAGACCAAGTCAGAATGGAACGTCTTTCAAAGTCTAATAATACCAGTTCTCAGCTCAGTAAATGCCCTTTGCTCCCAGTGAAGTCTCCAGTTTCTGAGAGGGCACTTCTGTGCTAGAACTGAAACAGTATCAGCAGATTTCTCTGGCAGCTGTGTGTATTTCTTCTTAATTCCAAAGTGTGAGAGTTAACAGAGAGTATCAGAATTGCACGTGCAACCTGCCATGGAAACTGGCTCTCCAGGGCTCCAACCCACCCATCAGTGCAGGGCACAGAGTCTCACCTCTGCCACGGGTCAAATTCTTTCCCAGAGCTGAGGGTGGAGTGGAGGGGGGGAATGGCACAGAGAAACCCATGCTCCAATTTGTCCAGTTATATTTGGCATTTCCCTGTGAGGTTATCCATTGCTGCAAACCGTTTATTTTTTTTCCTTCTCCCCTCTTGCCTTGTGCAGAACGTCACAGCCAACCACAGGATCAACGACACCATTGCTAACGAAGATGGGCCCCAGACCTTAACTGGGAGGTTCATGTATGGTCCATTAGACATGGTCACCCTCACAGGAGAGAAGGTACCGTGTGTGCTGGGGGGCTGTCACCATGTGGCGACAGTTGTGGGACAGAGTGACAGAGGTGGCGCTGGTCGGTGCTCCCTTAGTCCGTGCCGGGGTTCGCTGCCTTTGTGTCCTGGCCAGGTTCTCTGGCTCAGACTCGTGGAACTCGCACCAGGAACAGCATTTGTCACGGAGGTCTCATTGCTGAGGCCGGGTTTAATTCCAGCCCGTGATGTTTGGATGCTTCCCAGCTCAGATCCGTGCAGTGCAGAGGGTGGGAGCAGGACCAGCCCTGCTGCCGTCCAAAGGGGCTCGGGTGGGATGTCCCTGCACTCGGCCTGTCCCGCTGGGGGTGACGCAGCCTCGCTGTTCCAGGTGGACATCCACATCATGACCCAGCCGCCGTCGGGGGAGTGGGTGTACTTCGACACGGAGATCAGCAACAGCAGCGGCAGGGTCTCCTACGTGATCCCCGAGGAGCGGCGCCTGGGCATTGGCGTCTACCCCGTCAAGATGGTGGTCAGGTGAGGGGCCTGGGGCTTGCAGGAGGAGCACAGGAGGAGCTGGATGACTGTAGGTAGAACATGGCCCCTCTGGTGGGACAGTTCTGTTGTTGGGTGGGTTCAGAGCCTGGTTTGCCAGCAATAGGGGCAAAGCCATTTGTGCTCTGCAGCCATAAGGGGAAAATCCACATTTTATTCTGGCTCCTGCTTCACCACCAGCACGGGAATTGAGCTCCCGCTGCAGGAGCAGGTCTTCTGCACTACAGGGCCTCACGGCCATCTGCAAAACTGCACGACTGAGCATAATTTAAAGACCATAAACTTGTCCTTGAGGGACAGGACTTGGTACTTGTGATGATTGACAGTCCAGGGGCTCCAGCTCAGCTCCACTTGCTGGTGTTGGGCTCTGGGAGGGGGAGGAGGGGAGCATCTTCTTGGTGATGAACCCAGCAATGGTTTTCTGGGGGTAACTTTTGAGTCTCTGGTGCCAAGGAGTGCTACTCCATCCCCACTTGAACACAGAGACCCTCACGCAGTGTCTGTTACTGCTCTAACTGAGGGTGGCGTCACTGTTGGAGCCTTTGGGTCAGATGTGGGAGCTGCTTTGGGCTCGTGGTGCTCTGCAGGTCCTGGTGGTGCCTTCTGGATATTTTGATGCCTCTAAGCACCTGCATCCCTTCCCTCAGGGGCGACCACACATTTGCTGACAGCTACATCACAGTGCTGCCGAAGGGAACGGAGTTCGTGGTGTTCAGCATCGACGGCTCCTTCACGGCCAGCGTCTCCATCATGGGCAGCGACCCCAAAGTCCGCGCCGGGGCCGTGGACGTTGTAAGGTCAGGGCGGGGCCTGGGGCGCTTGATCTGACACTGGTGCCGCTCTGCAATCCATTGACTCGTGGCTTTCCTTCCAGGCACTGGCAAGACCTCGGCTACCTCATTATCTATGTCACGGGCCGCCCTGACATGCAGAAGCAGAGGGTGGTGGCATGGTTAGCACAGCACAACTTCCCCCACGGGATCGTGTCTTTCTGCGATGGGCTCGTTCACGACCCGCTGCGGCACAAGGCCAACTTCCTGAAATCCCTCATCACCGACGTAAGCCCGGCTCTGCTGAAATAGGATCGTGGCACGGGTTTAGATTGCTCCTCGTCCCACCGCCGCTGTCAGCACCGGTCTCTTGGCAGCAATGTGACCTGCAGTGGAAGATTAATCTGTTCATTTTATTTTCATCCCTTTATTGCTCTACAAAAGTGTCTATGCTGTTAAATTGTGTTGCCTCTGCTCTGCACTGCTCCATTTCATCACTGCTCCTCAAACCCCTAATGGAACAGAGGCAGCAGAGCCTCCCTTCCTCACACGTGCACTTTTTTTAACCTGTTTGGTGGCTTTTTGGCTGCCTGTGGTGCAGACAGACTCAGAGGGGATGGAGCTGCTGCAGAAATGGCTTTGCTGGGAGACTCCATAGAGATCTTCCAGGCATTTGACCCTTGGGAGGTCCTGACGTTGCTCAGCCCAGAGCCTCAGAGAAACCTCAGACAGAACGAAGTTTTTTGTGTCTGGCAGGTGAAGAACCTGCCAGTGTCCCAAGCTCTTGCCCTGTTTTGATTAGCAGGACAAGCCTGTTCTTACCTTTCTTAGGCTCCCTTTTCAGTCTGAGTCGCAGTGGAGGGAGCAGCTGGCACTTACTTGCTCTCTTGTCTTGCACAAGTTTGGGACCAGGGTCAGAAATGCCTTTTCCATCTCCCTGACCTGTGGTTCTGGACTCAAAGCTGGCCAGTGTGTGGTGGCACCAATGTCCACACCTCCCCTGCCAGCCCCTGCTCCAGCCCACTACAGAAAGGGTTGTCCAGGAGCTGCTCTGCTCAGAGTGGAGGCAGAGGTATCCCTGAAAAGCAGCAGGTTTTGCTGCCTGTCCTTCTCCCTCTGCCCAGCAGGTAACAGCAGCTTGGCTGTGGAGGGGAACATTCCTGGCTAATGATTCCTGCTGCTCCTCTCCCCCAGTGACAGCAGGGAAGTGTGCAGCATCCTTGCCCCCCTGCAGACCTCGGGGGAAGGCTGTGGATCAGCAAGTGGAGATCTGCTCTTGTAACACTGTCACTTCTCTTGTCATGGCCTGTAAACATCCCCAGCTCTGTTAATTAGCACTTCACTGGGTGGTTCATTACCCAGCTGGGAACTTGCATTAGTTCCAGTGACCTGAGATTCCCACAAGTGCCATTGGAAAACCCAGAGCCCAGCCTGCTGAGCAGCATGGGGTGCCCTTGTGTTCTGACCCTGTGTTGCTTTCTGTCCCCTCAGCTCCACATGAAGATCCACGCAGCGTACGGATCCACCAAGGACATCTCCGTGTACAGCTCCATCAGCCTCCCGCCCACGCACATCTACATCGTTGGCCGACCCACCAAGAAGCTGCAGAGCCAGTGTCAGGTAGGAGCCAACTTGGCCGAGCCCTGGAGGTGCTGCCAAGGGCCTCCTGTGGAAGGGAGGAGGGAATTTGGTCACCACAAGACCGGTGACTGATCTAGCGTTGGCCAGCAGGGTGGGAACTGTCCCAGGTAGCAGAGCCACGTGCGTGGGTCTGAGCGGTGCCACGGCTGGTCACCCCAGAAAACCTGGCAGAGTGAGCATCTCCGGCTGCCAGCAGCTCTCAGGGACGTGTCCCACCCCTCTAACGCCTGCCCTCACCCCGCAGTTCATCACGGAGGGCTACGCAGCGCACCTGGCCCAGCTGGAGTACAACCACCGCGCGCGCCCCGCCAAGAACACCACGCGCATGGCGCTGCGCAAGGGCAGCTTCGGGCTGCCCAGCCAGGCCGAGTTCCTGCGCAAGAGGAACCACCTGCTGCGGACCATCTCCTCCCAGCCCTCGGCCAGCGGCGCCGGCCACCGGCCCGAGCGCACCCAGAGCCAGTCGGACAGCGACAAGGAGAGGGACAGGGAGCGCAGCCAAAGGAGCATGAGCATCGCCACGGGGTGCTGGGGCCGGAGCACCATGTCCCGGCTGGAGTCTGGCCTCTTGGGGCAGAAGTAGCCAGGCCAGAGCCAGGAGTGTCAGCTGCAGCCACTGGAGGAGAAAATAAAAGGAAAGAGGGACGAGGCCAGTGTTTCGGGCTGGAAGGGTAAATATGGTGCTACTCTAATAAAATGGTGTTCTGGGAAGAGACGGGATGTTTCCCACGCAGAACGTGCAGGCCTTGCAGCGAGAGCGTCAGGTTTGTGCAGCGCGAGCCCAAGGAACAGCTGGAAATCGGGGGGGAAGTCTCCAGATCGGGACGGCGCTCTCGCCTGCCTCCTTCTCTCATCCAGGGTCAGTGACTGTAAACACGTGCCTCCTCGCCTTGTTAGCCATCGCTCCGATACGGTGACCGAGTGCTGTCCTCAGAGCCACAGGAACAGGGCGTGAGGCCGGGGGAACTTGTTCTGGGCTGTCCCGGGAGTCAGGCTGGGGGCTCTGCCGGCGCAGGGGTCGGGGATGGGTAACACACCACTCCCCCGGCCCCAGCGAGGGATTTGTCGTGGGCTGCGCCAGGCAGAGCGACCGAGAGCTTTTCCTGGACAGAGAGCTCCAGGTGCAGCCCCTTCCTCGAGGAGCTGGTGCAGTGCAAAGCTAAAGCTGTGTCGATGCTGTTGGCAGAGGCAGAATGTCGGCAGATCCGTGCCCAAGCCAGCGGGGTCGTTACTGTTCTTACTGTTATTTTTTAAAGAGACCTTTTAGAAGCCGACGGAATCTAATGTGTTGACCTATTAAAAGAGGAACACAAGCTATTTTGTTTGAGCTGTTACAAACCTCAGACACTTAATTTGCTGTTAAAGTCTCCAAATAGTCTCGCTATGTATTATTTCCAACAAGTAACCACCATATATTTGGAAGCGGCTGAAGACACTCAGCAGCTGGATTGCATTGCAGTTCTTCTCATCCAAATGCAGGGTCTGACTCTCTCAACACCCACCTCTGAGACCTTTTTTCTTCCCAGGTTCTCTCCAAGTTCAGTAGCAGCTTTCATGGGAACTAGACTCGCTTCTTTTACCTGTAGTTACTGAACTGTAAAACCTCATTGTTTTTTGCACTGATGATTTTTAGAATGGAAACCTGTTACCATCTCATGTAGCTACACCAGTGTTTGTAGTGCATGACAATGAAATATTGCTAAGCCAGAGTGTGTGTGTATATCTATACATATATGCACACACACACACACATATATATATGTATATATTTAAAAAAAACAAAACAATCTGTGCAGAAGTTTTTCCAGCAGTAAGGAGACTGTAAGGAAGTGTGCCAACAATGTCAGGCAACCTTAAGAAAAGGCCATATCTTAATTTTTCTGGTGTGTTTCTCAGTGGATGTGCCTGAGGCGCTGGGTTTGTGCTGCTGGAGTGAGCCGGCGGGCACGTGGCAGAGGGCTGGCACCCCGGTGACACCCAGACAGGGACAGAGAACAGTGCCTAGGGCGAGGGCTTGCCAAAAAGCCCCTCAGTCCTGTCCCTCCTGGGGCCAGTGAAGGTCCCCTCCTTGCACACACCTCCCGGGGTGGAGGGGCATCCACACGGGGGGTTCTGGGGTGCCCATTTACAGACTCCAGTTGGCCTCTTCACGTGGAGATTTTATAGTCCTACCGAGCTCCCCAACTGTGTGTAACCCCGCTTTCCCCACCACACCTTCCTGTCTTTGTATCACTTTCTACTTACGAGGATCTTATTTATAACAGAATTTTTTAGACTGGCTGCTTCATTTTATTACCTGTTTCAATAAGAATGGTGCAGGACGGCCGCACTGAGATACACAGCACTGTGAACGCTGCTCTGCTCACTGCCTCTGGGCCACGGTAGGCAAATCCAACTCATCCAACTCGTGTTCGTGGTGTGGAGGGTCCAGGCCGAGGCAGAGCAGGGACAGTGCGGAGCTGCCGCCGGCATCCAAGCCCCTGGAGCGCTCAGACCCGACTGCAAAATGCCGAACCACTTCTCTTTGGTAATTACCCAGTTACAGAATGTACCTGATGACTTTTTGTTACCGAAAACTGACTTCCCTTTCTGCTGACTCAGCTTGGCTCTCTCTGAATGTACATCCAGAGCTTTTACTGGGTTTGAAAACGATGTGAATTTGTCCCAGCTTTTTGCTACCCGAATGTTCTGTCAAACAGATGCCATCTGAGTAGGAAGCCAAGCCACAGTCCATCCTGTGAAGTCACCAAACCGCATCACTAAACAATTTCTGCAAATTTGGATATGGCCTTTGCAAAATTCACCTTTCCTCCAAGTCACCAATGAAGGCATGATCTGTACATTTTCCAGTGTTGACGAGATGTTCACATTTTCTTATGTGTAGATAGTGTAAAACAGAGGCGAATGTAAATGTTCAACATAAAAAGTGGATATATAAAATTGAAAGTTATTTATTTATGTAGAGGGAAAAAAAAATGTCTGGAGGGATTGGAACCTTCAGGGTTTATTAATATTTAAAAATGTAGCTTTTTGTTTCAGGCATTATGTACAAAGCAATTATTTTATGGACCAAGTTTAATGTTACTGTCAATGAATGCAGAAGTGCAATATGATACTCACCCTCTCCATCACTCCATGTTTTAAACAGCTCCTAACCAGTTAGCCTGACAATCACAGCACCTCCGTCCTCATCCTTTGTTGAGCTTCTTGAACCTTGCCCGGGTCCTTTCCCTGGCCCCCCATCCGTTGCCATTGTACGGATCCAACACGGAGAAGCAATTGTAGAGCAGGACCTTTATTGCTGCAATAATACCACGGGAGGTGGGTGTAGTTACCAGGAAATAATGCCAATAAGTTTTTCTTCACCGACTCAGCCCATCCCCGTCTCCATCGCTCAATCCTCAGCCGCCCCCATCTGGCACTCATCCCTCTGAAGCAGAGATCAACACTCACAGAACAATAGCAATAGTTTAACTCTGTGTTTATAACCTGTTTGTCCCGAGCTGTTTTGGAGAGCAATGCATGTGACCCGATGCCTTTCCACGTGTATGGAAGAGGATCTGTTTGGACGTGGCGAGGGAAAGATGAATGTATATTCCATCCTTCCTAAAGGGGCACTGTCAGGTTAAAGACCTAATTTATTCTTGTTACGAGTAACTTGTTTGCTTTGAAAGGAGAGAATGGGAAGTTTCTTGTCCTCCTTCCTCGGCCGCTGTCCGGGCAGCCCTCGGTGACAGCTCACGTCCTGTTCTGCACATCAGCACAACACAGCCTCGGGCTTTGGGGTTGCTTTTCCGTTTCCATGGGAATCAGACTCTGCTGCGGAGCTCAGATTTTTTATGAAAAGCAGCTTTTTATATTACTGCACCCTTAGGCCAGACTTTGTACCTGACGCTGTCCCTTTAAAGTCTTTTAAAAACCAGTGAGAGGAGCCCGTGCATTCCCTCCAAGTCGTTTTCCTGGGTTTGCTCAGATCACTCAGTCATATGAGGCGAAATCCTAATACCAAAAACCGTTTACAGTGTCGGAGAGGCGCGAGCCAAGAGCAGAAATCAGCCAAAGGGTCACCACCACCCTCCCTCCCGCCCGCCCAGCAGCCACCGTGCTTGCTGTAGCAGCCCCTTCTTCAGGTATCGCCACTGTTTGCTGCATTTCCTATTAGTTCTAGAAGCCTTACGGTCCCCTCCCTCTGCCTGTTGATACCCTCGACTGTCAATTTTATATTCCAACGATGTTAGTTATATTTTATTTATAAAAAATCGCTCTAGGGGTACCAGCTGTGCGTGGGGAACCACCGGAGGGGATGCCCGAGGGCGCCGGGGACGCCCCGCGTGCGCAGTGCCGTGCCGATGACTCGCTTGTGTGTGGCAAACCTTCTGTACAACTTCCTTCTCCTTGCTGTTAGTGCATCGTTCAATGCCTGGTGTGCTTTGTGTACAGTATCATTGTGAGTTACACAGATTAAAGAAATGGGAAGGCTCTTCTCTGTCTGCTTTTTTTGGGGTGGGGAGGGAGACTCTAGAAATGGACAAGTCATAAAATGTGAGCAGGCGCCAGTTTAATGGGGTTACAGCGATTAACAGAACATGGAAAGCCTCGGTGGAGATCAGTCCTGCAGGACCCATTTGTCCTTTAACCCATTGGTCCTTTTCTTTTTTACAGTTTGTAGATTTATGGACTTTCCAGCCAGGGAAAAGGCTGCTGTGTTTGCTTCAGAGCAGCCCAGAGCCCCAGTGCTGCCCTGGGCCTGTGCTGTGGGGAAGGGACACGAGTTGCATGCAGGAGCAGAGAGCAAGGCAAAGCCACCCCTCCAAAAGCACACCTGCACAGATGCCAGTGCAGCGTGCCAGGTCAGTGCTCCCCTTCCCGAGGAGGTGAAGTTGCAGCAAGGCTGGGAGAAGCCCTGGGGCACAGTGGAGGGTGGCACTCGGGGGTGCAGAGGAGCTGCAGCCTGAGCAGAGCCACACAGCACCACGGCCGCTCCTCTCTGAGCAGGGTCAGTGAGTGCAAAGGGCCTGTGAGCCAGATCCAGCAAGGAAAGGGCCATGGGCAGCTCCTGAAGGGAAAAGCGCCAGCCAGGTGTGTGTTTTGTGGCCCAGGTGCACACCCTGTCCTGGCCACAGCATTGGCTCCTGCCCCCCAAAGCCCAGAGCACCTCAAGGTGCTCGGCACCCTTGAGCCTGTCCCCTGGGTGCTGCTGAGCTCCTCCAGCACCCAGAGGAGCATTGGGGCAAATGGCTCAGGTACATTACGGCCACACTGGCCGGAGCTGGGACAGGGAGGGGAGAAGCTGTTTATTGGGACATGAACCACTAAAGTCGCTCTCCTTCCCAGTCAGTAACTTACAGAGCAGCTGGAAAGGGCCCCTGGGGAACGTCTTGACACGGTGCTGTCTGTGTGGTGCAAAAGCAGAGGCTCCCCCGGACTGGCAGGGGCAGCAGGACGGGCTCCAGGGCTGGCTGGTGCCTGCCCTCACTGCAGCATCCCTGTCCTCACCTGGAAGGCCAGCCCGTCCCCACGCGTGGCTTGCTGCAAGGGAGACACAGCACTCACAGCACTCCCTGCCCACGGCTGCAGGACCACCAGCACCACCCCGGGGGCCCCGGCGGTGCTGCCAGGGCCCAGCTTGTCCCCAGGGTGGAAACACAACCCCTCTGGGTGCAGCAGCTCCCTGGCTCTGCCCAGCCACCCCCTGCAGCTCACGCTGGTGGCCAGTTCCCACTACCTTGTTAATCTCCTTGTGTCTCTCCTTGCTGACGATTTCTTCCAGGACTTCCCCGTCCCCCTTAATGAGCCTGCAAGACAAGCACAGGCCCAGGAGCCGTGAGGGTGCTGCCAAGTTCCTGCAGCTGCAGAAGGTGCTGACCCCCACCCCGAGGGCGCCTGCTGTGCCCCAGCTCCCCCAAACCCAGGAGCAGGTGCTGGGCTGATGCACCTCCAGGCAAGGCCAGTGCTGACCTACCCCTGACACTGTATTTTGTGGCTTTGATTTTGTATCAAGCTTAAATAGCACAGCAGGCTTTGTCACTGCTCCCATGGGACTAATGTCACCACACTGCAGCGAGGACAGGAGTGCTCCCCTGAGAACTGAGGGCCAGCTGGCCCTGCCCCAGGCTGTGGGCACTGCCTGCTGTGTGCAGTCGGTCACACAGGCACAAGAAAACACTCCTAATAAAAACATCCCATGTCACCCTACAATCTGCAGTGCCCCAACCTGTGCAAAACCCTCTTCCTTTTTTTATAGAGTTCAGGTATGGTCCTGGCTGCCCCAGGAAACTGCAAAACCATTGGGGAACAGGAGCCAGTTTGGGCCTGAAATGTAGCCAGGCTAGGGAGCATCTTGCTGAGCAAATTCCACGCAGTGTCAGAGGCGGCTCACACCTCCAAACATGAACAGAGATTTAATTGTCTTCATTACGTGCCTTACAGGGAACTGACCTTTGTTCCACACCTCCCTGAGCCCTGCAGGCTGCCTGCTATTTTAAGATTGGACTTGTCATACCCAATTCTCTTCAGCATGACGTTTTCTGCTTGCTGAGAAGATGCAGTTTATTAAAAACTGGGTCATTTCTATTTGGCAGCTAAATCAACTTGGGTTTGATTGCTGTCTGTCACCCCACAGGGCACACACTCGCTTCTCATTCCCACCCAGGTGTTGCCCAGGGCTTTGGAGCTGAAAGGTAAGTGGATGCAGCAGTGGGATACTGGGACACAGCCCAGTGTCCCTTGTGTGGAGCCCCAGCACAATTCAGTGATTTGCTCTCATCGTGTCCCTTTCTGGGTAAGTCACACCAGGCCTGATGAGGGGGGGACCTGTGAGGGGTCAGCTCAGGCCTTGGCTGCTGAAGGGGACCTGGGTCCAGGAGTGGTGCTGCAGGGCCATGGACAGGCATCCTCCAGGCCTCCAGCCCACTCAGCAGGGATGGGAATGGACAACCCCCCTCCCTTTTCCCCAGGGCCATACCTGGTTCTCCCCGTTTCGGGATCCACGACTCTCCGTATGACACTCTGCCTCGCGTCCCACTCCTGCTTTGTCATTGGCTTCATAGCCTGGATCCGGGACTTCTGTTCATCTGTCAGAACTGGAATGCAGGGGTCAGTCAGAGCTGTGCTCGTGGGGCTGGCTCCAGCAGAGGGGCACAGCACCAGGGCTGCAGCCCAGGGACAACCCCAGCGGCACTCGGGGTTTGGTGACGCACCACGCGAAGGAAGGGACGCTTCACATCCCAAAGCCAGGAGCAGCTTTGCCAGGATGTTACTGCTGACTGTGTCCTTCCATTTGGCATCTTTGTTCCCCACTCACATCTGGAAACTACATCCTGACACTTCACAAATCAGTCTCTGAGTGTGGCTCAAAGGTGGGCACCGTATGTAGGAGGGAGGAGAGCCTGGGGCTCCTCCCTGTACCCAGCCCTGCTTCCCTCAAACACATGGAGAGGGACCAGCACAACTCCTGTGTGCACAGGCTCCAGCAGCAGGGAAAGAGCATCATTACCTGGCCCAGAGTCCACCACTGATTCCTTCTGCCACTGCTCCAGCGAGGGGCCAGGCACCTCTTCTCCCTTGCCCTTCTCCTCCTTAGCCCTCTCCTTTGCCTTCTTTTTTGATTTCTTCTTTATTTTTTTCTTCTTCTTCTTCCTCTTCTTTTTGTCTTTCTGTCTCACTCGCTTTTTTTTGCTGTCTTGACTCTTCTTCGTTTTGGACTCACTGTCACTAGAGTCATCAGAAGAGGAGCTGGAGGAAGAGGAAGATGAGGAAGAGCTGGTGGATGAAGATGTCCCTGAGGAAGAGGTACTGGCCTTCCTCTTCTTTTTGTCCTTTCCTTCCTTCTTCTTCTCTGCAATACACAAGAAAAGGGTGAGTGGAGCAGCCCTGGCCCTGCAGCAGCAGAGATGTTGGATTATCCCCCTCCCAGCCTGGCTTCTTTCCTGCCTGGAATTCCCCTCCGTGCCCACGTTCAGCCCGGGACGCTGTGTGGTACCAGGTCAGCACACAGAGGGGCTGAGGGCTCTGCACGTGTCAGAACGAGACCAAAGTGGGCACAAAGTGCAGGACAAGGTGACAGACACCAACTTAGCTAAAACCAGGGACCCTCTTCTCCCCCCTAGGCCCTCTCCGGGCACCTGCCCCACGGAAATGCGGTGAAAGCGCAGGGTCAGGGGCCTTCCCCCACCTTCCCTGGCTGCTGCCGAGCTGGACTTGTGTCCATGAGAGCCAGAGATCCTCTTCCTCGGTGGAGAGCTGCTGCCCCGCTGCGAGTCCTTGCTGCTCTTCCTCCTTTTCTTCTCCTTCCTCTCCTGCCTGCTCCGGGAGTCGCTTTTGCTCCTGCTCCGCGATCGCTTCCGAGACCGGCTGTGGGCCATGCTGGCTCCTGCAGGGAACGGGTCACATCAGAGCCAGGGGGGACCAGCCCTGCCCAGCGGCCCCAAAACCCTTCAGCCCAGTATGAGCCAACCAGCCCCGGAGAGCTGCTCCTGCCAAACTCCCTCCCTGCTCACGCCCGCTCGGCCGAGCTCCCACAGAGCGACGGCTCGGGGGCTCCCATCACAGCCGTGGCCACGTGGAATTTCACCGACCCCCAGCACGGAGCTGGCACAGGGACAGCCATCCCCAGGCAGCCCTCGCCCGCCTTGGACAACTGTCCCCAAGCAGGTTTTCCTGGTGGAAAAAACCACCTTGCACCTGGTTTTCCCTGTGCTTCTGCTGTTTGTCCCTGGAGAATGGGGCCGATCCCCGCCGCGGGCAGGCACGGAGCAGCCTGAGGCTGCTGTTGGCAGCAGTGCTGTGCCCACGGTCAGTCCACGGGGCTGGACATGCTGCAGCACAGATGGACACAGGCAAAGCGTGATGGATACTGCGGCCACAGTCAGCAGAACAAAACGTGCTCCCCGAGCCCAGCACCGAGACAATCTCCCTGTTATTTAAAATGCTGGGAGCAGGCACAAGCCAAGGGGAAGAATGAATTTTTAATATTCCAATTTACTCTTAGAAAACAGATGATGCATTGAGCTGGCACCCCCGTCCATCAGCCCCAGGCCAGAGCTGGTGTGATCCATGCTCTCATTAATTTAAAAAACAAACTGGCACCGTGGGCAGAGCAGGATCTGGGAAACGCTTTCTCACAGCCACCTTCCAACTACCACATTTAATTAATTGGTCGTTTACCACCTCGACATTCCCAGGCAGCAATTTGGATTCTCTCCCAAGCGAATGAGACCTTTGATTGATTTCCACAGGGAAATTTCAACCAGAAAAAAAAAACCAAAACCAACCACAACCATTAAGAGCACGCAGGGGAGTTTCAGAGGATGAGAGTGCTCCATGGACACACACGCAGCAGCTGCCCCTCGCACCAGGGCCTTCCTGGGGACAGCATTTGGGACTCGGATCTTTCCGTTCTGGCTGTGGCAGCAGGAACCACTTTTGTCCAACCACAGCAGCAGGATCAGCGGACACTGAGCTGGGCTCAGACAGCAGCATCCCGGTGACGAATCCCAAATCACCCCAGCAGCATCGCAGGCTGGCTGTGCCCCAAGCCGGGCTCTCACCTCCACCCTGACACCAGCGTGGGGCCACAGCGACTCCTCCTGCCCACCCAGCCCTGCCCGGGCCCGGAGCTGCTTTGCGCTGGGCAGCTGGAGGGGCTGTCCCTGCCCTCACGCCCCAGCACGGGGAGCCTGCGGCACGCCAGGTGCGCTGGCCCTTTAAGAGCTCGGCACAAGGTGCGCTGGCCCTTTAAGAGCTCGGCACAAGGTGCGCTGGCCCTTTAAGAGCTCGGCACAAGGTGCGCTGGCCCTTTAAGAGCTCAGCGGGAGGCGTTCTACGCGCACGGCTCCAGGCGCGGCCCCTTTAAGAGCGCAGCTCTTTATCAGCCCCCCCCCGGCCCCGGCTGCCGCCGNCAGGTAAGAGGAACGGGAGCGGGGAACTCACCGGGCCGGGCCGGGTCCCGCCGCCCCGAGCGGGGCTCCCGCCGCCGGGGCCGCACCGACTGCCTCCCGCCTCCGTCCGCCGCACGCGGGGCCGGGCGGCAGCCGGGCCGCGCTCTTTGGTTCCGGGGGCCGCCTCGCCCGGGCTGCGCCCGCTCTGCAGCTCTGTTTTTGGGGGTGAATTCGGGCGGATTGGGAGCGCTCGCGTTCGCTTGTGAACGAGATAAAGGCTTCGAGACCGCGTTCCTTGATAGCGGCTCCTCGCTCAGATACAACCGCCGATTGCCTTCCCCCGGTGTAATTTTAATGGGCTTTGCTAATGAGAAGCTCATCAGCGCCCTGTGCTAATGGCAGCCCCAGCCAAAATCCTGCTTCAATAAACACCTTTTGTGCGAGCTGCACCCGCTCACGTTCAGCCTTCCACAGCTACCGATGAGGTTACCCACGTGCTGTAATTACTGCACTGAACAGATGAATGAAAAAGCCTCTTATGTCTATCGAATACATAGAATTCATTTTCCACAGAGGCAAATGCAGACACCCAATCAGAGATATTTGGCTTCTTTAATTTGTTTAGTAGATGGAAGAGTCACATGCTTTCAGCCAGCTGGAAGTAAGGAGAGGAAAGCACTTGACCCTTGTAATCCCTCAGTTCCTGGCAGATCTTGGTGCCAAATTAAGAAGCCCCAGGCCCATCTGCTGCATCCAACTTGGGAGAGTTATTTTGTGTTTTCACTTGCTTGTGTAACTAAAGCAAAGGGAGTTAAATGTACATCTTGCCCTCCTCTGGGAAATTTTGCTGTGCTGCAGGTGGCTCCCAGAGCTCTGTCTCTGCTTAAAAAGGTTTGCAAAACCTTTGAAAGGGAAGTTTCTGCTCCCAAGAAGCCTTGGGAGATCTCTCAGCCACCCTGGGGGATCGGTGCTCCCTGTGTTGCTCCTGATGGATTTTTCTAAGCCTGGGTTGGACAAACATCCAGTGATGACAATTCCATGCCATTCCCAGCAGCCCGCTGTGAATCACCTGGGGCTCATTTCTGAGCAGATCCTTCCCTGCCACTCAGCAACAAAAAGCTCTTCCCCCTTCCCCTGGAAGAGGGCAAGAGGCCCTAAGAACAGCAGAGAAATGGTTTATTGTACCATCCTCTCCCGTTTCCAGGGGGACCTGGGATGCTGCTGTTGGCAGAGAGGCCAAGGAGCTTTGGGTGTTTTCAAAAAGCACTTGACAATATCGACAGAGCTGCTGCAGTCAGTCAGGGCTGGAGCATTCTGTGTCTCACACAGAGTCCTCCAGCCCCAGCGTGAGCCCTCACGAGCCGAGTTCCAGCTCTTCCAGCTGGAATCCTGGCAGGGCTGGCTTTGCATCCCTTCCCAAGGCGAGAGCTGCTTCTCACAGGACTCGTGCACCCAGCAGAGCCTGTGAGCGCAGCCTGAGAGTTCAGGAAGGAGCTTTGAGCAACTCGGTGTGGGGAAATCGGGCTGCACCAGCCGCTACGCCAAGGCACAGAGATCCACGGTCTGGGGCACCTCCTCTGCCAGGGCTTCCGTGAACCCATCCCCGAAGCCCTCTGCTTCCACCAGCTCGGGTTTCCTGTTGCACATGGGGCAGAGCCGGTTGCGGATGGCCGAGGATCTCATCCACACGATGAGATTCCAGCGCTCCCCTGAGGCGATGGGAAGGGCCCCGTGGATCTGCCCTCCCCGGTGCAGCAGCCCCCGGGCTCCCACGTGTTCCACCTCTGTGTACTGCGGCACGGGGCTGGGGTCCTGCAACAGAGGGAGGGGATTCGGCCTCACACCACAAAGTCCCTCAAAGAGTTGAAACTTGTCACCTCTTCCCCCACAGCACCCAGGGAGCAACATGGAGAGGGGGAACTGCCCCTCATTCCCAGTGCCAAGTTCAGAGGGAATTTAAAGAGATTCAGTCAAAAAAAACCATGTTTCACTGCTGCATGGGAGCTTTCACCTCTCTCTTGCCCTAAAAACAGGTGCTAGAGATTGAGGTTTAAGTCACATCTGAAACAATTCCCTCTCTCAGCACCTCCCTGCTCACAGTTGCAGATGTGGAAAGAGGGGCCGGTTTGTTTCGCTCCAGTTTCTACTACAAAGCTGCCTCTGTCCTCTCTATGAAATCTGAATATTGGTTTTGAATATTGGAACACTGCAGCAGAAAAGGCTCCTGTACAACCAAGCCATGCAAAAAAAAATGGGGAAGGGACTGTGTAGGTTTGGCTGTCAGAAGTGAATAATTGCTTTTTAGAACACAGCTGATGCCTTGAAGCTGGGGGCTGTGGAGGGAGAGGGGGAGAGGGCCGTGCTCAGTACCTGGTTGAAATCCCCGAAGTACAAGTTGCCTTCTGTGAACTCTTTTCCCAGGGAGACGTTCAAGGTGACTTCAGCATTGTCATAGTGAGAGCTCAGGTCCAGGTCCTCGTGCAGGGAGTACTTGACCACGAAAGCTTTGTGGCTGTCCAGGCAGGCCCCGCCCAGCTCCGGGTACAGCAGGGCCGTGATGGGCCGCAGGAACCGCTCCCGCAGGGGCGTCAGGAAAGGCTCGTCCATCCCCAGCTCGTTCAGCAGAACCTGTGCCAAGGACAGGAGAGGGGAACAGCTGAGCAACCCCAGCTGCTGCTCCCCAGAGCTGCTGCAGAGGTGCTGTCCTCCTCCAGCCCTGCTGCTGGCTTGGATCAAGGACTTTAGAGCAAAGGCTCCAGCTACAGGAAAAAGGAAAGAGGATCAAGGTGGAAAGGGATGGGGGAAAACACAGAGTAATAAGATCAAAAGGTGAGTGTTCTTTAAAAACGGACTCCTTGATTTAAATTGGTATTGCTTAAGCACAAGGGGCTTTTTGCTCTGAGACATCAACTCCCCTCCCCTCCCCTGCACTCCCATTTTCTTTTGTCCATGTAAGATTCCCTCAGCCCTTTCCCTGCAAGGGGGCACTGAACTCAAACTGCACCGTGTAAAATGAGAGACACTTTGGAACTGGAGGGAGTGAGAAGTGAGGAGTGAACACAGTGAACACTCCCCCTAAAGATGCACAAGGGATGAGTCCTACCCCGTAGTTATTCATGGTGTTGGGCCTGCCTTTGGGCATATCCGACTGCTCAAAGTTCTCCAGCTCATCCACAAAGGCTTGGCAGAACTCCTCTGTGAACACTGGGAGTCGATAGATCCTCTTATCTGTCAGGAGAAGGGAGACAGCGTTTGCTGGGGAAAAGCCCAGGTGGGAACTTTCCTGGCTGCCTGTCCAGCTGCACTGTGCTGGTGTCAGTGAGAGCACAGCACCCACAGGCTCCACGTTGTGCTCAGGCTGCTCAAAGGGCTGGAACCACTCCCTGGGATCAGCTCTGGGATGGATTTGTTGTTTTTCATGCTGGTTCCTCACTTCCAGAGCAGGAGAGGGCTGTGTCTGGCACTGGTGCCCTGGACAGATCCAGGAGCCCTGCACACAGACACTGGTGTCTCTTTGCCTTGAGAAAAGGAGGCAACTCTGCCTATTCCCCTCTGCATCTTGTCAGCATTGCTGGTAGGGAGAGAGCTTCACAGCTGCCTCCAGGGAAGCTTAAAACCCAAATCTGTTTTTCAGAGACTGAAATCTAGACTGAAGCTGTTTCAGCCCAGACTAACCAACAGGGACTGTCTGCAATGGCAAAGCATTCGGGGAGGGAAAGCCAAGCTCCCTGGGCTGGCAGTGTTCCTCCAGCAGGCTCCCTGGTGAGGTGTGGTACAACCACAACCCCAGCCCTGCTGTGGCTTGAGCCTCTGGTGAGACATCAGCAGGCTGGGATGGGAAAGCAGAAAACAGCCTCTGATCCAGAGCAGAACTGCTGCCTCTCCAGAGGCCCTCCCCAGGCAGGGAATAACATCCTGTTTGCCTCAGCTTGTGTCAGATCAGAGCTGTTCGAGACAGGGCTTGGGAACAGCTGCCACCAGGGAGGTCTGTGCGGCTGAGGTGTTGTTTTCTTTACCTGAGAAGGACTCGAGGTAGCGCAGGAGGCCCTGGAGATCAGCACCCGGAGATGTGCAGAACCTCACGATTTCCAGGAACTCTGGGGCCAGGAAGGAATCCTGGTGTCGAGGGAAGGATGGGAGAAACACACAGAAGCACAGTCAGCCTGCCCAGCCCAAGAGGGAAATGGGCTTCCAGGGAGAGACACAGTCCCTAGGGAGCAAGGCTGAGCCACACTCGGGTTAATTCCATGGCAGGAAATGCAGAATGTCACTGGTGTTTTACCTGCTGGTGTAGGGAAGCTGCTGCTTGCTTTAGTTCATGGTTTTCTAGGAGAAACTGGCCAGATTTATCACAGACATGATAGGAAAGAGCCTTTCCTGGCTGTAACACCAGGAATCTTGCCTGGAGGACACGCTGTGCTGTTGAGTTTTTAAAGTTTAAAATTCAGTTTTCATACGCTACACGTGGGTTTTAATTCAGTGCAGCTTTAGCACGGTGCAACCCCAAGGAGAGGAGGAAATAAACTGCAAAAACAAACTCTCAGGTAACTTTTTTTTCAGGTGCAAAAAGAGGTTCCAAACCTGTGTACCTGCAGAGTGTACACCTCTGGGTGTTTTGGCTTGTAGCACTGGGAGATGATGGCTCTGCGTTCCACTGACTGATGGATTAACTGTTTTCTTCTCTGCACTTCTGCCTCAATCTGCAAGGAGACAACAGAGCATATTGTCAGAAACCAAAAGGGCTGACTGAAACAGTTCCAGGAATCTGCTCATTGTTTTAAACCAGTTATTTTTGTTTGGGGGCACCTCTAGGAGACAGAGTGTTTGCTTTGTTCTTCTGTGGTCAAGACAAGTCCAGTAAATATCTGGAAAGCCAAATGCCTGAGAGGAGTTGGAGATGTCCTCTTTACAGACAGCTTAGAAAGCAACTGAGGACCTTCTGTGGAAGTGTCAAGTGGAGCTGTGAGGTTTCAGCCCTTTCAGGCATTCTGACACGGCTGGAATCTGGCTTTTGTTCTGACAATAGAAGCATTGTCCAAAATAAAGCCGTTTGCTGGGAGGGAGACAAGTCCTGTCATGAAGGGATTACTGCTAAGTGTGGTGGAGACAGGCTAAGCTGCCCTTTCAGAGCAAGCAGCTGTTTGAGCAGCTGATTCAGGCAGCTCTTCCCATTTAATTCCCCCTCATAAGATTAATTTATAACAGTCCTCAATGAAGAGTGAGCGAGCAGCCATTCCCTGGGACTAAGCAGGTCCTGTGTCCATTCCCTTTCTCTCAGTATGAGGCCCCGAAGGTCTTGGGAACCGAGCAGACAAATCAAACAGATTTCTCAGATCCCTTCTTCCCATCCCTCCCAGCCCCAAGGTCCCTGGGCACCAGGTCACAGGGCAGGGAACTGCAACCCAGTCCTGCCTGGAAAATCAGTATCAAGTTCTAAGTGGGAAACTTGGACTGGGATTGCTGCTGGACAGTGAGAGCTGTGACCTCCCACAGGCAGGGACAGCCGCTGTCATCTGCTTCCTCCCAGCACCGAGGGACTCCTGTGCTTTTATATGGTTTTAAAGTCTACTTTATGATGTTTATATTGATACAGCAAACTTTGTATGAAGATCTGAGCAGATCTGCAGAGAGCCCAGGTGATTAAAAAGTGATAAGGATCTAGGTGATTATAAATTACACCTAAAATTAGGATCTTGAAGTCCTAAGTGAAGCTGTTTTATAAATTCTGTATTACACTGCTTGTTGTGCTCCACTGATTCTGCCTGGGGAAATCCTGTGCTGTTCTACTCATAAACTCTGTGCTGTATGAATCATAATATCCAGTTAATAAAGCTTTAATTAACAGCAGGATTTACTGCCGTCATCATTCTGCCAAAAATTCCTAAAAGAACCTGTCTGTCCCCTTAGTGTCAGGTGACACTGGAGCTGGTTGTGTGACTGATCCCTGTCCCTGGCCTGGGAAGAAGCAGAGATTCCTTGATAAATTGTGAACCTCTGTAGGATCCCCGGGTGATCCCATCTCGGGACTCACTTTAAAAATGACTGGCACAAGAAGGGACAAGGAAAGACAAACCAAGGCACTGGGAGCCAGCGGAGTAAATCCGAGGAGGGAGCGGCTCAGAGGCCACTGGGATGAGGTGTTGAATGACAGCGTTTAATTGCAGGGTGTTGGCTGTATAAACTCCTCGCTGCTGGGCGCCCGCGGCGAATTCTTCCCTCTGCCTCTGCCCAGCACCGAGGTCGGTCGGGACGCGGTGCCGGGAGCTGTGCCCCGGTTCTGTGGGGCTTCGGCGAGTCCCAAACTCCCTTCGGGACCGACCCCCGGGGTGTGGAAACCCCACTGGTGAGGGGATCCCCGAGAGGGGCCCGGGCTCCCCATCTCCTCCCCCCGGGATCGGGAGCTGCCCCAGCCCTGGGGTCCCGGCTGAGGAAGGGCGTGGAGCTGCTGGAGCGAGTCCAAAGAGGGCACCAGGATGAGCACAGGGATGGGGCAGCTTTGCCGTGAGGAAAGGCTGGGAGAGCTGGGATTGTTCAGCCTGGAGAGGAGAAGGCTTTGGGGTGAGCTCGGTGTGGCCTTGCAGGGCCTGAAGGGGCCGGCAGGAAACCTGGAGAGAGACTGTGGAAAAGGGCCTGGAGTGACAGGACAGGGGCAGTGCCTTCACACTGACAGAGGGCAGGGTTAGATGGGATATTGGAAAGAGATCCTCCTCTGCGAGGGTGGTGAGGCCCTGACACAGGGGTGCCCAGAGCAGCTGTGGCTGCCCCTGGATCCCTGAAGTGTCCAAGGCCAGGTTGGAGCAACCTGGGACAGTGGAAGGTGTCCCTGCCCATGGCAGGGGTGGCATCGGATGAGTTTTAAGGTCCCTTCCAACCCAAACGCTTGTGTGACTCCGTGACCCGCGTCCCCGGTGCCGTGAGGGGGTCCCGGCGCTCACCTCCCGCAGCACCTCCCGGAACTGCTCCTCGCTCCGGCAGCCGCGCTCCCGCAGCGCCTGCAACACACGGGCACGTCACGGGCACTTCACGGCCACGGCCGATGTGCCGGCCCGCTGCCCCCGGCCCCGCCCGCCCCCGCGGTACCCGGCCGTGGTCCCGGCGGAGCTGCGGCTCGTCCCGGTACCGCACGTGGAGCCCGAACCGCCCCACGAAGATGTTGTCGGTGTAAAAGCAGGCGCAGCCCCGGAACGGCCGGCCCGCGGACATATTTCCTGCCGGCGAACGCGCCTCGGTCCAGCCCTCAGAGGGCTCCGCTTCCGCCCGTGTGAGGGCGCATCGGCGAATTCCGAACCGGGGCAAAAACGGAAAGCGGCGGGACTCGACCGTTCTCCCCAGTTTTACGCCGGTTGTTTTTGTCATTTCCGTGGCGTCACCGCGGCCCGGTCCCGCAGCGACGCCGCTGCCCTACAGCCCTCCCGGCCGGGCCGGGTGTGCTCGGAG
>VXBT01001002.1:501402-556653 GCA_013400235.1 Oriolus oriolus
TCGCTGCTCTGCTTTGCCTCCATCCCTTCTTCCCCACCCACCCCATAAACCCCCGTGCTTCACCAAATTGCAGCCTCTGCCCTGTTTTCCTCCGCTTTTTCGGTTTTTATCCGACTTGCCCGACCACCGAGCAGCTCTCGCCCAAGGGCGCAGCTTGTCCAGTGCCAAGGGCTGCCCTTCTCCCGGTGGTTTGATTTTGGGGGGCTGCGGCCACGCAGGCCGGAGTGTGGCCGACACATGGCACCCTTTGTGCGGTGCCTTCCGCACTGTGCACCGTCACGAGCTGCTTACCCAGCACAAATTTCAGGATCGGGTACCTCCCTCTTGCCAACGCGTGGCACCTCAGGGCACGGCACCGGAGCAGGTGAGCCGCTCGCTCGGCTTAGAGCAAGTCGAGTTTTTTGCCCTTTCCCGTGTCCATTCAGATCCTGCCCCACCATCGCTGCTGCCGAACAGACTCCCGGGCGGCAGCAAAGGCAGCGTCCCGCCCCGGAGCCTTCCTCTCCCACGGGAGGCAGCTGTGGAATTCCAATCCCTTTTTAATTTCCTCTCGGGATTTTTGTTGTGTCATTGAACTGCACGCTGACTGGACAGCGGGTTTAGTGGGCTACCCCGAATTAATATCCAAGAGGGCTGGGGACAGTAAGGTGTGACAAGCTGCGGTACCTATGGTTTATTCTTATTTTGATGAGGGGGATCCATTATAAAGCTGAGCTGCTCTCCCGTCTGCTTTCCTACGGTTTTGACTGCTCGGTTTCGGCTTTGTCCTGGGAAAGGTGGGCAGGGACTCTGGGATCATGACTATCCAAGTTTAACACCTACACGGCTCCGTAGCGCAGGACACGTGGCTGCACAGATGTCGCGGCAGCACCCAGCGGCCGGGGACCGCCTAGCCGGCCCCGCAGCTGCCACAGCGAGCAGGGACAAAGATTCCCGTCGGGATGTGCAGATGTCTGCTTTGGGATTCAGAATGGGTGAAGGCGTCCGGGAGGGAAGTTTGTCTTCGTTTCTGCTGCTCATTTCATGAAATACCTTGTGGCGTGTGCAGCAGGGGAGGAGAGGAAGGAGCAGATAGTGGTGTCTGGGATCAGGATGGGTTAGTGGGGAGCTGGCACGGTTGTCCCCCCATCCTGCTTCCCTTTCTACACCACCTCCCTGGGGTGAATAACAACCCCGTCCCCCTCTTCTCACCCTGCAGCAGAGGCCAACATGACCACGTCCTTCTCTTGCTAAGGCTGCCCCTCACCACCTCAGTGACCCCAGCCCGGCGACGAGGATGCGCGCCTGGAAGGCGGTGGCCAGCACGCTGGCACTCAGTGGGGCCGATGTGGTGGTCACCACGCTGCTCTACACCCACGGCCAGGGTGGCCGGAATGTCCTGCAGGACCTGCGGCACTTCAACATCTTCAACTCGCTGCTGGACATCTGGGGGGGCTGCCTGTACCGCAGCTGCGTGCTGCTGGGGGCTGCCATCGGCGTGGCCACCAACACGGCCTATGGCCCCCGGCGCCTCAAGGCCTCGCGGACCTTCATCGCCGTCGTCTGCCTCCTCATGGGCATCTACATGATGGTGAAGCTGCTGCTCTACTCGGAGGTGCGGAAGACCATCAGGGACCCCTGGTTCTGGGGGCTCTTTGCCTGGACCTACATGGCGCTGGCGGCCACCTTCGGGCTGTGGCAGCTGCTGGCCTGCGTCACCTCCTCCCGCGAGGCGCTGGGGCCCGGCTCTGAGTCCCGCGCCGAGGTGGAGGAGAGCTGTGATGGGGGCACCCCGAGGGACAAGCGGGAGGAGGCAGCAGGTCCCACCATCCATAAACTGCTGTCCTACACCAAGCCGGATGCCTTCTTCCTGGGCATCGCCTCCTTCTTCCTCCTCGTGGCCGCCTTGGGTGAGTGAAGGGACCACAGGTGGGCTGTGGTGTGCTCCCATCCTCACCAGGAGGGACAGAGCCATGGTGGTAGGGCTTGGAAGCACCCTAGGGTTGCTTTTTTTGGGGGGTGCTGGGTGGCACATGCTGCATGGGGTGGGTGAAAAATGCAGTGGGGCCAAACCAAATGCAGCAGGGGATAAAATACACTGGGAGTGCAACGTCCCCACGTGCCACTGAGGGCCGCACCTCTCAAGGGGTATTGTGTGACGGCTGAGTATCTCTGTGGTGGGGATGGGGTTGTCCACAGGCTGTCGCAGTTGGGAATACAGGTCCTGTGCCGATCCCGTGCAGTGGGGCTGAACCTCCACGTCCTGTGCTTGTCCTGCAGGAGAGACCTTCCTGCCCTACTACACGGGGCTGGCCATCGATGGCATCGTGGTGCAGAAGAGCATGGATCGCTTCTCCACGGCAGTGCTGGTCATGTCGCTGCTCGCCATAGGAAGGTAATCCAGGGGCTGGATTTGGCCCTGACAAGGAGGAGTTTGGGGTTTTCCCACAGGAGCTCGTGGGGATGGTGGGCACAGGCACCCACTCTGCCAGTTCGCTGCCAGACCCCAGGGATGTGCTGTGAATTCTCTGCGCTGTCACGATGCAGAGAGGCCGTGGTTGGCAGTCACGAGGCCTTTGTGTAGCCCTTCGTGTCCGTCTGCTGGAGGTGGGGGAGCAGGAATGGACACAGGGAATGGGTTCCCTGGGGAACGCTGTTCCAGCAGTGCCATGTTCCCTCCCAAAGCTTGTGACTACCATGGTTAGGACCAGCCACCACTGTGCTGGTGGCACCCAGGAGAGGTGTGGGCTGGTGGTGAGCGTTGTCAGCACTGCCCAGGCCCTTGGCCCGGCGCGGGGGTGTTTGTGTTGCTGAGAGGGTTTCGTGTCCATGGCTCTATAACGTTTCTTATCTGCAATTAGCTCATTTGCCGCAGGTATCCGGGGCGGCGTTTTTACGCTCATCTTCGCAAGACTGAACATCCGCCTTCGCAACTGCCTCTTCAGGTCGCTGGTGTCTCAGGAGATGAGTTTTTTTGATGAGAATCGCACAGGTTGGTTCCTCTCTCGCCCAGATTTGCTCTAACCCCTCTATCCCATCCCAGATTTTTTTCCCCTTGCTGTCATACAGCAGACTGGGGGCAGCCAGAGGCAGCACCCATGTGTTTGTGGTTAGAAATAGAGGCAGAAAGCTCTTCCCTTTCAGTTGCCTCCCACCGTGGGGATGTCCCATTGCCACTCATCAGCCTGGCATCCAGCAGTCCCAGGGCTGACATGCTCATTTCCAGTCACCCCCAAAACTCCCATTTCCTTCCTCCCGTCAGTGCCTATTAGTGAGCTGCTCTCTAGCTCAGCTCCAGTCCCTGAAACCTCAGATGTGTGAATCTTGCTGGGTGTGCTTGCTGCTTTCCCCGTTTGCAGTTCAGTCCTGGTCCCAGGCCGTGCCACTCCAGTGTAACTTTCGCACATTTCATTTTGTCTCGGTGGTATTTTTAGTTTTGAGGCTGTTGCTGTATTTAGCAGTCACTGCACAGTGCCTTGGTAGCTGAGGACAGCAGAGATGTTACTGGAAGTGAGATACGGGTAACCCTGGACTTGCACAAAAGCATGGAGATTCAGCTGGACTCAAACACAGGCCAAGGATTTAGGAGTTCAGGGTGATGTTTGCTGGCTGTAACACTCAGCTCCACCAAAAGGCACCGCCAGAGCTTCATCCCTCAGTAGCTGGACCCATGTCCTCAGGTCCCTTGGGTCAGCTCAAGGCTGTGGACTGTGTGTGGTTGCGGGCTGCCCTCTGGTGTAGCGCGCTGCCACAGCCCCCTTTGCTGTCCTACAGCCACCCTTGGTGACCCAGGGATGCAGCTTGTGCCTTCAGGTGCATCTCCTGCCCCTTGTGTGTGCAGCAATCCAAGCTCCCCTGTTTTGCTTTGCATCCACAGTGGTGGAGAGTTGTCCCCCTTCCGTGCCACCAGCTGGTTGGATGGGGAGCTCCATCTGGCCCCTGGCACGGGACATGGGACACGGTTAGGCAGTGACCTGCCGTGGTGACACGTCCCTGCTCTCCCCTTCCCCGACCCCTCGTTGCTGCAGGGGACGTCATCTCCCGCCTGACGTCGGACACGACCATCGTGAGCGACCTGGTCTCCCAGAACATCAACATCTTCCTGCGCAACGTGGTGAAGGCCACGGGCGTGATCTTCTTCATGTTCAGCCTCTCCTGGAAGCTCTCACTGGTCACCTTCATGGGCTTCCCCATCATCATGCTGGTGTCTGATGTCTATGGGAAGTACTACCAGGTAGGCAGGAGCAGCTGGCATTGCCACAGGGCTGGGCTGGTCTCCCCATGAAGCCGTCAAGGAGCTTGTGGGTGGCCTTGGAGCCGGTGGGAGTGATGCTGGAGTGTTTTGCTGCCAGCAGTGGGGGCAGGAAGGTGGCATTAAACCTGTATGGGCACACAGGTGTAGCCTGGGCTCTTACCTTGCTTCATGCTCAGGAGTGGAAGCATCTGAGGTCTGACAGAAGAGGTGGCTGGGCCATGGGGTGTCCCCCGTATGCACCTGCCTGTCCTCACGGCATCTCTCCTCTCCCTTTGGGGTCACTTGGCGGTGTCCCAGAGCCCGGGGCGAGCTGGGAGATGTGCCACGGGCAGCCTGGTGCCTGCTGAGCCCCCTCTGCCTCCCCATGCTCCCTGCAGAAGCTCTCCAAGGATGTGCAGAGTGCCCTGGCCAAGGCCAACAACACGGCCGAGGAGACCATCTCGGCCATGAAGACCGTCCGCAGCTTCGCCAACGAGGAGACGGAGGCCAACGTGTACTGGCAGAAGCTGCAGCAGGTGTACAAGCTCAACAAGCGGGAGGCCATGGCTTACACCTACTACGTCTGGTCCAGCGGGGTAGGTGGATGGCCCTGGGGCTTCCCTGCGTGGGGCTGGGACGGGCAGGGGAGTCTCTGTGGATCCCAAAGCGCACAAGGCGCCCGCACGTGGTTCTCCTCCGCTCCCAGGGAACTCAGCGGGGCGAGCCCAGCCCTGCCGTCTGCTGCCAGTAATCCCCAGGCTCTTGATCATTTATTATTTTCACCCATCGATAAACACATCCCGTTCCGCCCCGAGGCAGCGTTGCGTAGTTCCACGGAACTGCCTGTTTTCCCCTGCAAATAGGGAAATAATTGATAAGAGCTCAAGGTCGTGGAGCAGCCCGTGCCTGTGTGTGCTGCAGTGCGTGCCTGTGCCAGCTCCGCTCCGGGGCTCCGGCTGGGGAGCAGCCGCGGCGTTGGTTGAGCTTCTGCTCGGGAACGGAGATTTTCCACGTGTGGGTGGTGGCAGGGGGAGGCTGCTGGGCTTTGGCTTTGGGATTTTCCCCCCCCCTGCAAAATGCTTTTTCATCATTTAACACCAGATGGTTTGGGACTTCTCCAGCGTTGGCAAAACCCTCACATGAGGCTGCACATTGAGGGATCGAAGCAGTCTCTGGTGAAGGGTTTGTGAGTTATGGTGCCTTCGTGCAGCTGTGAGAGACTTTATGGCTTCCCAAGTCTGGAAGCAAAATGGGAACATTATTGGCATTGTTTCTGGGCTCCCAGGTGAAGCTGGAGCATGAGCTGGGTTGACACTGATCCTGACAAGTCCAAGAGGGCAAAACCCCTCAAAAACCGCTCCTGCAGGGCTCACGTAGAAAGAAGACAATGGATGTAGCTCAGCCCTGGTGGAGTCTTTCTTGGAGGGAACACAGGAGCTTAAGGTCAGACCATCGCAGAGCAATAGAGGAGGAATTTTTTTCCCCTGTATTTTTGTCTGTGTGAATTTACAGCCTGTTCTGGTCCCATAGGGCACCAGGGCATCGCTGCTTTTTGAAGCACCTGGGCAGCATGGAACAAAACCGGCTGAATAAAAGGGGCTGGTATTTGTCACATCAGAGCTGATCTGTCTCCTTTCTAGCGTAGGTGGTACCCCCCACACTGACTTCAGACGAGAGCTGAGGTTATGCTTCAGGGACTTGTACATGCAAGGAGGATATTCTGCATTAACTCCTGGCTTGATTTTGTGCTCTAGATTAAAATGTGTCACACTCATATAACAGAAAGTTTATTTTAGTGGTGAGGTGACTGCATGCCGTGGATAATTTGAACGTAGATTATTATGCTTGAGGACCTTAGTCCAAGAGAGAAGTTCATGAGATGCTCTGTTATTTCAGATAAATTCTCCCTCCTTGGCTGTTGTCCCTCGGGACTTGTTTGTTGAAAGGTATCTGCTCAGCTCTTTAAATCAGCCCATGTACCTGAGTTGTTTTTCCCTTCTCATTTCCATGCTCACTCCTAGGGCTGTCAGCTGCACTGTCAGGGATCCTCAGCTCAGGGCTCAAAGAATAAATGTCAGCACATGAAGTTTGGGCTGTTGTGTGAGTAATGACAAACGCACCAAAATATCCGTTGTCCTTGCTGATTCTGGGGTGTTTTCTTGCTTTCAGCTGACCCTCCTGGTGGTCCAGGTCAGCATCCTTTACTACGGCGGGCACCTCGTGATCTCCGGGCAAATGACGAGCGGAAATCTGATATCCTTCATCATTTATGAGTTTGTCTTGGGAGACTGCATGGAGGTGAGTCTGTTCTAGCAGGGAATCACAGAATGGGTTGGGTAGGAAGGGACCTTAAAGCCCATCTCATTCCACCTCTCTGCCATGGGCAGGAGCACCTTCCACTATCCCAGGTTGCTCCAAGCCTCATCCAACCTGGCCTTGGACATTTCCCATGGGTGAGGCAGCCACAGCTTCTCTGGGCACCCTGTGCCAGGACCTCCCACCCTGTGTCAAGAGGATGTTTATGTCCCAGAAGGTCCCAGGGCAGTTTCAGGGATAGATCCAGTGCTGACTTTCCCGTGACACGTTTCATTGGTGCTGTGGCACTGCCAGAGGGGGGATTATCCCCTCTGCTCCCCACTCCTCCCTTGCTGTGGTCTCACAGCCTTGACGTTCCTGAAGCAGCTTGTCCCCCAAAAAGGCAGCTGGGACCAGAGGGGTCAGGCTGGCCCTGCTGAAGGGCAGAGCCCTGGCTGCCTCCCAAGCACATTTCCTGGCATGAAGAATGAAGGGATTACAAAGCTGCCTGTTAAATTTCAGGCTTCATTAAAAACTTAATTATATTACTTTTTTTTCCTCCTTTCCCTGGAATAGGCTGCAAGCTGCTGCGTTGGCAGCACGTTAGCAAGATGGGATTGTGGGTGGGATGGTAGAGCCCACCCAGGGCTGCCTTCCCCTTGCAGAGGCATAAACTTGGCTAATCCAGGCAGGAATGATCCAGTTGAGGTTTTCTTACAGCCAAGTGTGGCTTTGGTGGTGCTTCAGCCTCTGTGCAGGGGCAGAGCAGAGCTGGAGGCAGCTCGCCTGGCTCTCACCATCTGTTCGGATGACTGCAGGCTCTGGTGGGGTTTCCAGGCTGTGGTTTTGGTGTGGATTTAGTTTGGTTTGTGAGGTTTTTTCCCCTCCTGAGGGGATGGGCAGTTGCAGTACAAACTGTTCTGCAGCTCTGGATTTAATATTGAAAAATGCCCTTTCCCTGGATTGTCCATGTATCCCTTCCACAGCCAGCAGAGGGGGAAGAGTTTTGCTGTGTCTGATGACTGTAGTCAAGAGGATGATAGTATCAAGAGGATGTAGTCAGTGTCAGGCGGTAGGAGACTCGGGAATGCTTCAGCCACGCTCCTTACGAGCGGCACTGCCTGATTTCCCCATCACCTGAGAGGGTCTCACCGCTGCCTCTTCCCTTCCAGTCCATTGGCTCCGTGTACAGCGGCCTCATGCAGGGAGTGGGAGCTGCTGAGAAGGTCTTCGAGTTCATCGACCGCAAGCCCACGATGGTGCACGATGGGTCCCTGGCCCCGGATCACGTGGAAGGGAAGGTGGAGTTCAGGAATGTGACGTTTTCCTACCGCACTCGCTCTGCAACGCAGGTTCTCCAGGTGAGCCCTGTGGGCACTGAGCCGTCCCAGCACCACCCTGGCAAGAACCAAACCCCAGCCCGTGGGGAGTGTCAGCTGCCTGTCAGAGATGGGTAAAAGCAGGCTCAGCACATGCTGGAAAACAGATTAAAAGGAACAGTGGGTGTTTAGGGCCGGCCTTCCTTACAAGGAACAAGATTTATTAATAAAACCCTTGTTCCCCCCTCAGGCATTAAACGTGTCAGCGTGGTACAGGGCTTTGTGCCAAGCTGCCTCAGACTGTTTCTGTGGGAGAGGGGCTGGGATCATGAGGCAGAGGGAGGCAGCAAAGAGGTCAGTTTGCTTTGTAGAGGACCTGCTACATCAGCAGGCAAATCTGAAGCAATTTGGAGGCTTTTTGCTTTCCCAGAACCAGGAGGAATGGCTGATGTGGCACGTCACCGAGGCAAGAGGGTCACTCTGGCCAGATTTTGGCCACCTTTCTTGTGTAGTGCCCCAGGACGCTGAGAAAAGCCTAGACCTGAGCATGCTCTCCCATCCATGTTGCAGAACGTGTCCTTCACCCTGCATCCTGGCAAAGTGACAGCGCTGGTGGGTCCTTCAGGGAGTGGGAAGAGCTCCTGTGTCAACATCCTGGAGAACTTCTACCCTCTGCAGGACGGGCAGGTGCTGCTGGATGGGCGTCCCATTAACATGTACGATCACAAGTACCTGCACTCCGTGGTACGAGCGACTGATACGTGTATTCTGGTTATCACACCCGTGTTCTGCTTAGTCCCCTTGCCACCTTGCTCTGCAGAGCTCAGAGGGGATGCATGGCACTCTTGCACGTTGCTTTGGATTTGATCTGGCAGCTTCAGAAACATCCAGAAACATCCAGATGGGCTGCAGCTGGAAGTGGTCCAAGAAATTAATTCGGATAATTTGCGGGGGTGGAAGGGAAAGGGATGGAGGGTGGTTTCAAGGGGAAGGGGAAGCCTTCCAAAAACAGAACAAAAAACATGTTTAGTTTGGTATTTTCTGGCCAACACAGTAGAAATATGTTTTTGGCTGTTGGATTAATTATCATCTAAATTGGGCTTGGAAAAAGAGTTTTGCATTCCTCCAGCACTTTCTACCTTAAGATCTTACAGTAATTCTCAGCTAAAGGGGAGTTAAACCTCTCAGGATCCTGGCAGCAGCTGCAGCACCAGAGGGGCTGATGGTTTGCCTAGGAGAAGGGTCCAGGCCCCTCAGCTCTCTGTGTGTCAGCACAGACCAGCCTTCATCTCTGCAAGTGACTGCCTCCTTTGTTTGCCCCCAGAGCAAATGGCCTCAGCAGTCAGCAGGAAAACCTGAAAACAATTGATCAGAGACAGGCTGGAAAGCCAAAGTCACTGTGACTAATTTACATTCCCTGCCCATACGGAGCAAAAATCAAAGGCCAAGCAAGTCTTTCAGCTTAGAAAGCCTGGTGTGGTGTTAGAAACATGGGGAGGAGTCAATTAAAATATGACCATGTCCCCCTGGCTCTCTTCATGCACAGTTCTGAGTAATAGTTTGAAAGGTTTGATTTATTCCAATATCAAGGGTTTGATAAAGCAGCTGAACATGAGAGAGAGAAGCCGTGGCTGGAAGGCAGGACAGGGAGGCTGTTGCTAAGCAATTAAGGAATTGCAGCAGTTACATCCCTAACTTGCTCATTTGGGATTAAAAGATGCAAGAGGGCTCATTCACACGGCCCAAGTGTGATTACTGGCCTTGAAAGGAAAATCAGCAAGGGCCTGGGAGAGGGTCTCTCCAGCTTGACTTATCCCAGCAACTGGTTTTCCATTCTGGGAAAAGCAAACAGTGATGGGAATAACAGATTTGGAGCAAAACCACAGCAGGCTTTGGGAGGGGGAAGCCCATCCCAGATGCCAACGTGCCAGCATTGCATCGAGTTTCTTTCCTGCAAAATGGTTTTCCAGCAGAAGATGCAAGCTGGGCACCCTGACATTGGCATCCTCACTGGAAGCTCACACTGAGCACTTGTGTATCTTGGTTAATGACACTTTTAAATCTTGATCTCAGTCCTTACTCAGCAGGAACAAATACCAATGATCTGAAATGCCGTGCGGTGCATCTTCTGCTCCTGACCCCTGCTCTCCCTTGCTTCCTGCAGATCTCCCTGGTGAGCCAAGAGCCCGTGCTGTTCGCCCGCTCTATTGCAGATAATATTTCTTACGGCTTAACTTCAGCCTCCTTCGAGTCCGTGGTTCAGGCTGCTCAGAAGGCAAACGCCCACAACTTCATCACCGAGCTACAAGACGGCTACCACACAGGTACCCACCCCGCTGCTGGGCCTGGCAGCCGGGCTTTCGTGGCAGCTCTTGATTTGTATTTTGACCCCTTCCTCTCCCCCTTGACTCAACAGAGGCAGGTGAAAAAGGAGCTCAGCTGTCCGGTGGCCAGAAGCAGAGAGTGGCAATTGCCAGGGCCTTGATCCGAACCCCTCCCATCCTCATCCTGGATGAGGCCACGAGCGCGCTGGATGCAGAGAGCGAGCACGCGGTGAGTGGGTCACTTGGGTGGTTGGGCCAAGGAGGGTTTGGAGGACAGACTGTAGCCTCAGTTTCCAGCCTGTGGGCAAGCTTAGTCTTGACATTGTGCGATCAGAGGGCTGAGTAAGATGCTCATTCTGTAGCAGGAATTTGCTTCCAATGGTCTTGTAGCCACCAGGAAACGAATTATTCCATGCTCACAGCAGCCAGCGCCTGACAAACCTGATGAGGTAGGGATCTTTGCTGATTTTTGTCAATGTGGAAAATGTTAACTGGCATACAGAGACCCTGTGCAGCCTTTTAGGTCAGGATACAGAGGAAGACCCTATAAAATGGTGCTGCAGCAAGGAGAGTAGGACTGCCTGAGCTCAAATCCCAGCCGAGGCACCAAGGAAGCCACCCTTGCAGGAAAAGCCTTGAGCATCCTGTGAACTGCTTAATCTGTGTGGGATGTGATGGCCAAACAGCTCTACCAGCAGCAGTTTGGCCTCACTGATGCAATGACATGAGGGAAAGCCTGTTCAAGGCTGGGCTTTGAGGACGTGCATCCGCTTCCAGAGGACAAATCCTGCTGGGGCAGCACAAGTGTCTGACCTTGGAGCAGCTTGCTGCCTCATAGGCCCTCAGCCACGTGTGTGGTACCTGATGCCAGCCCAGGGCTGGTTTTGGCTACCCAGGGGTGTCAATGTGACATGTGCCTGATGGCCACCTGCCTGCCTTTAGACGTCACTGCTATTGTCTCTTGACTGGGAAAAAAACCTCTCTTGCCTTGCCTTGGTACACTCAGGAAAGAATCCTGCTTTTCTGAGCAGCTGCATTCACCAGGTATCGGCTTCCTGCAGTCTCTGCCAGCACCACGTGGCCTCCAAATTTGGGGCCCAGCTGTAACACGTCCCCAGCTTGCAGGATCAGACCTGTGTTCATACCTCACCTGGCTGGACTGAGATGGTCTTTTGGGCTGCAGCCGGGAGCTGGGCCAGACATGCTGGTGCTGGTAGTGCTGCAGGGAGCCAGAGGAGAACAAATCTCCTGTCCAGAGGCTTCTGGACACTGACCACAAAGCTGCTGTTCTCCCAGTGCCCGGGCACTAACGCCTTTTCTCCCCGCAGATTCAGCAGGCGATTTACGGCGACTTGCAGAACCACACGGTGCTTGTCATAGCTCACAGGCTGAGCACTGTGGAGAGGGCACACAACATCATTGTGCTGGACAAGGGCCGCGTGGTGCAGCAGGGCTCGCACAAGGAGCTGATGGAAGAAGGAGGCCTTTATTCCAAGCTGGTGCAGAGACAGATCCTGGGGCTGGAGGGGGGCGGCACGGACAGTGTCCAGCCTGCGGCCCGGGGGGATTCGGTGAAGGCGCCCGGTGGGCTGGAGGAGGAGTTCAGGATAGACCATTCCCTGCCGGCCGCGGCACAGGACGATTACAACAGCGCGGCTCCCAAGTGAGGGCGGCCGCGGCCGCGCTCGGACGCTCCCTGGGACACTGGGACGGAGGTGGCAGAACGGCGCCGCTGGCTCGCCCCGCGTCACACACCCGTGCACACCCAAACACACACCATAGAGCTTCCTGCAGGACGGGCCGGCGGGCGCCTGCCAGCTGGCAAAACAGAGATTTACCCGAGGGAGCTGGGTCTTTAGCAATTCTCAGCATTTCTACTGGGTTTCTTTTCTTACTACCAGTAATTCCTCTCGACTGGGACTTTTCTCCCATTGATCTGCATGTGTAACTGCTATTAACTGTAATGGATGTTAAATGCATGCGTGGAGGGGAAGATGGAAAACCCCTCCAGGAATTTCAGGGGGTGGCTTTTGTGGCTGGATAGAAAAACGGTGACTGTAAAGCAAGGTCCTGCTCCCTCTGTCAATCTATGGGGCTAATCCAAAGTTGGTTGAAGCCTATAGGGAGTTCCCTTTGGCTTCGGCGAAAACTGGATCACTCCCATGGAGCTGAATGCCGGGAGAGTTTTGCACTGAGTGCCTGCAGGCTCAGGCTCCCAACCATTGCTGCTGAGCTTGTATCATGTAGTATCCATCCTTGCTGGGACAAGCCAGGGGACCAGGAGGCAGATATTACTTTCTGATTTGCTCTTGGTGCTTGGTGGGTATTTGTTTCTAAGGATGAAATGTTTTACCATAATTGGGTTAGGTTTTGGGGCTTGGGGGTTTTTTTTGGTTTGATTTGTTTGTAGTTTTTTAACGTTATTTGTGTGCACTGTGCAATGTCTGTCTGGCTCCAGCATCCACTGAGAATTGGTCTGTTATTTCAGAATTTTTTTAAACTCACAACCCCGGTGCTGGTGTGAAAAAAACACTACTAAAGACAGGCATAAAACACTAAAAGACAGCACTTTATAAATCCCACCAAAGCTTTGTTCAGCTTCAGGCTATGCTAGCGACTTCACTGCATGGGAAATCCGTACAGTCACGTTCCTTGAAGTCCAACTTCAGCTGCCTGAACTTTATAATGTGTTTCTTTGAATATAATTTATATTATGAGGGATATAATTTATAGTATGAGGAATAGAAAGAAATGTGTTGCTCCTAGCCCTTTGGGATAATGGCTCTGGCTTAGTAGCGTTATCCTGCTATAGACTGGTGACAAATCCTATGCAGCCAGGCAGGTGCTGTTTTAAAAATAGCATTTCTAGGGGAACACTGACTTCAGACTCTGCATAGTTAAGAAATTCTCTCAAGCACTTTAGCTCTCATGTTTTCTGATACTTGAATGCTGCTGCATTTTCCTTTTCAGCAGGTTTGCATTTTTGTTATTGGCAATGTTTTGTTTTCATTTAGCGATGTTTTACAAACTCTAAATTTAGTGTCCTTGAGGAGGGATGCTCAAAAAAAATAAAATACTACCTCTGCCATTCAACGTCGAGCAGCTCTGGCTGGGGGTGTTCTTTGCATTCCGGGTTTTCAAGGTAACGTTCATCTGACACCACGGCTGAATGCAGCTGCTCTTGCACGTGTTCTGGGGAATGGCAGGAGGAACCTACAGAGAAGGAGGTATGTAAAACACTTCAGCATCTGAGAATGGCTGTGAGCCCAGCAGTCAGGATAACTCATTTTCATCCCAGTCCCGCTGGGTGTCAGTCTCCCAGGGAAGGACAGGCAGTCAAACCCGTTCTCAAGGCACGGTGCTTCCTGACTGGAATCTTTTCAGCTGCTGGTTTTTGTGATATGATAACAATCTGTGCCTCAGAAGAAGAACAAGATCTCTTTTTGTTTTCCCTCCCTCCAATCACGGAACCCGTGTGGCACTCTGAACTCCTCAATCACCCCTTCAGTAAGTGGCCAGGAGCTCCTGCCTGATGAAAATTTGCACTGTGGGTATGAGGAGGTTGGGGGTTCCACCCAACGCTGACAGGCAAGTGATTAATTCTGCATTTTTATCAGTACCTGGGAGCAGAATGTGGCCACCGGTACACAGAAGTGGAATTAATTTCTGCTTAATTGAAAAACTCAGGGAAAACCCAAATTGGGTTACCTGGGGACTAGGGAAGCCAACTCACCCTGCGAAGTACTGGCAGGACAATGATCATTAGCACATGAGATGCCAGGAAAGAGAATTTGATTGCCCTCCCAGGCAGGGCTGCAGAAAGGGAACTGGAGGATGCAATCAGAATCGTTTTATTGCAAAAACTACACTGAATTTCAGGAAGGCAACCCTGTTTCCCAAGCCTGCTGTGATGATAATCCCACCATTGTATTCCCAGGTCAGGTCCAAACAGCTTCAACTGAAATGGCACCCTGGAAACAGCCGATTGTCTCTGCTCGTGGCACCAGTCCAAGCTGATAACAGGGCCTGACTTTGTTCATTGCCACAGGTGCTGAATTCTCTCTTCTGCATCCAGATCACTCAAGGCTGCTTTTCCACTGAGCCTCTCATCTTGTGGCTTGAACGGGCCCTTTTATCGTGCTGTTGGCATGTGAGGAGTGGCACTGCTTGTGTGCTAAAGCCATGAGGGTTTTCTTCTGCCCTGGAAAATGGGTGGGAGCTCCACACACCACCAAGGATCCAGCAGAATTAATCTAATGCAGATATTTTTGCTGGCACAAAACCTGGGACTGTACAGAAAATCCTGCTTTTCTAAATCATTCCAACTACGGCTTCTTTTTGAAGTGAAAATCAGGGTCAGAGATGCCCATTAGCCAGACTAAGCCTGGCAGTAAAGCTGTGCTTCACCCAAAGCAGCAGTGGGAACTGCTCCAGTGCTGGAACACGAGCTGCTTCCTGGAGCTGCCCAATCTCTTGGGCCTGGCTGCCTGCAGGCAGTCTGTGTTTCAGGCTATTCTCCTGGAAACAAGGCCACTGTTCCCTCTGAAACCCTGGGCTGTCGTGTTCTGTAGCTGTGGGTTTGCCCAGAGCTGACATTTACAGGGGAACGTGAACAAAATCAGTTTAAGAGCTTCTCAATTAGAGTGATGGAGATAAAAAGTTTCTTTTCTGCAAAGGGTAAAGTCCTCACAGGGAACTCAGAGGGGTTCAACTGAAACCTTAACCTGGGGGCACTGAAGACTCTCCTGGCAGAACTGTAAGCAATTAAGCATTTGAAAACACAACTGATTGGAAAGTTGACTGTATATCCCATGGCAGGTCATTTTCCTCACTGTTAATAAGCTCTAACCATTCCCTGTAATAGGTATAACCACAGCTTTATTTGATTTAAACAACAGAAAACCCCACCCAAGGTGAAATTTGAGAGTGGATCCTACAGTCCCAGCACTTCCCCAGGGACAGGGATTTACCCAGTACCTTTGCACAGCCAGGGTCTGTGGCTGACTGACCCACCAAATGAGCACACAGGGATGGAAAAAACACAGCTGTGTTTATTCCAGCAGCTTGTCTCCTGGCACACCAACCTCTGCCTCAATAAGCAACTGTGTGTGTTTCAGTGGCTGCACTTTCTAGGCCTTCAGCAGGTCTGGAAGTGCCACAAGCAAACAGAAAGTGCTTCTAGCTTGGGTTCAGAGATGTGGTTTAGTCTGGGAAGGAAAAATAATATTTTAATAATGCCTCTTCTATTCCAGCTTCACTGTGAGCTTAAGGCAAAGAAAATAAGTGCAGGTATCTAAACCTGCTGCTCTTCTCACACCTGTGGCTCCTTGGAAGGAAGGAGCACCTTACAAACACCTAATTCCTGCTCTCTCTCAGACAGCAGGAGCACTGATCTCTCCCAGCAGAAGGGCTATTTCTCTGCCAGGATGCTGAATACACAGGTCATTTCCATGTGTGAAGGAATCTGGGTTGTGAAATCTAAACAGAAGTATGGGCTGTGCTTAATATACAGAAGGAAGTTAAATTGCAAATAAGCCCAAAAACTTATCTGCACATTGAGCAACCAGACTAATAGGGGTTAATATACACCAAAGATGAGATTTGCAAATTCAATGTGTACACAACCAACCAGTTTGTCCAGGAAAAGAAAATAAGATGTGAAGGTGACTTGCAAAATATGTCTAAATCTAATAAATATGCATGAGTGCAGTGCTACTGACCGTAAAAGGATATGAGGTACCAGAAGGAAATTCAAGATCAAGTTTAAACAGGAAAAAAAATCTAACATCTTATTTAAACTAGTCTGGATGCCTGTTCTCCCCAAGATTGGAGCCTGACTTCTTATTCACTATGACATGGTTTCTCCTGTAATCTTCACAATTTTTCTATTCCATTTCTCCTGTAATAAGAAATCGACTTCTGCACTTTGCCTGCTTACAGTTCTAATGTACTGGAATGCTGTCACCCTTCAAAAGGATTTCAGCAAAGGCAAATAGGAACCAAGCCTGGGGAGATGATAAATCCCAGCCTGCAGCACTGCAATATTTGATAAATCCTGTAGCCCAAAATCCTGGTTTATCTGCAATCCTTCATATCCTGTCCAAGTGATGTGCTGTCACAAAACCTTTATCTTCCATGAAGACTGCAGAATGGGAAGGCACCCTCCTACCTGTCCAAATATCAAATATAATTATACAAAAAGCAGTTGACTTCTATCTTGTGTGTCAGCCTCAAATGCTTTTCTGGACAACTGGAGAACTCAATTACATGCAGGTGCTGGCCAAAGTACTCGAAAGCAGCCCAGATGTTTAATGCAGACTCCTCTCCACCATCACCAGAACCCAAATTACCTACACAGGGAGAAGTAGTATTTTCAGAGTATGTTGTACTTGAGCAGAAATGATTTATGTTCTCACCTGTGACCGAGCAGTTCTTATTACTCCTCTTTTTAAGCAAAAGGCACCACGGTTGAGGGAATCTGAGAACTCCACTCAGGATCACACAGTGAGGCAGTGGCAAAACTAGATTTACAACATGAAGCTGATTCAGACTCTTCTAAACCACACTCCCCCCCAAACCACTTATTTAGTTATGGTATGAAGTTCAAATGACCAGTGTTGGTGGGAAGAAAGGGCTTCTCCCAATCCCTCCACTAATTCCTCTGTTTGTGTGTGTGTGTATCTAAACGTGTGTTTGCATGAGCAGATTTACAGCAGGTTTAACACACAGCCGTAACTCTGTTTGATGGCCCTGTGCAAATACAGGGTACGTGGAATGGTGTTGGCAGGGCGACTATCTCCCGGGTTTCAATAACAAGGCAGGGCTGTAGTGACTGTGCAAACCCGTGTCAGTGCCCAGGGCACAGCTGCTGACTCACCTGGCTCAGAGCACAGCCCTGCAGCAGGCAGGTGTGCTGGGCTGGGTGAGTGCTGTCATACACAGCACATGCCCCTATCACCAAACACCTTCTCCCCACCCTCGGCAGGCTCAGCTCAGCTTCCTGCTGCGCAAACATCGCGCCCTCACCTCCCTCTGAGCGCACCCAGTTCGCGCCAGCGTTGTGGAGTGTCTCTGCTCCGCGCAGCCAGAAGGCCTGGAAGGCTTCCTCCAGTAGGGTCACCTTGCTGGTCGTTATTCCCTGTGGATAATAATGACAAAGAGGGCTTCAGGGAGGGTGAGAGGCGTGGGGAGCTGAGTTTAGTTACAGGACAAAAGAACAACCATAAAGCTGTCACGTCATCGCTGTGTCCTGCCAGGAACTGCTGGGTCACTTCCTCAGTGCCACTGCAACTTCATTGCATCAGAATTGTATTTGGTCATTACATGGATTTCTTTTTTTTCCAGTTAGATCAAAACTATCAACTCCAAAGGACAAGGACCACGTGGCCATTCCCTCCCCTGCTCCCTTGGCTCCTGGTTCCTTCTGGCTCTCTTTCCAGTGTTACACACACGGAAATAATACACACACCCACACCCACGTAGGGACAAAAGCAGGCCAGGAAGGTGCTGCATGCCAAGTGATGCATACAACTTAGGCTCAGTTAACACAATTAATTGTTTCCAGGCATAATTGTCTTTATCAGCTCTGCTAACAGCAGCAGTAATTGGGGAGCTGCTGCTCCTAAGGGTTACCACACAGTGCCTACTGCAGTGCTGGTGACATGGCTGATATGAATCAGAAGAACAAAATATATGGTGGTTTAATTGACGCAGTTTTCCTACATTGCATTTCAAAAGTATTTAAATTTACCATGAAACACATCTTTGACAGATTATTTATTGACCTTCACTGTTGAAGAAAAAAGTGCTTAAGACGGATGAAATGACCTAGCACCAAAGCTTGGCCAGATATGATTTTCAGCTATTTTTAACCTAAAGAAGTATTCAGCCTAGGCTTGAGAACAATAATGCAATCACTCTTTTGAGATTTACTCCAGCCAAGTCCCAACCTGGTAAGGAAATGCGAGTTAAATCTACTGATTTTCCTTCCTAATTTACAGCTGTGGAGTTTTAAACAAAAGGAGGCCACGAGTGGCTACAGCACTTGCAGGCAGGAGCTTTGTGCTGGTGTGTGTGGTGGGGCTGTGAAGGGTCTCTGAGAGCTCAGCTCTGTTCGGCAGGGCCCAGGACAGAGTCGGAGCCATCCCAGTGACCTGTCCGACCTCCGAGTGTCCCGCAGCCGCATCCTCAGGGCCGCACCTGGAGTCCTGTGTCCAGTTCTGGGCCCTCCATTCAGGAAGGTCACCGAGGGGCTGGAGCGTGTCCAGGGAAGGGAACGGAGCTGGGAAAGGGCTGGAGCCCCAGGAGCGGATGAGGGAGCTGGGAAAGGGGCTCAGCCTGGAGAAAAGGAGGCTCTGGGGGGACCTTGTGGCTCTGCACAACTCCCTGACAGGAGTGGGCAGCCAGGGGGGGTCGGGCTCTGCTCCCAGGGAACAGGGACAGGAGGAGAAGGAACGGCCTCAAGCTGTGTCAGAGGAGGGTCAGGTTGGACATCAGGAGGAATTCGTTACCTTAAAGGGTGATAAAACATTAGAAAGGGTTGCCGAGGGAAGTGGTGGAGTCCCCATCCCTGGAGGTGTTTAAGGAAAGACCGGACGTGGCACTCAGTGGTCTGGTGGAGGAGGCGGTGATCGGTCACAAGTTGGACTCGATAATCTCAGAGGTCTTTTCCAACCTCAATGACTCCGTGACTGATCCCTCGGGATTCCGAAGGCCCCGAGTGCGTCACGTGAGTGCAGCACACAAAGCTCGCTCTGTGCGGGGCTCTGCCCGGCGCTGTGCCCACGGAGGGGCTTCACCCACGGACCCCTCACGGGGCTCCCGCCAACCCGCGCCCGCTCAGCCACCGCGACCCCCCTCCCCGGGCCCCTTTGGTTCCGTCCACCAGCGCCCCCCTCCCGCCGCGCAGCCCCCGTGGTACGCCCCGACACGCCCCCCCGGCAGGGGGCGCTGAGGGCGGTGCCCGCCGGGCCGGGGCGAGACCGCGGCGGCACTTCCGGTCCGGGGCTGGGGCGGGAACGGGAGCGGGGCCGGGATGGCGCTGGACGCGCGGCGCCTGGAGGCGCTGAGCCTGCAGGAGCTCAGCGCGCTGCTGGACGATGAGGAGCAGCTCCAGGACATGGCCCGCGAGATGGAAGAGGTGAGGGGCTGCCTCATACTCCCCGGCCGCGGCCTCTGCTCGGGCCGCCCCCCTCCAGCCGCCGCGTCCCCGCCGCCCCCCGCTGCCGCTCGGTGTTGGGGTGGTTAATGACTCCCCGCTCCCCGGAGCCGCCGGGCGGTTTCGGCCCCGCTGTGGAGCTGCCGGTGCGTGAGGAGCCCCCGGGGCTGCGGGAAGCGCTGCCGGTCCCTTCCTCGCTTCCCCCTTCCCTGGCTCCCCCGTCCCTCATTCTCCCGGCCCTCCCGGCCTTTTGTTCGCCGGCCCGCGGCGGGGGGATCGGTGCCCGCTGGGTGCCGTAGGAAGGGTGAGAGCTCGCCGGCCTGAAAACGCTAAATTAAATTAATTCAGCGACTGAATTAGGAGACACTGACGGCCCGGAGGTGGGATCAGCTTTTCCATTCGTACAGCCCTTCTTTTGTGCCTTGGCCGTGGTGAAGGATTTTGCCAGGGTGAATTCAAAACAATGTGAAAGAGATTTCTGTGTGCCCCGGTTGGTATGCTGGGCGCAGCGAGGGCTGTCAGGCTTTTCTGCTGCTTGTTTTGCCTATTTGAAGTGTCTTTGTCAGTGCATCAGGCTCTAAGTCGTGCTTTTGGATCGGTGCTTTTTAAAACAAAATAGGAGCCTGTTTTCTTCCTCTGGCTGTGGTTGTCTTTCACTGGTTTTTCTATGTGCCAGTGGACACTGTGTGTTACAGTTCAGATACGAGACTGCTCTGGGTTTATTTGGCCACAGATGTGCCTGAAAGACTCTCACTCACTCTTAGAGAAGAGCAAATGAAGATGAACCTGTATGTATGAAAACTTTAAAAGAAAAAAATGTTCTCTACTTCTCTGGGTCCTGTATTTATTGGGGGGGTTTTTTGGTTGTTTTTTTAAATTAGAGGATAAAACCCTCAGGTAAAGAAAAACGTGGCAACATGTTCTTGAGAAAGAAGCTTAGTCTATTAAGTGAAATCCATTATAATTGTGTTCCCTCAAACTAAGATTCCGGCCCTTTTGGTGCTTCTGGGAAAATTGTTCTGGATCACCTCGAGCCAAATTATCAAAGTATTAACACAAGGAGAGGCCCACTGAAGGCTGAGGCTGAGTTGATGAGGTGTCCTGAGGAATTCATTTGCTGTATTATGCAACAATTTGCATTTTGAACTTTGTGCCAATAGATTTCTGAGAGTGGGGCAACCGTAATAACTTTCTGTGCGAGCTTATATTTTGAGAACTTAGAAGAAACAGGCGGTGGAAAGTAGAACATGCAGAGCTCTTGGAGGCCCCGTGCTTTGCTGGGGGCTGGAGCACCCTGCTGTTTGAAAACTATTTTAGGAAAGTCACCAGGTTATAATGGGCTTAACTTTGTAAAGATGTGAACGGGTGCAGTGCTGCTGGTTCCAGTGTGACCTCTGACAAGGGGCACGAGCACAGGGCCAGGCTCTTTATTATTATTATTTATTTGTCAGTATGGGCTTAAGACTGTAGGTCAGAAGTGACAGAAAACCTCACGACCTCAGTAGAAAAGATCCTCTCTCACTACACAATTTTTTCTCCATTTGACCCTCTGGTTTTCCTCTTTCGTTGGCATCAGAAGGCTTTTAAATTGTAGAGTAAAGTTCTCTGGGCCCGAGGGAATATTTTGTGGTGTTTGGAAAGTGTGGCCAGGTTTGAAGGTGTTCAGGCTGTGTGGAAACAGGGTTGTGCTGCTGTCTGGTATAATCCTCTTTTATTGGATGTGGAGGCTTTTACTGGAGTCTGTTCAACTGGAGATGTGTTTATACATCTTGGAAGGAATTGGCTGTGCTGGAATATTTCTTCCTCATTCTGTTTTGGCCTTCATTGAATTGTTTACTGCTTGAGTTTGTGTTGCTGAGACCTGAGTTTTCACTGGGAAGTGTGTGGCAGGAAGCGGGAGAGAGGGAAATCCTGAACATTAAGGAGCATCCATGGTGACTTCACTGCTACTTGGCTGTCAGTCCATATGTATCTAGATTGTAGGGTTATTCCAAAGTCCTTAAATTTCTAATTTTACAGTGACATGCCAATTAAATAATGATTCCTGAGTCACATCTCTGAGGTCACTTTTATTTTCAGTGGCAAAGTTGGTTAAAGCTGATTATTCCATGATTGAAAAAACCCTTTGTTCTCCTTGTTGCAAGGGAAACCCAGCTCAAACCCCAATGTTTTGTTCACAAAGGAGGAGGATTTGGAAAAACCACTTGGCTTTCTTGCTAACAGCTAAAAATAGGCACTTCCAGCCTTGCAGGGAATGTATTCCTGTGTGGCATTTGAGCAGGATTTGCATGTGTCAGTGTGTGGGGGGGTGTGTAGCTGTGTCTGTGTGTGCCCACGGGGTGATGTGCTTGGAGAATGTCCTGCTCGGCTGTCCCCAGGTGTGTGACACCGCGGCATCGCAGCTGAGCTGCCGCCTCTCCTGTCCCTGAGCTTGGCTTTGCAGCCTCGGGGCTTGCAGGACTTGAACAACGAACGTCTTGTCTGCGAGAGAAAGAGGAAGGAAGCTCGTTGTCTGCTACTCCCAGGCTTTTAAAACAGGAGGGTTCTTTTTATAACCCTTTCAGGTTGATCTCTGTAGTACGTGTACAGCATTCCTCTTCATGAAGTAGGCAGTCACAGGATGGTTTGGGTTGGAAGGGACCTGAAAGATCGTTTAGTTCCAAACCCCCTGCCACGGCAGGGTCAGAAAAGTACCTTGTTTATAAAAGTCAGTCTTGGTGACTCTAAAAAGTACAGATGAGAGGATTTGTGACCTGACACTGGTGGTAATTTGACGAATTTTCTCTGTGAAAATGGATTTTCTTTTTATCTCCTGGAGCATCACTTCTGTAACAGTGCAGTATTGTGTTACTGACTGCTAAGGTTCCATGGCCAAAAATTATTTGCTTTTCAGTACCTTAATTATGTGAAATCAAGAAGTCAGAAATGTATTGCCTTCCTCTCATTCCAGCATTTCAGAGTCCACTGGCAAGCACAGAAGGAACTTTTTGAGCACAGTCCTTCTCTCAAAAGCTGATTGAAAAGATCATGCAAGGCAGAAAGTCCAAGTTAAACTGTGTGCATTCATGCCCAGATTTCTTGGATTCCTACTCCTGTCCTAAAACCACATCGTGCAAGTGGTCATGTTCTTGTTGGCCAAACATGAAATTTAGTTGCAAAGTTAGGAATTAGACTTGGTGACAACTACGGATTTTTCTCTTCTAGCTGAGCATCAAATGAGTAACCTGTCTGTGTCTGATTGCAAATTGCAGTGCTGAGTGTCTTGCCTCTGCAATAAATATTTAGGAACTGCAACTTACCTTCTAAGCTTTATTTTGTCATTTTCAAGTAATCAGAAGAGCTAAATTTAGCCAATCTAATTACTTTGCAGTATGTTTCAATATTTATTACAGAACAGATGTTGTTAGGGGGTGTATTATTATTCATCAGTCCTTGATGAAAAGCACTCTTAAATCTTCTGTAAAAGAAGTCTCTTCTCCTACTCTGCACCTGTCAGCTCCTGTTTCAGGGGTTAATTTGACACTCCAAATGTGCATCTTTATACTTCCACAGTGTGATTGCATGTTTTATTCTTAATTTACAAGTATGTGTAAGTGAAAGAGAATGTGGGAATGATAAAGGCTGGAGAAATCTAAAACTAGCGTGGATGTGTCCCATGCATAAAGCAATTGAAACGGTGCCACACAAAGCTGCTTTTTATTTATAGCTCCTTAAGAGACTTTTTCTCGAAGGTACCAAGCGACTCCTCGCCGTGGTGCTGGCCAGAGCAAGCTTATAATTATAGCAGCTCTTGCTGGACTTTGTGGGTAGTCGGGATTGCAGTTGCTCAGCTTCTCAGGGGGCAGCTCCCCTGGGAATGTGCCTTTGGATGAACCGGAGTGATGCTTTTCAGAGACGTTTTACACAAATAACTCTTGCTGCAAACCATTATTTTGGAGTAAAGGATCAACATTTATAGTATGAATGTTGCTAAGCTAGTGCTAGTTCTGGTTTAATTTTATCCAGGTTTTTTTTTTTTTCCTTTTTTAAAAGTGAGATGAAACAAAGCTGCAGTTCATAAAAGTAGTAGACTCTAAATTCCCAAAGCAGTTGCTGCTGACTGCTCTTGGAAATGCTCATTAAATAAATCCTTGAGTAAAATTATTCAAATTGTATCTGTTAAAGAAATTCATTTTTTAAGCAGCTGAAGTTTTGAAGCGCTGCATGAACAGTGATTTTTGTTTTTTATAACCTCTGTGTGTCCATGGCTTCATTTTCTTGCAGCACAGTTTGGTACTGAGTGGTCTGCTCAGTAGTGAGCAATCCTTGTGCCATGAAAATCCCCTCATAAGCAGCTCAGTATGGTTGCCCCATTTGTCCCATTCAGAATTCATAGTGAGAGCTTAGCAGTTTAAAAAAAAAAAAAGGGCATATGTTCTCGTTAATATTGTCCTGTCTCGTGATTCTGACTGGTATTTTTCATCTGGTTTCAGATTAATGTTTCCTGCCTGTTGAAGTGCTCATGACCTCAAGAGTCTTGCTAGGAATTCTACTGGAGTCCCATGCTCCTGGCTTTTATCTCTAAATAACTTTTTTCCTTGCACTTCCAGTGGGCAGGTGAACAACCAGTGCAGGAGCAGTTCCCTGCTCGTGCCCATTTTTGTCACACAGCGCACGTGACAACAAAATACCTTTTGTTGGATTTATTCCTTCCTTGGCTTTTGTTTTGGGCTTGTGGAAAGCTGTGAATGGGTGCTGAAAGCGTGCTTTGTGCTGCACTGATAATCTTAATAGACTGCTCATGCTGTACTGTGGCTTTGACCCTTGGATGATTTTGCAGCTGGTTTTTTTGTAGTTTTAAATTAGTCATTTTTTGAAAGCTTTTTTACAGCACTCTTTGAGCAGACTTTACAGTGTTTGCTTTCTGGTTCCTCGGATTAACTTCCAAGTGCAGTGGAACAGTTGCTGTGAAGTTTCTTACACAGACTTTAACATCAGTGACAGATTATTCTGTAAATCATGGCTATATTCGAGTTGCATTGCTCTGGGATGATATCTGTTCTGTTTGCTGTGAAATAGAATTCACAGACTTCAAAATTCTTTCGGTTATATGAAGTATTTCAGTGTCTTGAACAGGTGGATTGGTCTTCACCAGCTTCTCCTTAAGTTTCATTAAGCATCGTTCCTAAATTTGCTTTGTATTTGAGGAACTGGTTCTTCTCATGGTTTTGGGTAAGATTCAAGTTTCTTCTCTCTCCAAGTGTGCATTGTTAAAAGAAATTTGACACAGACTAATGCTGGAAGTGAAGACTTCAGGAGTGACATTTTAATTCTTCATTAAGTGTCAATTACCATTTTTGATCAACTTCTGTAGAAAAAATATGCTCTTCTCAGAAGTGCTCTAAGATGGAAAAAGTTGAGTCATTAAGTCCTGTGTAATTTCAATCACTATAACTTAAAGTGCAGTTACAAATACCTTAACTTTTTCAGTTTAAAACAAGTATTTTTAAGACTTCTGCTGAAGTTTAGTCTGGTCCATAATTATTAGATATCAGATGCAAAGGACAGGATGTCTCTCTGCCTTAGATGTAGGCAGGTCATATCAGTCACATTTTTCTTATTTTTACAAGTCAGATACATCATGTCATAGTGATATTTATTCATCTTCACACATTTGAAATGATTTAAAAGTAAAGTTATTCAGCAAATCATTATAAAAGGTTAGGAATTTGCTTCTTCTTCCTCCTGCCTGGTCCTGTTGAGAGATATTCTGACACTTGAGGCAGGGACAACATCACAAAAGTCTCACCTGACTTCAGGAAGCCTTTTCTTACTCTGTTTACCTGGAGTTCTGCCTTCTCCTCTTTACTGTATATGATTTTAGTAAAAGCTTCCTTTTCCTGGTATTTGTGCTCTTGAAAGGTTTATAAGTTTCTGTCCACTGGCTTTTTTTCTGCCCTGAGTAAAGGTACATCTTCTTCATCCCGCAAGAGAGATCAAAGTTCACTCATTAAACTGGTCTTCCCTGACTGACTGTGCACCTGCTTTGAAATGAGAATATCAGCCTCCCAAGCAGTGAAAATACTGAATTTGCTGGAAGGGTAGTATGAGTAGTGAGCTCATTAATTCACTGAAAGAGGCACCAGAAACCATCAATCTTTTTGCACACAGTTTTCCTTGGCTGGCAGTTCAGTAACACGGCTTGTGGTGATGGCAGGAGGCTGGTGAGAGGTTGGATGCCAGTAATTAAGCTGTTAAATCCTGTGTATTTTAGTTCTCTTCATAACTGTTTAAAAAGAAATGTAAAATAGGGGGACTTCAGCTTTCTGAAAACAGCAGTCCTAACAGGATCAGATCATAGGAGAATAAACAAATGGAAACCAGTTTAATTTAAATTATTTTGCATTACATTCAAAAGTAAGAAGAGGATTTTCTTTTTATTCTTCGAAAGAGTCCACATTGAGCGCAAGCATAGGGCTGGATGCTTATTTAGGCTTGATGTGAGAACCTTGAGAAGACAAAACAATATTGAAAGTGTTATTTTGTGATTTTCACAATTTGGAGTAGAATTGGGGTTGATGTAGAATTTAGGACTCTGCATTATCCTTGGTTGTTGTTGTTGTTGTGTTTTAAAGTGGTTTGGCAAGAACAGGGTGAGAGTAAAACTTCGGTATTTAAGAGCAATATCTGGGGACAAAAGTGTGTTTAAGTAACATTGAGCCAGTTCTGAATTTAGGAAATTAAAGTAGCGTATAAATATTTCAGAAGGAAGTAGTTGCTCTCAAAGACAGTTGCTGTGCTTGGAAAAACACCTGAATTTTGATCCTCACCTTTTCTGGGGCTTTTAAACAGCTCATTTGGGTTTCCTCTTTCCCTGTTTCTGAGGTGTGGCTCTGTGTCCACCCAGGAGTGTGGAAGGAGCAAGGCCTGTGCTTCTGTTTGCACGGACTGCAGGGCAGAGGGCTGTAAATGGGGGCTGAACAGGGAGAACCTGGGCTAGAAGGGACATATGGATGGGGGAGGTCACAAAAAGGTACCAAATTTCTGCTGATTTTGAAGGCAGCTTAATAGAATTAGTCTGTTGTGCCGTGGGAAGACTTATTCCGCTTGTTGATTCAGACTGAGGGTCTGAAATCAGATCCCTTGGTTGGTTGTTGGGTTTTTTTTCCCCTTTTGATGTCTGAATATTTTAATGAATCTAATGTGACACCCAGGGCAGACTTCTCCAAACACTCAGCTCTCCCAAAGCTCCTGAAGGCTCTCTTGACAAAATCTTGTGTGAGTGTGAGCAAACTGGAATCTGGCTGAATCTTGGGTGTGTGAGAATTGTCACTTTTTCCTTAGGCTAGGAAATGTTAAGCAGAAGGAGTAAACTGGAAAAAATGAAGCTTTTGGCATTAATCCAGGATTGGTGTAACATAGTTGGGGAAGAATATTCTGGAGAAGAAACAGTCACGATGCAGTCCTTATTTTTTATATGTTAACAAGATAAGGGATGACATTCTTCTGCACTTGTTGTGTTTCACTGCTGGAATTCAGATTTTTTCAAGAGCTGTTGCTTTATCTCTCAGTGTTCATCATTTGTTCATCAGTTGCAGGTCCAGTGCCACAGCACTAATTTTTACATAGAGCTTACTTTTGTTGTTTATTTAAAAGTTTTCAAATTCTATTTTGTCTTGCTTAATAATTTCACTGTTATTTCACACAGTTTGGGGTTTTTTTAAATTTATATCCAGGCCCAAAATGTTCAGCACAGCAAGGACATGACTCTTGCCAGCAACCGCAGTCTGGCAGAAGGAAATCTCCTGTACCAGCCAAAGTTGGAGTCTTTGAAATCAAATTTGACTGAGAAATATCAAGAGCTGCAAGTTCTTTTTGAAGCATACCAGATAAAGAAAACAAAACTAGGTAACACTGGCTGTTGACATTTATGATTTGCTGTTTTCTAAGTGAATGTAGATCTGTTGCCTGTTTGTTGTTTGGTTTTTGGTGTCTCATTTTTAGCTGTGTGAATTAGGGTACAAAGTGAAATGTCATTCTCGTGCTGGAATAGATCACACTTCTGTTGATTTATTAAGTGACTGTCACGTCTAGTAACAGATACTGTGGGTTCTTCCTGTTACCTACCTGTTCTTGACCTACTCTTCTCTAAATTATCAACTTCATTTACCTTGCTAAAGAGCAGAACACTCTGAATTTTCAGTGACTGTTTATAAATCAAATGGAATACTGCATTTAACTTTCCTACTGAAATTATACTGTACATCTGCTACTGCACTTGCTGAAGTGCTTTCAATATTATAAATATATAATTGGAATTAAATTTCAGCTCTCAGCACTCTGACAATATTCCTAAACTTCTTCATATATTTCATACTGTACCTCACCCTGTCTAGAGCTGCAGAGTCTGCTGGTTGCACAAATGTGCCTTGAGAGGTTGTTGTGCAGTTACAAGTCCCTTAGAGCCAGCTGTCATTTTCTGCTCTTCCTGTGCCATTACAGACAGACAATCCAGTAATGCTTCCCTGGAGACCCTGCTGGCACTGCTGCAGACTGAGGGGGCGAAGATTGAGGAAGACACAGAGGTAATGACAGAGCACTCCAATTCTGCCACTTGCACCCGTTACCAGAACCTTCCAGTGTCCATGGCTCCAGGGCTGAGTTGAACCTGTGACAGATTAAGGAGTAGTTTTAAGAATATGGTCTTGTCTGTGCTTTGAACTTCAGTGAACAGCTATTTGATTCCAGCAATTTTATTTTTGTTATCGGAGTGATTTTTTTACTCTTAACATCTTTGAAGTTTAAGAGAGAAAGTGCCCCTTTTTTAGAAAAGAAAGCCAAGCCCTCTTAGTTCATTGGCTTTGCCTTCAAACTCGTAGAGTATAAAAATGTGGAATCTTCTTTTAATGGCGTTTGCCTGGTATATGTATTACATCATTATAAATGTCAATTAGTAGGCTAATAAAAAACTCTTCCTGTGCTGCTTTTCCTGCAGTGTTTCTGGTGAAATATCCCATTGTGATGCTGGTGTGTCTGTGCAGGTGCCAGTGGTCACCACTTGCTGTGACGCAAGTGCTTGAAGGGTGGTCTGACTTAAGAATAATGGAAGTGTTTGGTTTTGTTTGCTGATTTGCATGCAGGCATTTTCTGTAATTAATCATGAGAAAAAAATTTGCTTATTAGCCTTGAGTTCTGATCGTAAAAAGACATTCCCAGGACAAGCTGAATTTTGTGATTATATGTTTGTTCACCTCTCAATTATTAAACATCATTTACCCAAAGCCACAAGTAAGGGTGAGTATTAAACCTGACTTGGCAATAATCTGTGTGCTGAGTCTCACCGAGTTCCCGGTGTTTCTGTTGGCATTCAAGCAGCACTGAGCTGTAATTCAGCTTAGCTGGAAATCTGGGAAGCTGCTGGACTTGGTTTGTTCCCATCTCTGATGATCAGGGGAATGCTCAGAGCGAGATTCAGATGTTTTTACTGCTGTTACTTCAGTATAAATTTATGCAAAAGTGATATTTAACTCTCAGTGCTTCTGAGTAATAACTAACTCAAAGTTCTGCTCAGAGTTCTTCAGTATGCCAGTCATCTTCCATATGCCAGCTGGAAAATCACAGGCAAAATGATGCTATTTTTGGGATGTGAGCCATTTAGATTCTGTTGCAGTAGGCTGTTTCCTAAGAGAATGTTCTGTATTTGACAGAATATGGCAGAAAAGTTCCTTGATGGTGAAATCCCGCTGGATTCCTTCATCGACGAGTACCAGAGCAAGCGGAAACTGGCTCACCTGCGCCGGGTGAAGATCGAGAAGCTCCAGGAAATGGTGCTGAAGGGACAGAGACTTCCTCAGGTTCAGGCGCCGGCGCAGCCGAGGGCACCCGAGACCACACCAGCACCTGCAGATCCCTACAAGGCGGATGCAAACACTCCTCCCTCGGTCGTGCCGCGGCGAATCCCACCCCCGCCGCCTCCGGCAGGCCCAGCAGGACGCTTCCCCACCCCCTTCACTGCAGCCATGAGCTCAGGACCAGCTCTTTCTTACCCAGGTGCTCCGTACCCTCCTCTCCCGCCTCGGCCGGGAGGAGCTCAGCCCACGAGTCAAACGCCACAGCCGGGGTACCCAGCTCAGTTTGTACCACCCTATCCTCCACCTCTTCCCCAAAGACCACCTCGCCTTCCGCCACATCCTGGCTTTATCCTCCAGTAAATATTTGGGTGCGCCTGACTTATGTATTGGTGCTTATATTTCCTTTTCCCCCATCGGAGACTTGCTGTAGGCAATGGGAAGCCTCTGTTCTTTGCACAATGGAGTACAAAGGCCAAGCTGTGGCACAGAGGTCTGCAGTTGCTTTGCTAAATGTGATGGTGTTTGTTTGCAGAGGTCAGTGATGACAAGGTTTTCCTAGGAAGGTGGTAAGGTCTAAATTTTGTAAATCCATCGAATTGGGAAGGCACTCACAGTGGATTTGCTGACAAACGGAGTCACGCTCTGAATTCCTTAGTGATGGTAAATCAGCATCCTCTTCTGTTGTGATGTGTTCCCGTCGCAGCTGGATGTGTGTGTGGCAAACGGGGAGCTGGTTGTCTCTCTAAGGAATTCTGTGTCCGTGACAGTGTTGGGATGGTAACAACCATATCTGACTGCTGCGAAAGGGCTGTGCATAGGACCCCCTTCAGCATCCTTTTGCATCCAGGGCCAGGTGCACAACGTTTTCAGAGCTCACTGAGCTGAAACTCCTGTCAGAACACCTTGGGTGGGGTTTAGACAGGGAAAATGACACGAGTTTCATTTCTGCATTTCAGTTGTTACCGTAGACATTGTGTAATCAGAGTAGGCACTACCCCCACTCCTAAATAGCTTGATACCCTCAAAGTCCTGGTCTCTTGAAATGAAACTAAACTGTTTGTAGAGCCAGTTTAGGGTTTTATAGACACTTTACCAGGCAGTTTTATTTCCTTGCCTATTAAGACTCTTTCTAACGGATGGGTTTTTTTCTCCTTTTCCACACCTTGGATACAGAAGTGATTTTTTTTACACAGGTGCTTAGCTTTTGATACCGTGTGATTCCAGGAATCTAGGCAGGGTATTTTCTTAATCAAATACTGGATTTTCACATGTAATTGCCCACTTGAATTTCCACAATTTCATTTTATCCCTTAACTCTGTCTCTCACTTGGCAGAACTATTTTTAACTTTCCCATTTCCTTTAGTTTTGCAGTTTAGGGCATGTGTATCTATCTGGAATTCGCAGTTAATGTTTCTCTGCAAGTAGGTAAAAAAGAAAAGCCTTTTGAAGTCCGTGGTGGCTGTTTGCATCTTACAGAATCTGTTCTTGACTTATGCCACTGGATGGGAGAGGCTTTTTAGGGCAGCTCAGATTTCGCTCTCAATGTGGCTCTTGAAGCCTGAGGTGCAGGCACATGCTGGTATTTTAATCCAGCACTGGGGGAGGCGAATTTTAACACTTGTTGTTTGCACAGAATGTGTCTGTGAATTTGTTATCAATCAGTCCAGAATCTGTCAAAGGCCCTGGTTATTTCAGAGCATTTTGGTATCATTGTCCTGGAATGCACTACATTGTTTGGAGATTTGTACTGCAAACAACATCAGTCAGAATAGAATATCTATTTTTTTTTTCCTTTATGTAAGACCTGGATTGTCCCTTAATCATTTCCTCTGGAGTGTGGTGGTTAGCAAATACTAATCTGAAATTAAGCTCATAACAGGAAGCTCTCGATTCTGAAAAGATGGTCGTTTTGCTTGTTTTGCCTTCTGAAGACAAAGGGCAGAAGGTTGATCAGCATTACTGGCGTCTGAACCAATTCCCCAGTGTAAGTCTGGCAAGTTTTTATAGATGGGGGATTTTGTGAAGCAATGTGCATTGGATTTGTTTGCAAAGTGTATTTTTTCTGTAATTTAGTGATGGTACCGGATTTGTTGGTTTTTTTTAAATAGCGTGGTATCTTTTCTTGGCATTATTTTCTCACTGAAGCTTTGTATGAGCATGGTTAGTTATGACTCGTTTCAAAGTAACTTTGCTGTGCTGTTAGTGCTGGTATTTGGATGGCAGCTGTTGTATCTGGATGCTAAACATAAGTCTGCTGTAGAAATGGTTTGTGTCTTAGAAAGAATTAAAGTGGATGGGGGCTACCAGGGTGGTGTCTGAGTACAGAAATTCATACCTTGAGCCTGCTACACAAAAAAACTCTTAAAACACTCTCAAATCAGTTTTACTAAGATTTCATAAAAACAACCAGGTATCTTTGACACTTATCAAGTGCCAACTTTTTTTCTGAGGGTTGGAAGTCCTCAGAAGTGATGGGGGTGATAGATAAGTGTATTGTGAATTTGCACTGCATTTTATGTATCAGACTTTATTGGTATTAGTAGTCCAAAAATATTTTTACTACTTGTTAAATCTTCTGTCTTTTGGTAACTTTTGTGATAACAACGACCTTTCAGGGATACTTTATCTGAAAACAACCTCTTGTGCACACTAAATACAGACAAAGCTAATGCAATTTTTTTTGTCTGAAAGCAAAACAATGCATTATTGCATATGCATGTGGCTGATGTGCCTTAGGATCACTACTTGTGATTGTAATTCTAGGATATTAGCATTTTTATCATTTGAATGGCCATTGCTTAATTCTAATTTAAGGGCTCTTTGAGAGCACTGACTTTTACAAAAAAACTGACCCTCATACTTCAGAAAAAACAGCTGTATCTGCTATTTGTAAGCTTCTAGTTGCCTTCACTGATGGGTAAGTTTGAACGTAGATGATGTAACTAATGTGATGTTTCAGTTATTGCAAGCTCATAACTGAAGTCCAGCTGCTCATGGAAAACGTTTTGCCATTAATTTTGTGTGTGTGCACACAAACTGTAAATATTTACTTGACTGCTGGTGTTGTTTAAGGGTAAAGGAGAAGAATGACTGTGGAAAGCTGTTCAAATCCTTTCAGCAGCAAACTTGACGGAACACTAACCTGGGTGAGTCGGGCAAGAGCTGTGTCAGTGCTTTCAACCTGTTGCCCTTCAACAGCTTCTCCTGTTCTGTTATAGCTAATAAATAAATTCTGCTCTGGCTAGGATGTTTAGAATTGTACTAATTTGCACTGTTTATAAGATAGTGAGATTAAAATGCCATAGGCAAGCTGAGACTTGAGAGGGGGTGGCTCACAGTGCTTGCCAAAAAAAAAAAATATATATATACATATATTGAAAAAAAGGATTTTTGATGTCTGCTACAAATAGCATATATTTCCCCNCAAAAGAATACAAAAAAAAAAAAAATATATATATACATATATTGAAAAAAAGGATTTTTGATGTCTGCTACAAATAGCATATATTTCCCCAAAGCAATTGGAGTGGAGAAAAATCCTTTAAATACAAAGTGTAACACGGCTTTAGAGTGTTGGTAGCATTGGAAATGCTCTCTTTGGGCAGCGTTATTTGTGCCAGTCTTTGCACGCAGTTCTGTGAGGCGCGACTGAGGCGGCTGCACGTGGTTAGGCTTGGACTGGGGATCGGCAGCGAGCGGCTCTGACCCCTGGGTGGGTTTCACTGCACTCAGGGCTGCCTCCCAGAGAAGGTGGAGTCGGTTGTTCCAGCGCAGCTGATCCACACAGGGCACCTTGGGCGCTGGCTGGTCGAGGTGACCATCCCCATTAGTGCCCCAACCTCCTCAGCCTCGACCTCTCGTGGGACTTCTCTGCCGTCTCAAACTGGAATCACGATGTGGACACAGAGCTCAAAGCGACAATTCTTTCAGCCTCGCGTGGAGCTGCGTGGCAGACGTGGAGTTCAGAGGGGGCAGAGTCGTCCTGTGCCTGAACAGTTCCTCTGTGTGATCTTGGACTGTCCTCATAAGGGGCAGTTTTATATTCCCAGCGACTTGTGGAACATACAGTGGATTTGTTTGCATAATAAGTCTTTCTGTTATCTACTGTGTTCTGATTTTAAATAAAATAGCATATCTCTTGGTGTCCTGTCCCCTTGTGGCTCCATTCAGTCGTGGTGCAGTTCTATTAATGATTTTCAACCCCTAATGGTGGTTCTTTTCTATAGCAACATAAGCACAGTTGTGGGTGGATGTAGAACATAAAATTGCAAAAAAATTGCTTTAATTATTCATAGTGAATCTGTTGGCTGTGTTTTTTAGTGACTGGATAAAGCAAGTCCATTTTCTATGGAGCTGCTAAAGGATGGGTTTGCTCAGAGTAGATTTTACATGTTGTAATCATGGCAGTGAGGTAGGTGGGCTGTCTGTCAGGTGAAATCCCTTTGCTTTTCTTCTAATTTCCTATAATTAGCTAGTGGGAATGTTCAGAATCACCTGGAAAAGCCGAGGGGGAAAAGCCTTTTTTTTTTTTTTTTTTTCGGTAAGAGAGGAAAATCTCAAGATTTCAGCCAAGTTAGGAGAAATGAGTCAGCCAGAGTTATTTAGGAGTATGAGTCAGAGGGCAGAAAAGACCTGATGTAATTTTCTGTGATATCTGTCGCTTCAGTAGCGATGTGAAACAGGAATCCTCGTGCGGAATAACTGATTGGGGGAGAAAATCCTTTTTTTAATTGTTTCTTGATCCGCTCTGTTTGTGGCGGCTGCAGAGATTGGATAACCTCCTGCAGGAGAGGGAAAGTGCAGCTGAGGAAAACCTGCTGTGCTGACTCAGTGCGGGTGGGCGAGGGCAGGGGAAGGTGTTATGTAAAAGCTGCAGCTCTTCAGCTCGGCTCTTCGAAGAATTTGCTCCGTGTTTTGGAGCTTGGAGAGCTGCAGAACTCCAGCTGTGCCTGCTCCAAACCTGGGGTTTCTTCCCTGTGGTCGGTGCCCCGGGACGTTGTTCTGGGTGGGATTGATCCCGGTGCAAAGGAGGTGTCGCCTGCCAGGGAGGGGACTCAGGTGGCGCTTGGGTGTTGGATTACAAAAGAGGAAAATGCCACAAAAAAAGGTGTGTTGGGACACACTGCGGTGTCCACGTGGCCTTGGCTTGTCCCTTCCCTGGAAGTGGCTTTGTGGGCTGTGCAGGTCCTTCCCTTGCCCTTGGTCCTGTAATTTGAGTCCTTTCTGGTTGAACATTAATCATCCCTCACGCCAGGCTTTTACAGGTTTGCCTCTTCACCTCTCTGAGACTTGATCCCTAGAAACTGGGCGTGTTGCTTGAAAGTTTTTGAGAGATTTTGGGTCTCAACTGAAGTTTTTGAGGTGCCCTGCTGAGGCTGTGCCCAGAACACCTCGTCCCTGAAGGAGGCTGGCCCTTGGCAGCCTGTGCTGGGCTCTCAGCCTCACTCTCAGTTTTTACCCCTACCTGCAGGACAAATCCCAGGCTGCTGAGGCTGGGAGATGTGCCAGTGCATACCCTGGATCCTGCTGTAAGCTAAAAGCTATTTATTTTAATACTGCTTATTATTTCCAACCCCCTCAAAGGTGCTTTTTCTGCACTCCGGTAGGTGATGAGTAGGAATTATTTTTTCCTTCAAAGCTAAAAATGTTTCCTCTCACCACATAATCCCACACCTGGCTACGTGCACTTAAAACTGCGCATTATTCTAGAAACCACTGCTTGGGGTGGGCTGATTTCTGAGGGGTTTGTTAGTCCTGAAGGGAGCCAGGCACAGAGGGTGGGAGGTGACAAAGTGGCCTCAGTTCTCAGCACTGGAACGAGACCACCTGGTTGAGGAGAAAATGCTGATGGTGGAGAAATGTGGAAATGCCTTTTGGCCTGGGGTGTGTTGTCTCGCACGGTATGAGGGGAATCCGGACCAGCTTTGTATTTTTTTGCTTTGATTTAAACTTGCATACCCGTGAAGCATTTGTTAAATGATTGTATGAGCTGGTGCTTCTGAGTTTCCTCAGTCACTTTTCTGAGTGGGTCATTCAGGAAATAACCACCCTTAAACATTGTGCTGCCCAGACTCACCTAATTCATGCCTGATTGGGCACAGCAGAAAAATAACTTTTCTTGCAAAGGAGTGGCTGCTTTTTGTGGCTTCAAGAGCGCTTAAAAACACACTTTTGCAGAAGTTTTGTGGTTTGGGTTTTTTACCCGACTTCCTAGAGCCCGTTTCTCTTTGTGTGCTTCATTTCAATGCATTTTTTCCCCCCAGTGGTCTGACACTTGTGTTTTGCCAGCTTTGCTCTCTGTAGCGATGCTGTTGCTGAGCTGCAGCTGCTTCGCGTGCTGGTGTTCACACTAATCTGTGGTTACTGGAGGTTTGGCTGCTGAGGCAGCCAGAGGGTGGGCAGAGGAGGGCTGTGATAAGAGCCTGTTTGAAAGCTGCTTCGGGAAAAAATAAATTGTTACTTCACTTACCTCGGTGGAAGGGAGCAGAAGGTAATATTTCACAACTTGGTTATTTTCCACTGCTTCTCTTACAGGTACTGAGTAAAACTTGTTCTCGGGAGCACATGGAGTGAAACATCTTCCTCTCTCCACAGCCACAATAATGGTATTTAAAAGTCATTAGCAAATTGGATGCTGCACAAGTGGATATCTTGATGGAGTCTCAAAATAAACCTTTGCAGACACACAGTTTGTCGTTCTGGTATTTTTGTCAACTACAAAGAGCAAAACACTTTCCAAAAAAGTCCAGGACTGAACAAAAATCTTAGCCTGGACAGTAAGATTAATTATTGTACAAAAATTAACTTAGATTACATTTCAAGTGGTTTATAGAGAATATTTTTAGTTTTGCTGCTACTTTTTGATACTTTTCATTACCCTGGCCTGGATGGTTTTAAGTAAATCACAGTGTGACAGCAGTGGGGGTAAACAAGGTACATTTAGCCACAGCATCAATCTTAAAGCCACATTTTATTTTTGAATTCTTTAAATATAACCAATCCTTTAAATTTTAAGTAGGGCTGTGGCTAGACTTAGGGTAGTGAGAGTTTAAAAGTTTACATTCTCAAATAATCAGTATTTCCTAGATGAAATGTGATGGTGTGAGTGGCTGGATGACGACAGCCTCCCAGCAAATATATCTTTATCACCATCTATAAATAGACCTTGAGCTACTGCAGAAAGCACTTCCTTGAGAGAAAAGGGCTCTGAAAGAAACGAAACTCAGCAGGGAGCTGGCCCCTGTCACTGCTGTGTCATTGTCACTTGACTGACAGCAGTCACCCGAGGGACACGGCTGTGTAACCCTCTCCCAGGGCTCAGGGAAAGGCTGAGCAGGGAATAAACCTCCAGGCTGGAGTGATCTGAGCAGAACCTGCAGGATCAGAGCAGCTGCTCGCCTCGCCCAGCAACACCAGGATAACACCGGAGCCCTTCACTGGGGGATGCACTTTGGCCGTACAGCGAGTTGGGAAACGAGCACGGGCACTTGAGTCACTGCCCATAAACCTGTAAAGTCACTCCTGTGATGTGTGACCTCGGAAAGCTTCGGCCACCACGAGACTGCCACGTAACTGAAATAAATAATGAAATACCTTGTAAAAGTGTTTGCCTGAGATACAGCCACTTGTAATTCTAGTTAACTGCTTTATAGCCCCTTGTCAGTCACAGAGACAGAAAGCCCTGGGTTTTAACGTGGCTCTTAAGAAGTTTGATTGTAATTGGGTCTGAGGGTAACAAGGGGTGGGATGAAAATGCTGATTGAACATGAAAAGGACCCTCACGAATCTCCACTTAAACACAAGGCAGCTGTGGTCACCCTGTCATGCTGAACTCTGCTTCAGTCTTACCACCCATATGATATTATGTATCATATACAGCTGCCTATTTTTTATATATATATATATATATATATAACCCCCCCCAAAAATATATATAAAATATAATATGTAATAATATATATGCAACATGTATATAATATATATTATGTACTAATATATATCATAAATTATCTACATTACCTATCATATATCTATAATCATATAATTATATATATATAATTATCTATTTTAGATTACATTTTATATATAGTGCATAACAGTATAGTTACATAAAATGTGCAAAAATGCATATACATATATATGTGTGTGTATATATATATAGAGGCACATGCAGAACCATAGATACATATGGCTACACATACAGAGAGAAGACTCTCTCTATATATATTTATGTGTATATAAAGATATATTTATGCTAATATATTTATATTTATGTTATATATTTAATATATTTTTGTGTATATATGGATATATTTAGCTAATTTACTGCCTCTGCCCCACAGCTCAGGGCCAGTTTGCTGCAACCAACCCTGTCACAGCCCTGGCCCTGTCATCAACCCCCTTCCCCAACAACAAAGCAACACAAATGTATTTTAAATATTGCTCCTTTAATAATCTACATCCTGGTAGTTGCTCCAAGGGAAGACACAGCTAACAGGATTTTGATTCTGCCCCCGCATCTCTCCACATCAGTAATTCCTTATTGCTGCAGACTTCTCTAGCCCCCAGCTCCCGTAGGCCACGGTTAGATTTAATTCTGCTAATTATCTTAAATATAAAACATAACGCAACTGATCCCTTGACATTGCTGTAGTAATAAAAAATAGAAAAGGAAAAAAAAAATAAAAATGTTTGTATCCTTATTGCCAGTGTGTGTCAGTAACTGCTCTTCCCTTACAAAAGCCCCGCTCCACGTGCTGGGGAAGGCGAACGTTTCCCTTCCTGCTGAGGGCTGATCCCACGCCAAAATGAAGTCAAATATTCCTCAGGCTGGAAAAAGGGGAATTTTAAAAAATGGTTGCAAGAAAAGCCCACCAGTTTCCTACTGTAAAACCAGTTCACAGTTCTTGGAAAGGGTCTGAGCAGTACAGTAGAGCTACATTTACTGAAAACTTCTAGTGCTGATAAAGTCCTTAAAAAAAAACCAAAACAAAACCCAAACGAACCCCAAATTAAATTAAACCGGGAGAGCCGGTTGGCAGGCGAGGAGGAGGAAAAGGAGGAGGAGGAGGAAGAGAAGAAGAAGGAAGAGAAGAAAAAGGAGGAAGAGGAGGAGGAGAGCACTCAGTGCTGCCTGGGGAGTGCAGGAACCCCGCTGCTCTACAGTTCAGAACAAAGGAAAACAAAAAATAAAATATATTCCTTAAAAAAACATCCAGTTTGGGATTTTTTTTTGTTTTCCAGGCCGAGGCGCTGAGGAGGCCCCGCGTGTGAAGGCACAGCAGCGCGAAGGCAACGTGATGTGTGGGGCCCCCGCCAGCCCTTCCCTGGGCCGGGGTCTCGCTAGGGCTGCAACGAGAGGGGGACAGAGCCAAACGTCAGAACTCGCGCCAAAAACAACCCCCCTGCCCCGTTCACACCCCCCTCCCGGGCCCCACCTCCCCTAGGCCGGGTTTCTGAGCAATGGGGGGTTTCTTGAGGATGCCTCGTCGCGGTGCCGGCGCTGGCTTGGCCTCCCCGTCCTCCGGCGCGTCGTCGCAGCCCCCGGCCAGCACGTAGTGCTGCTTCCTCAGCTCGCCCAGCCGCACCCGCTCGCCCTCCAGCCGCTTCTCCAGCTCCAGCACCTTCACCTGCGCCCAAAAACCATCCTGGGACCTGTGCTGGGGGCAGAGGGACCCCTGGGGCGGGTCCGGGTCTGGCCGCAGCCGCACTGAATCCGCCTCGGGGCCGTACCTGTGTTTCCATCTCTTCCTTCTTCAGCTTGATCAGGGACATGCCCGAGAAGTCCATGGTGTCTGCGGAGGAAAGCGGGGCCCCTGCTGAGTGCACCCCTCACAGAGGACACTCACACGCCAAAACAGAGCTGGACAGACACCTCTGGGGTGTTTCCCCGGCCAGAAGGGGATTTGGGGTGGGTTTTTCTACCTTTTCCTGGCAAAAATCCTCACCTTTCTCCTCAATCTGCTCTTGCCCCGACTTGGTGGAAGCCACCACATTTGCCGCCATCTCGTTGACGTTGCGCGAGCACTCCTGGAGCCTGGCCAGGTTCCTGCTGCTCTTCTCGGCCTTCACCTGCAACGAGCACAGGGGTGGCTGTGGGTGCCCACCATGACCCCTCCAGGGAGCTCCAGAGAGCCCCAGGCAGAGGCAAAGAGCGTTTGGGCACAAAAACCTGGGAGTGAAAGAACGGATGGATGGACAGATGGGATGGTTTATCCTCAGTGATCCCATCATGGCCAGACAAGGTGATCCCTACAAAGCCCTTCAGCCCCAGGGCACCAAACCAGCTCTGCTCCCACCTGAGCCAAGCACTCAGCAAAGACACAGCTCCGGTTTTTTAACCGTGCTCTTAATTTCAAAACCATCTGCTGTAAAAATCCGTATGGATCCCCCTCCCCCCGCACCTGCACCCCCGTGTGCTCGCTGAGACCTCCACCCCTCACTTCCACCCACACCAACAGGAAAGGTGGCAAGAACCAAAATCCACCATCCTCAATTCTGCAGCTGCGTTTTTCGATTTCTTGTTAGGTATTAACATTTTCTTTGCATAACCAGCTTGACAGCAGGAAGAGGGGAGGTTTCACACATCTTCATTTCCAAGGCAAGCCGCAGGTGTGGGAATATTAACTCCCAGATTAAAAGCATGGACTGACTGGAAAACTGCAAGAGGTTCCCTTCTCCCTGCTCCGGGAGGCTGCAGGATTGGCAGACGGGATGGGAACACCCAGAGGATCCTGCTGGGACACCCACCTTGGAGGCAGCCACCAGCTGGGCCGTGCTGGCAGCGATCTCGTGGGAGCAGACGATCAGCTCCTCGTATTTCCCTGTGTGCAGGACAACCCTGTCCGCAGACTCCCTGCGTTGGGGGTCGGAAGGGAGATGGTGTCAGAGACTGTGCACGACAGAGCAAGTGCAGGTTATTTATCTCCTGCTAATACCCTCAGAAATCAGCAGCTGGATCCAGCAGCTTTGTAATTACAGAATCGTGGAATCGTTGAAGTAGGAAAAGATCTCTAAGATCTTCGAGTCCAGCTGTTATTAAAGCTCACATACAAAGCAATTATTCAAAGCCATGATCCAGGCGATTTGGAGAGAGGCAGGATTTTGTTTTCATAATGGATGAGATTTTTAAAGCTTTGCCCAAAAGACCCTCCCCATATTTCCTGCACTGGCACGGGGAATGCCCTGCCCCAATCCCAACCACCCCAACCACAACCACCTGAGCAGGCACGAGGACAGGGGGGATTTGAGTTCACATTTTGCAGACAGGGAGGCACTGCCATCCCTGGCTGGGTGACTGTGTGGTCCAACCCGGGCCGTGATGCTCCATGAGGAATTAGCAATGAGCCAAACAGGGCTCCTTAAGGACTCAGCAAAGAGCTGGCCATGATGCTCCACAAGGAATTAGCAGCAGTGCTCCGTGATGGCTCAGCAGTGGGAATTTTGGATGACTGGGTGACAGGGAAGCTGGAGGCAGCCCTGGCTGCAGCCCATGGAGCCGTGTCCCAAGGGAAGCTCCCGCTCTGGGGGTACCTACACGAGCTGTGTGGCTCCCCAGCCCACGGCCTTGGAGGCAGAGATCAGCCCTTCGGTCCAGCGCGAGTTCTTGGCGTAAAACTCCTGAGTTGTTGCTGCCCCCTGTTGTTAGGAGAATATTATGGCCTGGATTAACTCGTGTCTAATACTCAACAACACATAAATCCATGTAAAATATCCATATAAAGTGTAACAATATATAAATTAATATATAAAGTCATAAACCAAGGGAGCGACAGCACTTGTGTGCTCTTCATGCTGCTCTTACTGACCTGGTTAAATAATTATCAAGAAAACCAACACTGGAGCCCCAAGCCTGCAAATTTGGGCTGGGTTTGGCTTGAAACACTCAAGTTTGGGCCATCATCTTCAGAGGGACAGGGCTTTGCAAGGGTGACAGCGATTTGTGCAGAGAGCACAGGGCTGAGCAGCCCATCTCCAGCAGCTGGGACTGCCAGAGTGCTGCCAGCATGGGAAACCATGAAATTCCAAGTGTTTCTCCAATTTGGGGGAAATTCTCCTGTATTTGATGTCAGCACAACAGAGATGAGTGTAAGGCAGGACTTACCCGGCCACTTTCTACTATCTCCTTCTGGAGGTTCGTAGATGTTGTTACAAGAAGTCTAATAGCCTGGAATGAAGGACAACATGTTTTGGGGTTTGATGGGGGTCTTATAGAGGAGGATTGATGCTGCTGGTGGTGGGAGGTTACAGTTTTGTGCACCCCAGATGGGTTTCTGCAGCACTGACCTTCATTAGATCCGTGCAGGAGTTCAGAATCCTGGAGGGAAGCAAGAGAAAAGCGTTCAGCACCCAGGGAAGTTTTGGCCTCAGAAAATGGGTCTTTTTTCAAGACCAGCCAGCCTGTTTTGGAGAAGAGCACACCCCAGCAGGGCACGGGCACGGGGCACAGACCTGTCACACATCCCTCCCCAAAACTCACCGCTCGTTCACTTCCAGCTTAACCCCAGAGCTCTCGTTCCTGGCCTGGCTCATCATCTCCTGTTGGGAAACACAAGAGGAAGGGATGGATGCCACGCCGGGGCGAGGAGGGTGGAGGAGTGACGGACACTCCGCTGCCCCAAGGCCCCAGAATGGCCCACCCTGCAGCTCCATCTCACCTCTATCCTCCTGACTGCATCCTCGATCGCCTCCGAGGTGGAGGCCATCTCCTTCTCAACCATGTCCCCCAGCTCCTCCTGCTTGATGTCCAAGCTCTTGGGTCTCAGCTCCTGCCAGGGGCGGCAGCAGGCACCAGGAGGTTTTAGGCAGAGGGACAGAAGGGAATATTTATAAGGAATAACTACAAACCGAGGTATCTGATTCCCTTTTTTCCCCCCCCACTAAATAATTAAAGCTGCAGGAGCAGCATTCTGCAGCCTGCAAAGGTGAAGGCACCAACTTGCAGCAAACATGGCACAGGGACCTCAAGAGGTAAGAAATACCCCAATCAAGGTGACAAAACTCCATCACAGGAGCAGTTTCTGCTCCAGAGGGCTCTGGAGAGCTGAACTGAGGAGTGGTGTAAAGGAAAAGACTAATAGGGGCTTCACGAGGAGGAATATCTGAAAGTTAGGAGGTTTCATTCCACAGGGGTTACTGGGCTCAAAGACTTCAGCTGATCTGAGGGCAACCAGCTCTGTGCACCACCAGGAAGGGTCCCGGTGCTCAGAAGCTGAGATGACTCAAGGAAAGCACCAGAACTTCTGGTTATGGGGCACAAACAACCCCAAAGTGCTCCCTGGGACCCACCCTGCCAGCCACGAGTGGGAAGGTGGCTGTGCTGGGCTCCGTCTCCTACCTGGGCCAGCTGCAGGACCCCTCGCAGCGCCCGCCGCACGTCCCCCAGCTCGGCACGGCCCAGCCTCTGCCTGTCCTTCAGCTCCTCCAGGTACTCCAGGCTCCGCTGGCCACAGTCCCGGCACGTCTCCGTCAGCCCTGCAGAGAGCACGGCTTGGGCAAGGGGTCCCTTCATGCCAGCCCTGCCACCCCCATCTTCCTCCTCCCCTCATCCACTGCTGAGCACCAGCAGCATCCAGCAAATTCCTTCCAAAATACAAATGAGGTTCCAGGAGCAATGCGATGTTCCTGGCCCAGGGAGGGGCACCAGAGGGCGGGGAAAGTCGGGAAGGAGAGCGTGGAGAACCCACTGTCCTCTCTCAAATCTGCTCCTGGCAGAGGGAGCTTTGGCATGGCCTCCCTAAAGAAAAGCCCCATGAGGAAAAATCCCCCCTCACGCCCCCTGCACCCCTGCACTCACGGTCGGCGTGGTCCGTGGGGGCCAGGTGGGACGTGGCGCTGCCGTTGACGATGGTGTCGGCCGCCAGGTGTGCGAACAGGGCCAGGGCCCCCACCAGCCCCGCGGCGTCTGCCGGAGACAGCGCAGGGTCAGGGGCTGCCAGCCCAGGGCACCCCCTGCCAGCTCCTGGGGGCTGCAGCCCGTCCTCAAAGGCACTCAAGGATCAGTGCAAGACTCAGAGATGTTGGGATTGACCCCTCCAGCACACGGGAAGCCCCCAGCCCCGTCCGTGTCCCTCTGTCACCAGGGCATTGCCGCTTGCCGATGGCCCCGGAGCCGCCGGGGGCTGCTGGATGCACGGAAGCACGAGCAAGCTGGGAGCAATGCCGCCGGTCCCCAGCCCCAGGTACCTGCCATGGAGGCCACGTACTGCGCGTGCCCCTTCTCCAGGGCATCCGTGGACTCCAGCGCCGCCTGCGCCCGGCTCAGCAGGTAATCTGCAAGGAATTGCATTTCATCTCAGCAGCACGGCCAGGCCGGTGGGTGTCTGCACCGGTGCTGACTCCTCGAGGCACCACTGAGGGGAAGTGCATCCCTGGCTGGGGAACAGCACTAAAATCTGAGCAAAACTGTGCTGGAGAGGAGAGCTAAAAATTCATCCTGGGAAGTCCGACCCCAGCTGCCTCGGGTATGACGGAAAAAATGCCATGGGAGAGCTGAAATGCAACGTTATCTGTCCGGGAGGGAGAAGGCACAGTGTGTTTCAGCCCCCTGAACGAGCAGGACATACCTGGGGAGCTGGTGCAGCGGAGGTGCAGGGGGTCGTCCAGCTTGGCCATGGCATCACGGAGGATGTCCTGGGCTTCCCGCACCGTCTCCTGCAGGACTCCAAACTGCTCCTCCAGCAGCTTCTGCTGCAGGCTCTGCTCCTGGTTGCTCTGTGAGGCAGGAGGAACAGGTGAGTGGCACAGCTACGACACAGGGTCCCCCATCAGCAGCACATCCCTCGAGAGCCCCTCTCCAGGATTAGAGGCAGCCATCCCACAACTGCTGGTGCAGCGATATCCCACTGGCTACATCGGCCGGCATCCCCCAAACACCTCACCCCGCTGAGCACAGGGGCCCTGGGCTCTTCACACAGCACTGTACCTTCTCCAGGAGCCTGCCCTGGAGCTCTCGGATCTCCCTCGTGGCCTTGTCTGCCTCCTGGCTCAGCTGCAGCTCCTTCTCCTCGATGAGGCCCCGTGTGGACAGCAGCTCACACTCCTTCTCGCTCACCGACCGCCTCAGCACCTCCTTCTCGGCGTGCAGAGCATCCACCTGGGCGCTGAGCTCCACACCTGCCTGCCACGGGGGGGCCAGGACACCCTGTCACTCCCCTGTCACCGCCGTGAGCCCAGCAGACACGCGGGGGGAGCGCTGGACGCGCCCAGCTCGTGGTGACACTGATGGGCCGGGCCCGCGCTCAGTCCTGGGACAGCTCCTCGGGCTGCTGCTCAGCAGTGGTGGCAGGTCCATGGCCCCAGGACAGGGTTTGGTGGCAGGTCCATGGCCCCAGGACAGGGTTTGGTGGGGCCCAGGGCCTGTGCTGCCCCCCAGCCCCCAGCCCCACACCTGCTTGGCGTGGCTGAGCGAGCGCTGCGCCTGCTCCAGCTCGTCCCGGCGGGCGTCCAGCTCCTGCCGNCACGGAGGGATGGAGGGAATGAACCCAGCTGTGTTTTGCAGGGAGGGGGTTTTGGGGTCTCGGGCAGGGGGCATCTCCTGGAAGGGCTCCTTTTCCCACGCCAGGAATTTTGGGAGCAGCCCCCAGCTNGGCCCAGGGCCTGTGCTGCCCCCCAGCCCCCAAGCCCCACACCTGCTTGGCGTGGCTGAGCGAGCGCTGCGCCTGCTCCAGCTCGTCCCGGCGGGCGTCCAGCTCCTGCCGCAGCTGCTCCATCTGCACGCTCTGGTCCTCCAGCTGCAAGCACACCCCGTGCCCAGGGCTCAGCCCCCGCCACGGCCCGGCCCTGCTCGGCACCGGCGCACGGAGGGATGGAGGGAATGAACCCAGCTGTGTTTTGCAGGGAGGGGGTTTTGGGGTCTCGGGCAGGGGGCATCTCCTGGAAGGGCTCCTTTTCCCACGCCAGGAATTTTGGGAGCAGCCCCTAGCTTCAGCCCCAATGAAAGCACTCAAACCCATCAGTCTGCATCGTGGCATTTTCTTGGGGGAAGAAAAGGCAGATTTGGGCAAGAAGGAGTGAAGAATATACAAACACCTTCCTGAGGAGCCAGGGCAACTCCTCCCTGGGGCAGGGCCTGACATCAACAACCACCCCTTTCCTTTTTGCACCCAAACTGTGCCCAGCCACTGCTTTTCCCAGGCTGGGGAGGGCTCAGGGCTGGCAGGGAAGGATCCGGAGCTCACCTTCATCTCGGCCTCTCGCTTGACCTGCTCCACCTGAAATGCCAGCTGCTCCTTGACACGTGCCACCTCCTCCTGGCTCTGCTGCGTGACCGTCAGCTGCTTGGCGGTGTCAGCGTTCTGCGGGGGGACACGGGGCTCACCTGGTGTACTGAGGGGGACCCTCACTGTCCCCACACTCATTCCAACCAAATTCTGGCTCAGGGGATAATTCCAAGATGCCTTTCTCACAGCATCCAAAGTGCTGGCTGCCAGTGGACATGGATCCAAGGGGTGCCCCCTGCCCGGTGCTCTGAGGGCGATGGGACTGATACAGGGGGCTGGGCAGACACTGGTGGTGGCAGAGGGACAAAGGGACAAATGCAAGACCAAAAGACCCAAACCAAAAGACAAAACAGGTGAGTGGCACAACTGAGACACAGGATCCCCATCACCAGTGTATCCCTTGACAGCCCCTTTCCAGGATCCCAGCCAAGCATCCCATGACTGCTGGTGCAAGTGATGTCCCACCGGCTACACTGGCCACAAAAACCAGCAGAAATGGACCAAACGACAGCAAAACAGACCAAAAACCAGCAACAAAAACACCCAAAGGGACCACGATGGAAGAGGGAAAAGGTGCTCAGCTCTGCCCTGGATGCCCCAACCCCAGAAGGGAGGGATTTAATCCTGGGACACTGCCCTCAGTGTCAGTCCCTGCCTGCACAGGCAGCAGCGTTACCTTCCTCAGGAGCTCGGCGTGGGTGTTGATAAGCTCGCTGTGCTTCTCCTTCAGCTTCGAGTAGCGGATCTCGGTGGCGTTGGCTTTCTCTGCGGGGGTGAGAGACCCTCAGCGGCCACAGCGAGGGCGGCCACAGCCCCCAGGCTCCGCAGGGCACCGCAGGGCACCGCAGGGCACCTACTCTCAGCCTCGGCGCAGAGTCGCTGTGACCTGTCGCTGTCCTGCTTCACCCTCTGCAGCCTCTCCAGCTCGTCCCGCAGCTGCTCGTTGTCCACCAGCGCCTTCTGCTTCTGCTTGCGCTGCTCCTCCACTTCTCCCTCCAGGCTGTTCACCTGTGCCTTGAGCTGGGTGATGTAGCGCTGCGCCTGCGGGCGTCACCGGGCGCTGGGACACGGCCCTACCCTCCCCGGCAACCCCGTCCAGGTGCCCCGCTGCAGTTTGGGCCAAGCAGCCGTGGGATGCACGGGAAAGCTCTCCCCTTGACCCCTGCAGTCAATCAGTCCCTGCTGATAAAGTCAGGACAGCGAGGGACAGGTCTCACGTGCCTCCACCCCATCAGGAGTCACATCCTGGCACCGGGAGAGGTCCCAAAACACAGCGCTGGACGCCAGGACCCCACTCCTGCTGCCTCCCTTCAGGGCTTCCACACCACGGCACCAAAACCCACCCCCATTCTCCCACCCCAGCCGGGCTTTACCTCCAGTTTGATCTTCTCCATCTCTGCACGGAGCGTGTCCACCTCCTTCTTCAGGCTCTCGATCTGCGCATCCCTGCGGACAAGGGCAGGTTGGTCCCACGTGGCAGCGGCCACTCGCCCCCGCTGGCCCCGCCGTACCTGTCATCCCAAACGCCGTTGGGCGGCCCGAAGGTTTGCTCAAACAGGTCCGAGGTGATCTGGGGAGGACAGAGGGTGCTGAGCTGAGCCAAGACACGGGAGCCCCCCCCCACCCCAGCCCCGGGCCCCCCACCTGCGGCTCCGTGGTGGAAGTGGTGCTGATCTCAATGAGGTTCTCTGGCTCCTCGTCCTCGGGGGCTTCCTCGGGGATGACGACCACCGGCTTCACGTGCTCGGCCAGCGCGGATGCCCGCAGGAAGTTGGGGGGGCTCTGCAGGGACAAGAAGTTGTTGCAGCCTTCCTGGGGCTTCAGGAACCACAGCAGACAGAGTGCCAAGGGAAGGGAGGGAGTCATCCCTGTGCTGCTGACAGGGCCACAGGGTCCCTCTGCAGTGTCCCCAGACCCCAAACCCACCCATGGGGGCACCCACGAGCTCTCCAGAGCACCACACCAAATCCTGCCGTACCTCCGGCAGCCGAGGGATCTGGATGAGCCGCTTGAAATACAGCATATCAGATGCCTTCTTAAAGAAGTTTTTGAGGCTGGAGAGGAGGGAAAGACAAAGGGGAAATGAAAGGGGGCTTGGCAGGAGGGAGGGGACCCCACAGCCCCACCTGAGCCCTGGTTACCTGCGGAACTGCTCGTGGAAGCGGTCCCGGTGGCCCTGCAGGGTGTCGGCCGGCAGACCTGGGTGAGGAGGGACATCTGTGACTGATCTGGGGCTGCAAATTTGTTCACATGCACCCAGACCCCTCCTCTGCAAAAGCCAGTGCGGTAAAAGCCAGGAGGGAGCGGGATGTGAGGGGTCAGGATGGGGGCGAGGTGTTCCCATCCTCGGCACAGGGACCAGGGATGCAGCACAGGGAGCTGTGGGTGTGGGAACCCCAAAACACCCACACGAGGCCGCTGGCACCGTGCTGCCCAGTGACCCCATGCAGGGGCCTGGCAGGCCAGGGCACGAGGGCTTGAATTAATCAAGGACAAGGGCTTCTAATTCCTTTATCTGGAATGCCTGTGTGGGATGGAGGAGGCCCCTAGAGCCCAGCTGGGATACAGGGACACGGCAACAGATGCCTCAACCCACGCCAGCCTCATCCCCGAGCGCAGAAGCCCAACCCGGGAAAACACCAGCACAGAGCAATGCCCGGGACTCACAGGAGTGCAGCTTGAACATTAACTTGACGGAGTAGTGGTAGAGGTGGCTGCAGTCCTGGATGACCTGGATGAGGGGGGCCAGGCGGCACTGCACCGCCGACATCTGCGACACGGCCATCGAGGTGTTGAGCTGCCTGAAAACTGAGGGGAGCCGTGTTTGCAGAGCCGCCCGCGCCCGGGCCGCCGCTTGATCATTAACCACGGCGGATGTGGGACGCGGGGAAACGGCAGGGCCGCTGCCCTGAGCTGAGACAGCCCCACTCTGAGCAGCAAGAACACCCAAAGGGACCACGCTGGCGCAGGGATGGGGTGCTCAGCTCTGCCATGGATACCCTGACCCCAAAATGGAGAGATTTAACCCCAGGACGCTGCCCTGGAGCCGCCGCTGCACGACACAGCTGGGGAAAGTGAGAGGTTTTGCTCCATTCTGTTTAATCATGCAAGGATCTGGGAGAGGATCCCAGGGCAGGGGACGAGCCCGGCGGCACCGCAGCCTCGCCTGCCCCTGCTCGGAAACAGATCCCTTCCCTTGGCAGGGATCCAGGCAGCACATCCACCCCGGCTTCTTCCCCGCTCAGCTTTAAAGTATTTATGAATATAAATTCTCTGTATAACTGGGTCAGGAGGAGAAGCAGGAGGCTGGCGGGAGCCGGGAGCACGGTCGCTCCCGCTGTGCCCTGTTTTCCAGGGCAGCTCCGTGCTCCTGACTCTCGACAGAGGAAGAATCCGCCACCTCTCTAAGCCATCTAAAAATTCCAAAGGAGGTGAGAGACACGAGCAGAGGCCTCCAGCCCTCCCTGGAGGCATTTCAACGAGGGGAAATGAGTCTTTAAAAAGAAGTGCAGCCCCATCCTCTGCTTCAGGGGGACAGAAAGGATTTGTGTAATGCATACAATTAATGTGGTTGTACAAAAAAGAAATAAAAACCTATTTCAAAGCAGCTCTGCTCTGAAAACAACACTCTGCCTTGCTCAGGTGGGCTCAAAGCAGCCACGTTCCCTAAATATTTTCCTACAACCGCCTCTACAGAGCTTCGACAGGGGAATCCAGCTGAGAAACCACCTCTGAAATCTCATGGGGGGAGGAGGAGGAGGGACCTGAGCCTCCAACCTCGGCCTCCCGGAACTCCATTCCCGACCAAAGAGCGAAACTATTGCTCAAGAGCCCCGGGGCGAGCGGGAGGGACCTGCCCCTGCCGCCTCCTCACCTGACTCCGACAGCTTCAGCTCACAGTCCAGGTAGTCAAACAGCTCGACCGTCAGCTGGAAGCTGCCAAAACAAACCAAAACTCCATCACTTGACAGCAGCGATGACTTTGCTCCGCCTGCTCGTGTTCACTGCGAGTCCTCACGATGGCAAGGGCTCTCACTGACAAGAGTTTGGGGCTTTTTCTCCCTGCATTTACATCCCACAGTGCTCTGAGGGTGCAGGAGGAATCGGGCACCATCCAAACAATTCACAAAACCCCGGTGGGTGCCCCATCCTGGAGTGGTTTCACCAGCAGGACAGTGCCAGCTGGGTGTCACGGAGCCGTAACCACCTCCGGCCGCTGGGCCCTGCCAAGACACTCACATGTTGTTCACATCCGTCCCTGCGGTCTTTTCCAGCACCTCATCCGACACTTCGAGGCCCGGGGGGAACTCGGGATGCTTTGGAAAAGGAAGGAAAAAGCCATCAGTTGCTGCTAACATTCCTGCGGGCGCGGCACATCCCCTGGGTGCGGTGGTGCGGAGCGGGCAGGGGGTCTCACCTTGACGTGGAAGGAGATCTTGGTGAGCAGGAGCCGTGTGTAGATGCTCACCAGCTGCCCGTACCTGTCGTGCAAATGGCCCTGCAGAGACACGAGGGGAGACGTGGGGAAGCCGGAGCGATGGCACCAGACCCAGCAGATCCCACGGGAGCCGGCAAACCCGCGCCAGCCCTGCGGCTCCGCCACGGACACACCCATCAGCCAAAGGGAGCAGAGACAGAAGGGAACTTCAGGCAGTGCTTCACCCTCTCTGTGCCCACCGTGCTCCTCAGCACCCACCTCCAAAATCCCCCGGGAGGCACAAACCTCTGCTCCGCCCCACTCACCCACAGGTCCCCCGTCTCTCGGATGTTGCTGCGGTACCTCTGGCAGTCCTGGAGGACCTGGGGACAAAAAAGGGACGGATGTGGCACAGTGGGACCAGCGTGGGTGAGCACCTGCCTGTCTGCCCTGATGCTGGGGAAGAGGAGGAATCCACTCCAGCTCTGGGAGAAGTTCCAGCCTTTCCACGGCACCCAGAGGTCGGGGATTTGCACGGGGAAGTTTCAAAGATGCGAGGTAACAGAGTGCCCCACGGCCTGGGAAAGGTGGCTGGGGTAGGGAAGGGAACCCACCCCCTGTGCAGAGGGACAAGAGCCAAAACTTTCCCCCTGCCAGTGAGGCAGGAGGGACGCTGCAGAGGGGACACTCACGTTGGGGTGGCCGTCGCGCAGGACCTTGTGCAGGACGTGGCAGAACTTCCAGCTGAGGATGGCACTGCTGGGCAGGGGCAGCCCGATGGCGTAGGACCAGAAGGTGAACGCCCCCTTCTCGTGGTGTGTCCCCAGGATGATCCCTTCCAGCGCAGTCAAGGCCAACACAGGGAGCAGGGGACAGGCTGGGCTGGGGACTGTTCCTGTTCGACTTCCACAATGCTGCACCCCCAGATAAAACCCCCAGATAAAACCCCCATTCATCACTTTTGGGTGCACCTCCCACACCGGGGCCCTGTGCCTTTCACTGCCAAAGAAATGCAATTTTATTGCACTGCTCTCGTTTGCCTTTCTGCTGATGGACGAACCCACGTGACGCCACCCCAGCTCTGCACGGATCAATCTCTGTCTCCCAAATCTCCCGTGGCTCCAGCACCCTTGGGTGGCACCCCCACACCCCCAACTCCTCCGTGCTGTCCTGGTCAGCCAAAGGAAAGGATACGGCGGGCATGTTTCTCCTTCACTGGCGCTTCCTGGGTGTTTATGGCTTTGCTGATGCTGATGGCCTGCAAGAGGAGGGGAGAGAGCAGCTGTCAGACGTGGTGTGACTCCCACGGCTACCCCGACACCCCGAAGTGCAGTGCTGGTGCTTTTGGGGAATACCCTGAATTTTAAAACACATTTGTCACCTCAAAGTCGTTTGTAGCACATCAGAATAGGCCTTTTTATCCACAAACAAGGCATCCATTAAACCCCCCCATCCCCAGCAGGATCTGTCAGAATGTGACCGCTGCCGCTGGTGCTCCCGGCTGTCCCCTGGGACACCAGGAAACCAATTTTTGCATTTTTGCAGCCTGAACTCAGCGCCCGTGCCCGGGGAACATTAAAGCACAACAGTGAGATGCCACATTCCAGGGCTGTTTGTGTAATCACAAGGAGCCTTTGAACCATGGGGGAGTGGTTTGGGTTCTTCTGAGGATGTTGCTGTGCGCAAACAGCACGTGGGGAAATGCAGCCCCCAAGCAAGGAGGGAGTGGCGGCCTCAATGCCCATCTTGATGGAGCAAAAATCCAGAGCAATGTGATTATCAGAGGAGGATTATCTGTATTTTGATGTGTTTGATCACAGCACACTTTAAATTATGAATTTATTCTGAAAGATGACCCCAGACTGAGGTCGGTTGCATCTCCCATGTGTTGATGGGCTGCACATCCAAGCTGCTGTGTTTGATGAGGATCTTCCTCCTCCTCACCAGACTCAACTCAGCTGCTTCACCCTCGCAGGAGTGCTCAGGCCATGCCTGTGTCCATGAGCCCTCTGCCACCAGCAGAGGAAAAAAGTCCCAGCTGGGAAGGCAGGAAGCAGCCCCACTGCCAGCACTGGTGCCGGAAAAGGAACTCGCTCCCTCCCGGCAGCTCCACAGCCCTAAAACCTTACAAAAATCCCATCTACCTGCCCAGGAAAGCACCTGCTTCAACAAGGCTGCTTGTCCAGGGGCACCTCGGAAGTGAGGAGCTTTCCTGTGGGAGGAGGAACCTGACGCCGAGTTATCGAGTGCTCCTGACTTATGCAGGAGGAACCCGACGCTGAAGGGGCGATGCCAAAGGTGTCCATGCACCAAACCCACCCCTAAAGAGTCTAGAACAGCTACCCACGAACCGGCCACGACAGCAACAGAACTGTGAATCATCCCAGAGGGTGAATCTGTCCCAAAGCTGCTGGGGAGAGGGGCTGGCTTTGCCTTCCCCGCACCGGCAAAGCCCCGGTGTTACCCCGCCATGTGGGGCCGCAGAGCAGCAGCGGAGTTAAGCCGGTGACTTGCTGTAATCCTCTTATCCCCAAAGGTTAATGAGCCTCCAGTGCCCGGGAACAGGCACTTGCAGCACAGCTGCCTCTCCCCAAGTGCCTTCACAGCCACCCAAAAGCCCGGAGCTGGCAGAGGCTGTGCCCTCGATGGCAGCTTGGCCGGGGAGATGCGCCACGGGGCCTCAGGAGTGCCAGCACCTCCCAGCCTGGCACCAAAGGGACGGGATACGGACAGAAAGGAAGGTTTATCACAGACCAGGGAGCAACCAAGCCGAGGCAAGGCAGGGTTTGCAAATGCATCTCGCAGCGAAGACCCTGCTGGTCTGTCCCAAAACAGAGCTGTAATTCCCACTCGCAGGGGTGGTTCTATTGCATTTATTGCCCTCAGTCTCACTGCTAGCCTGACCAGCCAAAATTCAGCCCAGGAGCTGCTGGAGAGGTTGGTTTCATCCTTGGTATTCAGTGCAGAGGTTTCACTGAGCCATTTCATGTCCAGCACAAGGACTGGACCCATGCAGGGGCAGTCCCAGCCCACCCACAGCTCCACCACGAGACGCCATGTCCAGCGTGGTCCCAAATAAACCACGGTGGCACAGAACCAATGCCAACCCCTCCTGGGCTGCCGGCCCAGGCGTGCTTTCACTGCCTCCAAACATCAGGCTGGCCAGGAGATCCAGGAAAACGAGATGGTTGCACCAGGGATGGGCATGGGGCGATGCCACAGCCTGGGATGTGGGTGCTGTCAGGATGTCCTTGCTGGCTGCCTGGCTCCGAAATGAGGAGAGTCACCCTTGACCCAACCTCTTGGGACACCACTGGCACAGCCGGAGACGGGCAGGTCCCGGTTGTCGCTGCAGGCGCACAACCAGCCCGGCCAAAACTGCAACCCGTGGCCTGTTCCCCATCACTGACAGGCACCAGGGCGAGGGGCCAACCCCAAAACCTGCCCGGCCGTGGGCTGTGGGAGCCCACAGGGGTGCAGCCCCAGCGCTCTGCTCACAGCCCGCACGTACCAAGCCGGTGACTAAAGCCGGGATCAAAGTGCCCAAATGAAGGAGCGCAGTTCACATCCACCCTTTCGTTCCAGGCTGCTTTTAATTAGGGCTGATCCTCCCGCCCACGGCTCCCCGGAGCCCCGGCATCCCACAGGGTCACAGTCCCCACCTGGCAGGTGGATGCCAGGCCCCAACACGATGCCACAGCAGGAGAGATTTTTTGGCAGCGGGACGTCGAGCTGGAAACCTCCCCGGCCAGGCAGCACGAGAGCTGTCAGAACAGCTGAGCTACAAACGGCTGCTCCAGAGTTCCCTTCCTAACGCTGCTCCTTCCCAAATTACACCAGGAAAGCACCCACTTGGCAGTGAATTACACACACTGTAATCCTGCAGGTTCCAGAGCTCGCTGGGTTTTTAACCTTTTTGTTTAAGAAAAGCAAAAATTGGCAGCAGAGAAGAGCAAGTTTTTCCTCCTGCCAGGCTGCCGAGCGAGCGCCTGCTGTGCGAGGGTGATTTCCTACCTCCCACGCATGGCTTCTCCAAAGGGGGCATCAGCCTGACACAAGACATGGAAAAGCACTTTCAGGGAAAGCAGGTGACCTTCATGTCACCCACAAGGACCTGGGATCACAGCAGGGTCAGCAACCCCTCTCTGTACCCACAGACATCACCCAGGCCCTCACAAGGGAAAAAGTGATGGGGCTCTGGATTCCTGGAGCATCGCTCTCCAGGGTGGTACAAAATCCTCAGACAAGGAGGGGACGTGACCAGCACCCCCGTGACGCAGAGACAAGGAAGAGACGTGCCACCAGCACCCCCGTGACACAGAGGCAATCGGCAGCCGGCTCGGCAGCTGCTATAATTAGAGGTAAAAGGCAGATCAATACCCACGTTCCGACACTGAACAGTTCTGCTCTCACTGAAGCACCACTACGGAAACCACAGCAGGATAAAGCTCCTTTAGGACGGTTTTTAGCAGTTCCTCCAAAAAGGTCAGTTCTGGGCAGTGAATGTGACCATCAGCCGGCGAGCCTGGGCTCGGAGAGCAACCAGCTCTTTGCCCTGTCCATGCCTCTGCCCGCAGCATCCCTGTGATGAGGTGGATTTCCAGAGCACAAGTCCCAGCGAAAAGCCCAAACTGCCCCGGAAGGGCGGGAGGGAGCAGGGTCCCGGTCCCGCTCCTGCCCGGCCGGCACGGGCAGTCCTTGGGCGCAGGGGGCAGCGCTGCCGCCGCGATCATTTATCAGCGGTGCCCAGCGGGACGACTGAAGGAGACGCGTCCAGAGGGAACCGGAATTGCCGGTTTGCTCGTGTTGCTCCCCAAACCCGGCAAGCTCCGTTTTCTACCCAGCGCCGTGACCCTGCGAGGCCTGAAATTCCCACCTGCCTTCGCTGGCGCTCTCCGGGACCGAACCAGCCCAGGAGCTGAGGAAGGAACAGCAGAGCAAAGGGGCAAAGGGAAAAACATCTGCGATGAGAGCACAGCCTGCAAAAGCAGAGGGCTCAGAGGAGGCGTGCAGGAGGGCACTGTTATTTTTGCTGGGGCAGCAGCGAGCCCGTCATTCTGTCCATCTCTCTGCCCATCCCTGCCCACGCTGTCTGAGTACTTCATTTCCCACCAGCCGTATGCCAGCCCCATCAGTGCCCGACCACTGCCCGCCCCGTGGGGGCCACAGGACTACGGACACCCCGGCCAAGCCGGACACGACGGGTCACAAACGCATTTGGGCTTTGTTTCCACTCTGCCATCATCCGTGGGTCCAAATCCCCGCGGAGTGACCCCGCGGGGCAGCGGGGAATCCAGCCCCGGTGCCAAAGAGCCCCCGGCGCGGTTGGGGCCGGAGCTCGGCAGGGATGCGGGGATGCCCGCTCCCGGGCCGGGGGGTGCGAGGCTGCCTCGGAGCCCCCGGGCTCGGCCGCGCTCCCGCCGACACCGTAAAACTTTCCCTGCGTGCTGCCGGCCGTGTTTACCTGCGATAAGG
>VXBT01001002.1:557125-572834 GCA_013400235.1 Oriolus oriolus
CGGCGCCGCCCGCCCCCCGCCCCTCCCGGCCGCGCACTGCGCCGCGCGCCGCCGCGCCCCTGGCGGCCGTGCCGGGAACTGCAGCGCCGCTCCCCCCGCGGGCAGGTGGGACCGCGCAGCGCCCGCGGGGGACACGCGGAGGGGACACGGACACGGGACACGGGACACGGGACACGGAGCGGCGGACACGTCTCTTAGCGGCCCCCGCGGGGCACCAGGCACCGAGGTGATTCCCCAGCTCAGGAAACACCAGGAACGGCGGTCACTGCCCGCACGGCCGTCCCTTCTCGGTGCCCATCTTCACTCCTCTCCCGCTGCACCTGCACACACACGCGCGGGCTCATTCCGAGCCCCGGAGCTCCAACACCAGTTCCCGGTGTCAAAGTCAATGACCGGAGCTCGCATCCACCCTGCGGAAAGGCCGTGGCTGAACAGAAGCTTTGTTGTCTTTAAATAATAATTCAGTCCGAGGATACAATAGCAAAGGGCTCCCTGGAGTATTTGAGCTGCTTCCAGAAATAAGGCTCTGAGTTGGAAGCGTTTCCATACGAGCCTCAGAGTGTGGTCAATAATGCAGTTGGGTTTTAAGTCACTTAGTGCTGAATAAATTAACCCAATTATTCCCCTCTTCCCATGCCACAAATCCAGGGCAGCCTCGACACAAAATCATACTGCTCTGCAGATCCTTGATGCATCACTTGAGCTCAGTTTTCTATACTGATTTTAAGCCATCATTTTAAACTCTCAAGGGGTTTAAACTCAGTGAGTTCATCCAGTAACCTCAAACACATCTAAACAGTGTAGCTCCCACTTGGAAGTTACACCAATTTCTCTGTGTAACTGCCAGACAGCTTCAGGGTGAGCATCACGGCACTGTTACCATTGGCTTTTTAGGGGAATTTGTGTCATACCCACAGTAGGAGATTGTGAGGGTGGAGCCTGAGAAGGTTCTGTGCAGGTAGAGGAATAAATGCACCGTAAAGGCTTGAGGAAACCTGGAAAGAGCTGGAGCAGCTGAGCTTCCCTCTGTGGGTAATGCTGGTGAGCAGGCAGGGAAAGAGTCTGGAGAACTGCAGCTCGGATCAGAACTGGCCAGCCAATTCTAGGGCATTAATACCCAGAGGAAAGGCTGTCACTGGGGTAATTAAAGAGAAAGCAGAAAGTGAAATGAAAGAGTTAACGAGGGGGATCCACAGAGTGCTGAGTTTCTCTGCAGTAACTGGTGGCAGTGGATGGAGCAGAGACTCCCACCCTTGGCTGCCCCTGTGCAGGAAAAACGCTGGCACAGGGCTGTGGGAGGGGCACTGGTGTCCCAAAGTGCTCCCAAGTGTCAGAAATTAAGTGCTAAATGTGTTCAATGGGAAAGAAAGACACAGCAAAGTATCACCTTTATTAGCTTACTGGATCTCTTAGTTAAAAAATAAGTGCAAAGTGTGGTAACAGCACGTCTTGCTCAATCAGCAAAGATAAACCCAGTTTAAATGCTACGAAAAGATCACATCATACTTGGCTACTGCTCTGCAGTGCAAACAGAGGCCATACACACCTGATCCCATAAACTTTTGCTGGAAGAACCAGCTCCTGAGTGTGGAGAGTTGTTCTGCCCATCTTGTGGGTGACAGCTTTCCCATTTCAGCAACATCGGAGGCAGTTCCTGCTTACCACACTAATTGGGAACTTCCTATAAACATTATTCATCTCTCTCTGCAAGGCAAGAAATCCAGAACAAAAACAATATGATTAAAAAAAAAAAGAAAAGAATGCTTGGCTGTGTCATACTCTATAAATATTTCTGAGCCACCATGAAAAAAGAAAAAGGAAAATAGTTCCTATCTTGTAACAATTACACACTTCAGATTCTTAAAAAACAAGCTAGTGTTTAACCTGAGCTCTCAGCTATAAAAATAGCTTTGTTAATCTTGGCATAATTCCGTGTTTTATTTCAAGATAAAATACATTCCCGCAGAGTCACATCTTCTTGCCACTTGTGAGTCTTTCAAACACTCAGGAGGACCATGGAAAAAAAATGAGGTAACTTTCCATTGTAGCTGCTGGGTCGACGATCCTCGGTCCTCAGAATTACTTCTGTGTTGGAAACAACTTCTTCCTCTGCAGAAAATGAAAAGGTTTTTATTAAAAAGCAGGAACATTTCCTCTGAAATGTCTGATGCAATCACATTGATGTCAATTTGCTACGCGCATTTTCACATTGCAAACAGAGTAAGAACACGGAGAAAAAATATAAAGAGGAAAAGGTAAAGAAAGTGCTTCACAGAAAAACAGCAGTGTCAGGGCCACCACCGGGGTGCTGGGAAATAAAACCTTTCCAGCTGGCTTTGAGGAAAGGAGTGATCTTTGTGCCCCAGGCCAGCCACTGAGTCACCATTTATGAGCAGTGGCACAGGCTGCTGTGTCCAAAACTGAATATAGCCTTTTACTCACTGCTTTCCTCCTGAGTTCTTCAACTCCCCCCCACCCAACCTCTCTCTAGAGGCAAAACAACTGACTACTGAGAATGGCTAAATCACTGGCAGCCAGGGAGGAAATTACCCTAATGTTTGTCAGTGCACCTGCCCTCAAATGAGTTTCAAAGCAATTTAAAACCAAACAAACACAACCAAAATCAATTCAATCACTTCTGTATATGAAACTGCACAAATGTTTTGTTATTTGTGGACCTGCTCTGCTTCAGCTCTAACTGATCACAGTGATTCAGTGCCTTTTAACACACAAAGAAAATGAGAATTATGCATTAGGCAGTGACTCGCAGAGTCACCCGTTCTTGTCATGGATCTACAGTGGACTGTGGTGTGTTTGTTCCACCAGCTCTTTCTCACTTGAGGCAAATGTGACTATTTCTGTAAGCTCAGCGTGCTCTCACCACCCTGCTGCCTCAGCACGGGGCTCAGCACTTTTGGGGATTTGCTCCTGAAGCTTTGTAACATCAGTGGTTTCAGGATGCAAGTCACAGTGCTGGCTTCAACCCATAAAACCTCTGGCTGCTTTTACCTCAGGGCTCTTTTTAGGAAAAGAAGAGCTCTCTGTCTGCTCAGGAACCCTAACAGCAGAGTAAGGTTTGGCATTGCAGCTACTCAGCATCCATCTCCTCCAAGTGCCCCATCAGCTGCGCTCCGCAGGCCCGACGGGTTTTGAGAGAAGACTCAGTGTCTCCAGGCTTAACGCAGAACCAGCAGAACACGAGGGTGCTCAAACCACCCAGACTCCCCAGGGCACAGCGGGTTTGGCTCCACAGGGCACAAACAGCTCAGGGACTGCAGCTGGAATATCCAAGAGAGAACTGAGCACCAGCTCCCCCCCTGGATTGAGGCTGATCCACATGAGAAACCCGGTGCCACGCAGTGTCCCAGCCCAGCTGGCTGTGGGACAACCGCCCTTTGCAGGCATGAGCTCAGGTTGTGTCAGCACTGCAAGATTTCTTTTTTTTTTGCCAGTTTTTCTCCTCATTGTTGCTGGTTCTTATTTAGTTTCATGTGGTGCTCAGGATTTTAACCATATCTGGTTACACTTTTGTCCTCAGAACCAGACAAGGTGGTGCCTATTGCAAGCATCCAATCCACAACAGAACAAATAATCAGAGGGTGAGAAATTTCCTGATTCAAAAAGAAAAAAAACAATCTGCTGTGGGCAAGGCTGCTTTGGATATTCTGAAATAGCTCTATTCAATACATTCTACAATACATTTTGGGGCTCTGAGCCCAGGAACAGTATCCTAAAACAGCCCTTGGCCTTGGCACTGGAAAAAACTTCCCAATCTCTCATTCCACAATGTTCACATCCTTGATCCTGTTATCTGTAACACACAGAAGGGTTTTGACTACAATAAGGAGAGTGCAGGTACTGGGGAATGAAGCTGTGAGATCTGACCGCCCTGAGGATGAGGAACATGCTTGAGAAGAGTTTAATTATTTGACTAAAGGAACTACTTGCTGCCTTAATATCCATTTGCTGTTACAGTACTCACAAGAGTTTTATTGGAAATGCACTTAGAATCCTACGCCAGGCCCATCTCAGAAATCCATAATGTGTATTAATATTGCAGATGCATTCATATAGAGGGAAGCAAACAAAAAAAGATCAAGCGGAAAACACCTTCATGCTCAGGGAACATCACAGAGAAAAAAAGGAAGCTTAGCAGCTCTTTCTTCTGCAGCAGATAACTGGCTTCTGTGAAGAGTTTCTGCAAGCTCTGTTGTTTCCATTGTAATGTAAAAACACTACATGGAAATCAAAGGACCCAGAGAATAAAATTTCCAGAGCTGCCAGGTTCAAGCTGGTGAGCAGCAGGGGTACACTTCTTAACTCCCTCTTCTCCTCCCTCCCCCGAGCAGGGCACAGAATCCAACACGTACAAATTCTTACCCATTAAATTCTAAAGGCTGTTTTTTAATATGTATTATGTTCTAAAGCTCAGTTTAAAACAGCCCCAGGTAAGCCTGGCTTTAAGCACAGGTTAGCTGGCCTGCATAGATTAACTCGAACACGCTTGACAAGTTTTTGCCCAGAACCGCTCTGAAAGCAGATCAAAGCTCCACAGATGTGGCTCAGGATCTGCTCCCGCCACTACACACGAGCCTGCTTCATTTTCTGTCCACTAAAGCACTAAAGTGCTGAAGGAGAAGCCAATTTCCAAGCTTAAAAATGCAGCATCAGATTATAAAGCAGAGTCATGGGCAGCCGGAGTAGCCGAGCTGTGACGTGCCAAGCAGCGAGCAGGAGCCAGACAGCTGATGGGGCTGGGCAGGAGCCACAAGCAAGCACTGTGTTGTAGGGAGCTTTTCAGGAATCCTCCTACTCAGGAGTCCTTGCAAAAGACTAAACTGCTGCTGTCTTTGCCACTGAATGAAATCCTGCAGAGGAACTTCTAAACAAAATATCCTTTCAGTTTATGCAAGCGCTGGCACACAACCTTTACACTCAGGCCCAGCACAGCGAAGGTTTTATGGTGCTGAATGTTATAAAAATGGCTTTGTCTGCTCCTCACAGCAACGTTGTTCTGGTCAAGTTCATCTGAGGCTAAAAGGAGCGCAACTTTTTAGAGGGAGGTGATACGTGTGAGGATGGAGATGAGGGTTCAGCACTGCTCTAAAAGCAGGAGCCTAAATCCTCCCTTTGGGATATACACAGGCACAAGCGTACTCATTCCTAGGGACAAAGGGTACAATGTCCTTGTCAAACAAGGTGGAAATTCTTATGGATATTTATCCACCAAACAAGTGACCCTTTCTCTGATTACTTCTACTGCCCAAATACTCAACAGGAACTTTATCAGCACTTGTGCTCATAAAATAAACTACCATGACAGCTACATACAGGTTCTTTTCTTTGACCACTGAATGTATTCTCTGACCCTGCAATGAAGGAGCTAAAACTACTAACCCACAAAAAGTCTAAATTTATTTAAGCTGAGCTTCTGGTTTAAATTCATATCCAAAAGTATCCTATATACCACCTATTCCCTATACTGCCCTCCTTTCCATGAATATAATAATAAACCAGTTCTGACTGAGTCTCCGGGACAGCAGAGCAGCGTGTGCTGAGCCTGAGAAATCACCTCATTTGCTTCAAGTGAGAAAGAACCAGTGTTCACTTTTTTCTAGACCTCCTACAGCTTGCCCCAAAATGACTTCTGCCTTCCATCTGTTTAGACACACGCAGAAGTCAAATCTTGCCATGACTTTGAGCAGCCATACAGAATCCTATAAAAAATTCAAGCACTAAGGCATGCAGGAATTCTCTCTTCATAACCAATATCCTCCTCATGCTTTGCTAATGCAGTGCAAGCCAAGCATAAGGGAAAGGATGTTCCCAATCAGTATTCCTGAGCACCTGACCTGAGTCCTGGGAGAGCAACCTGTACCTTATGCATGTTGGTGGTGTTGGGAATGCAGGAAGGGCTGGTGTGGAGAAGGCTGAGCTCCAGATCAGTAAGCATCTGTCGGGACTGGGCCAGCGAGCGCTCCAGCTTCCAGAACAGGGAACTGGTATCCTGCAGGACACAGAGAGGAGCCAAAGTTATGGAAGGATCTTTTTTTGGAGTATTTCAAAGAATTATAACGCACCAGGAATCAGCATTTTTGACTTTGAAATGTTTTGGTTTGAAATACTGCGACGTAACAGACTCTGTCTAACTGCTGGGGTTTCTGATAAACACAGAGCTCCATCCTAGTGCCATTTTTAATCAGATTTCCACGTGCATGTGTATGGAGCACACACAAGAGAGGTACTTCAGGGATAAAGGAGAGAATAAAGACATGAGAAAGAGGGAAGACTAAGCAGAACAGGAAAGAAACAATGTCCAACAGCTTCTGATAGCTGCATCCACGTGTGCTCAGATATTTAGTGGAACTACCAATTAGCCAGCATCCATTTTCCTCAGGCTTTTCATTCCAAAACTTTATTTATTTTTTAAAAACTCATTTATACTTACGCTATCCAAGACATATTGAGACAACAAGGAGCTATTTTTACAAAAATGTTACCACTTTTTCCTTAAGCCTGCTGTCTCATCATTGGAGTCCCTGCTTTTTCCATGCCAAGAGACATCTGCATTCCTACCACCAGTCATAATTCCCCATAATTCCCCTGAAAATCAGTCAAGGACGTTGTGCAATAAGATACTGACTGTGTTCATGCAGCATCTGTTTGTTGGTTCAGTCACTGCCAGGTCACTGATGTCCAGAGGGGAGTCTTCACCAGAGGATTTCCCGGAATTTTGAGTCACGTCGCTCTTTGGAGTGGATGTCAAACGGGGAGAAGCCAAGTGGTAGGAATTCAGATCCATGTTTTCTTCGCTGTTGAAAAAAATTAAGACGTTGGCAGACACAGTATCACCATCCTTTTCAAACTTTCAAGGGAAAATCGTGGCACAACATAAATAACTGTGAGCCCTGAGGCAAGGAAACCAAGAAGCTTGGGAGGTTACCCAGCTCCCCAGAGCATTCCCATGTTTAACAGCTTCCCTAAATCCTCTGAGGATGAGGATTTGACATTCAACCAGTCTCAACCAGCTCCATGACCATGTGCTTGGGTGTGTATTTAACCTTGCAAAGAGCACATGAAAGGCAATACTTCGTTCTTCCCAACACTCTGCTACGCCCCCTTCTCTCACATCCAACTCCCTTTTCGGTTTTAATCAACCATTAGGCAAATTAATATTTGGAGGTGTACCTTTCAAGGGAATTTCACAGTGTTTTACAGTCATCATCTCACTTCAGAGATCACAGGAGAGCTTTCCCAAAGCGGCTTGGGTTTATTTATTTTTAAATACAGGAGCAAACCACATTTATCAACTTCTGAACACGACACACCAGAGTGCTAGCCCTGCCTCGACTGGCAAATAATGAAAAAAATTGTGTATTTTAAAGCAAATACCATCTTTGAATTGATAACATTTCATTAGATATTTTTTAGATACTTATTTTGGTGTAACAGTGCATTCCATATGTGGCAAGACTGTTAAAAATAAGTGTATTTTTAACTGACATTCAATCTAGGAAAAAGCCCTCATGAGAGCTGCCAGCTCATGAGTGTCTGCTGTGTCCCATTTCACTTCTCCCATAAAACACTGGGATAAAACAGACTCTCTCTTAGGAGAGAAAAGCTCCTATCTGTGTTTCGGACAAAGAAAGGTTCTGTGGAGACGTGAGGGAACAAGGAGCCTGGAACAGGGATGTGAGGAGATGAGATGAGCATGGCCTGTCCTGGATGACACACAGGTTGGAAAGGAAGGGGAAACAGGTTTGATTTTGAGGCAGGGAAATGGCTCAGGAATGGCTGACTTAGTCCAGCCCAAGCAGACTCAACAAGTACCTGCTGATGCTCCGTCTTTAAAATGAGAATTGAGATAAAAATCCAAAGGCAGCAAACGTTGGCCCAACATAAACAAAGTCACCGAGTCAGAGCACACAGAAATGATTCCTGCACTCTGGGATTTCACAACCCCCTCTGCCGTTGGGGAAGGTATTTGACTGTTAACAGCCTCCTTGTTGGCTCTTCCAGAATTCAGGAACTCATGGGAAAAATATTTGCTGGGCTGACAGGGAGGTGCCAGCACCCTTCCCTAAACACAAACGACATCATCAGCACTATGAAAGCAGCAGTGGGAAACTGGAGGATCCAGATTCGAGTCCCAGGAGGAATGTTGTGCTTGGTCTCTGCCAGTAATCCCTCACAGAAGCAATGCTCCTGCCTTCCTCCCATTTACGGGCGAGGATTTATTGCCTGGCAAATCCGAGTCAGCAGAGGCTGGAGAGCAGACAGTCAGGGATTTGCACTGAGTCAATCCATCTCCAATTAGCAGGGCCCCACAACCAAATGTGGGCATCAAGAAAACTGGATAGCTCAGCAGCAAATCCCCAGTGGGTAGCACAGCCCCCTCTAACTGGAGGATCTCCCTCCTACCTGCACTGCCCAGGTTGAATTGATTCCTTTTCCCTTAAAATTCGCTCAAGGACAAGGCAAATAGGACAAGACAAAAAGTGAAAGCAGCTTTCATGATCCAGCCTCCAAAGGGATTTGGAGGGATGGCAGTGTGTCATTGGTGCTGCCGGGGGAGTAGATATAAGAAAGGTCAGGGTAGACAGAAGGGGAGTGGAGTCTTTTCAATGATTTATAGCCAGTGGAAACCAGAGAGAGCCCACACGGCGTGTGAAGCTCAGCTAAGGCACGTGGGAATGTGCCAGGCCAGCATTCTTTTTCAGTGGCTGCCCATTCACCTTGTTTCTGAACAGGTCTGTCCCACTGCAGCAAGGATTTCTACAGTATTTCTGTTTCAAAAGCCACACAGAATGAAAGCATCCATACATCAGATCTTCCCATTCCATAGCATTAATCTGTTTGGATGCTGGGCAGACTTGCTGGCAAACACTGTTAGCAGGTTTAAACAGCTGTTCATTCACTGTGCTTGTCAAACCACCAGCTGGAAGGCTCCTCCTCTGGCTAAAAGGCAGCTATGAAATCGCTGTGAAACTTCAGAAATCCTTCTAAAATAGAGCTGCTAAATCAATTTTTTGAAAGGAAATAGAGGAGCCAACAGAACAAATCCTCAGCAAGTCCCAGCTCTGAATGCCTTTGCTTGTGCAGGCACAAAACCACTTCTGTAAATGCAGAGCAGCATTTTTATCTCGGAGACATTCCAACACTGAGGCACCCGAGTCTTCTTCTGACACTTCTCAGCATTAGAAACCTCATTCTGCTCATCCCCAACCACATGTCCTCTTCCTCCCACAGCACAAACAGAAGGATAGAGTCCCATGAACTGGAGAGTGGACAGATTGCTGTCCTTTAAATCTTGCCATCTCATTTCTTGCCCTGACAGAGGCAGCAGCCTGTGCTTAGAGCTGTGTCCTACATTCTTGCCCAGCCAAGGTGTGATTTCTCAATAGAAATAACACAGTCACTAAAGCATCACCTGGATCTGTTTCTTGCCTCACAGAAACATCACTGTACAAGTCCAGCTCTGGTCAGAACATACTTGACCCATCAGAGTTACAAGCAACACCTGGGATTTCAAAAAATCCTAAGATTTTCTCAATTAGTTTATTTGGCTAAGTTATACGGTATTGCAGCTTCTCCTGCCCACACAGCTCTTGGGGATAACAGATGAGAAACAAATAAATGCATAAAAATAGAATCATGATACTTTAAGAGCTATTTTTATTTTAAATTTGCTAGTTTTCAAGTTGATAGACTAAATTTAGAACAGCAGTTACTTTAAACATAGCTTGAGATAATATTGAGAGCTTATACACCTAAGTTTCTACATAAATCTAGCTTATTCTTATTTCTTAAAGGCAACAAACTCATAACCTTTTTGAGCAGGTACATTTCATCTCTTTAGCAGTCTCGAAACAGCTGTAATCTTTTCCACGGCGTGTATTTCCATCTCTGTTTTTGGGTTTGAAAATCTCCAACCATTCCAGATCTGATAGTGGCTTCCATCGTTCATCTTTATTTACAATTAAGTTACTAATACAGGAATCAGATTCAGACTTGCAAGTCACAGGAGTGTCTCTGCTTTTTTGGCTAGACTCAATTTCAGATCTCTCTTCCCAGGTTTTGTTTCCATTATCAGTTTTGTCAGACGTGACGTTGCTCTGGATCAAAGTGCTTTGCAAATCTACACGAGCTCTGATGTCAAGCCAATGATCATACGAAGGCAAAGACACCTCAAAGGTTTCTTGGTCTCTGCTTTTCACTCCATTCTCTCCAATTTCCCTGTTTCTCAATGGCCTTGTGTTGTTTGCCTCACGAAATTTTTCACTGTCTAGCTCATCAAAGCTTGATGCAACATCCTGCTTTTCTCCTTCTTCCACAGGGACAGCCAAGCCTTTCACAACTTTTTGACACCGGTTTAAGAACGCTGAGGTAGTTTCCTCCAAGTCTGAAGCACTCTGTAACTGTCTATTATCTACTTCACACATCTCAGGGGTGGGTTTTACCCTACTTGCTGGAACTGGTGCAGTTCCACACTCCTCGCACATCCTGTGGCTGCCCTCAGTCCTACCCATGTCTGTCTCGCTGGGGCTTTCAGAGGCAGAGAATGTGGCCCCTGTGCTACAACGGCACGACAAAAACAAGTCAGAAACACTGCAGGTAAAGAGCATCCCCAAGTGCACTCCTAAAGCTCTACAGAACAGAGGCTGCTGCCACGGTTCTGCAGCAGCTCACACACCACCAGGCAGCTGTGTCCTGCCAAAACCCCACAGAAGATCTGCCCAGATTTGGCTGTCACTTCTCGAAATCAGTCTGAGAGCTCCCTTATGTTTTATACAGTGTGGTGAATCTGTCTGAACCTCCAGGGTGTGCACCAATTCTCTAAAATAAACTTTGCTTTTTAAACAAAAGTAGTAGGGAGCCAGATTAACACCCCTACCACCAGACTACTTCACTTTCTAAAAAAATCATGAGCTGTCTGGCCTGCTACAACACTTGGTCTGTGACTGATGTTCATGGGCTCTCCTGACCAAATAAAAAAAAAGGTACTTGACAGCTTCACTGGATGTTTGTGGTTGAGTCCAGCAAAGCCATCCTGACCCAGCACACGCCTCTGTTAGGATGTTGGTTAAGGCTGAACAGTGAAGTCTCTCTTTGAGGACAAACAATTTAAGAAAAAAAAAAAACTAAAAATATCCTTACCTCCTTCCACTTTCTGCCTTTTCATGCTTTTGCCTGGAGTCCTGAGAGCTGTCCAAGTTGACATGAAGGAAGTGTAAGTCCTGCTGCTGTTTCACACAGACCTGTTAGAGACAGGGATGGGCGTTAGTGAATGTCTGGGTGCAGGAACATCATCATCAGGTAGTACCACAGTCTACCAAAAACATCCTCAGAATGCTTTTATAAACCAATGCCTGTAGTCAAACTATTGACAAAGACTTCCAAATCTAAGAGGACATCTCTGTATGTATTTAGGAAAATAATATTTTGCAGCAATAAACAGGATTTCTATTAGAAGATTGCAGTACTGCTAAGACAGAACCATCCTGAACCATAAATAACATATCATTACTGTTACCTGATATTTAATTCATGTTGTTATAATGTTGTCCACAGTTCAGAATTACAGGACATGGATGATGATCATGGGATTTGGCTTTCACTGCAGGGGATTTTTTGTGACGCTAATGGAGAAGGTAACTACCCCTCAATTATTTACAATTTAAAAAATGGAACATGCCTTGAAAACCTCAACTGAGAGCACGTGAACACACAGGGGTTAAGTCTTGAAAAACAGATCTGCCAGGACACCATGTCCCTTACGCTGCTGAGTTCACCTTGGGCAGGTGTGCAACCCCAATCCTGCTGCCCTTGGCCTGACTTCCCAAGCCCGGAAGCACCACGGGCTTTTCAGCTTAACCCCAAACGAAATAAATCAACATGCTACAGCGATCCCAGCAAGGCACAAACAGATTCTTTCTGCCTTAATTAATAATATCTAGATCTAACTTTTTTACACTGTTCCACGCAGGTCTGATGTTAGTGGAAATGCTTCTCTAAGCTCAGAGCAGAAACACGACCAGGGCTGTACCTGTCGCAAACTGGACAATTCTTTTTCAATCCGCACTTGTTTAGACTTGGCAAACTGATAAAGTTGATCCTTTCTCTGTGCTTCCTCCACTGTTTCAAAACATAATAATTGTTTTAATTACTTCAGGTGAATAGACACAAAGCAAGTGCATTGCTAATGCTGTGTCTGTAGCAGTAGAAAGCGGTACTGAAACAGAACAAAAGCATTTCCTTAAGATCAACAGGATCTGTTTCTCCTCCAGATAAAAAGAGCACAAAACCCACAAGAAAACGAAAAAAATCAAGTGCTTTCCTTGGACTTTTCCTCAGCACCTGGCTTCATTTCACCAGCAGCAATACTGTGCTTCACTGATTGATTTATTTAACATTTTCAGAAAGGAAAGGAAATAGAAAAGGGAAAGGGAAAAGGGAAAAAAGAGGCAAGGATGAAGGAAATTCAATTAATTAATTCTAATTCATGCATGTACAGGGAAGAGCTGAGAAACAATTCCCAGTTCTATTGGTTTTAAAATAATGAGACGTGGGATCCATGTCTGGCAAAGGTCATAGCAGACTACAAGTGATAGGCAAGGAAATTATCTCACAGCAGAGGACACCTTTGAGCACCTAATCCTTCAAGGTCTCTGTGGTTGTCCCCAAGAATATTGCAGTGACCTTTCTCATCCACTGCAGCACCAGATATTCTCCCATCCAAAACCAAAGATGCAGTTTACCAAGGCCTGCATATTAAACCAGCCTAAACCAAACCCATCACCTAAAGAAAGCAACAGAGAAGAGAAAGTCTCAAAATTTTCAGGAGAGAATCCCCTGAGCCACTTACTCTTCCCCGTGTAATCACCTGGGTGAACTTTGTGCTTTCACAAGATTTTATAAAGTGTCCCTGCAGAAGCCCCAGATACTGCTTCCACAGAAGAATGGCACACAAGGGATATATTTTTATTGAACTGCAAGGAAGGTAGGTAACAAGCTGCCTCCTCCACAGGTGTCAGTGAATTGCTGCCTAGAAGTCTCTGAGCTGTTGAAAGCCAAGGCACGAAAGGCTCACCCTTACCTGCCAGGATCAGCTCACTCCTCAAGCAGCCGTTTTCTTGTTTCAGGTGACTGATTTCTTCCTGGTGCTTGCTGCTTTCTTTCATCTTTTCAGAGAGGACATCTGTAAAACAAAGTGTGACATTTCCCAGAGTGAAAAGGAATGGTGCTGGCCTACATTCAATTAAGCGCCCAGTATAAACATTTACCTTTCATCTTATTTACTTGAAACACGACATCGTTCAGTGTCAGTTTGAGGTCTTGCTGTTCTCTGTTGCGACTGAATTCCTCCAGCTTTGCTGCACGCAATGCACCTTCCAGTGTCTTAAATTTAGATGTAACCTCAGTAATCTGATCAGTTGTTTCAATTAAGGCCTTGTCCTGAAATAGGAAACAGAATGAATTCTTATTTTTTATATCATGGGTGGGTTTGACAAAACAACAGCACATCCTTCTGCAGTAGTTAAAGCGATCCACAGACTTCCTTGTGAGCTTTTGAGGAAAAAAACCCTCTGAATTTAAAGCTTGGAAACAAGCTTGTTTATGAAAATAAACCAGTTTATTGCTGACCACTTTTCCCTTCTCAAACAAGCCTAAGAATTAACTATGAGAGAGATCAACAGTGACAGAAGCCTCATGGCACAGTCACCAACAGCTGCACTGCAGTTTGACCACATTTAGTGCCCATGAGCTGACAGATGTTACAGATGTTACCTTCAGCTGCAGCATAGTGAGAAGCTCCTGTTCCCTCGCTTGCAGCTGGCCTGTTTTAGCAGACAGTTCCAAAATTGAGCAGTGGAGACTCTGATTTTTCTCCTAATGAACAGAAATAAGCGTCAGCTATTACTTCAGTGATTCAAAGTTATTATTTTTTCCCAGTAAATGCATCCACTTTATTTAAACATCATGAATGGCAAGGTGGGATCCTGTGCAAATTGGAGAAAAAGAGGACTGGAGTAAAAATTGTTCCCCAGTTTGCTTGTGATCAAGGGTCTCAGTTTTGGAATGTTCATCACAGGCATCCTGTACATGCATGGACTGTAAAATCAGATCATTACTCAATCCCTACCTCCAGAGCCTGGCAGTGAACAGATGAGTCTGACACTTTTTGAGTGAGCTCTTTAAACTTCTGTTGTGTGTTTTCAAGTGTTATTTTACTGTCATTATGCTGGGATTCTAATAACTGTAACTTTTTGGTCAGTGATTTTATAATTGCATTTCTCTCGTTCAGCTCACCTGAAAAGGAAGGAGACAAAGTTATCTGTGAGAAAACAGCTCAGAGGTTGTCACGCAACTTCTTAAATCTCAGAAATAATTTAACCCAGGGTTTTAAAATCACATGATTCAGAACTGGATGCTTGTGTTGCACACTCTGAAGGAGGATTCCCTGCCTACTCAGGTCAGATGGAACAGGAACTGCGTGGTGAGCTCTGTACTGAGACTGTTCAGAGCCACCAGGTGCTTCACTGGGTGGTTTGCGTTTGCTCAGAGCCGTGCAGCAGAACCTCAGGGCACAGGGCTCTGTAACTTGCCAGCAGGCTGCAAATTTTTCTCTTCCCCCACATTTATTTAATCCGATTATTTTTTTAAGAATTCACAGAAGCAATTTACACATTCGGATGAGAATGAGTTATCTGATCATCACACCCCCTTCAAGATCAGATCACTTCAGCACCAGTGTGGAAGTTTAGATCTCAGAAACAGGCAATAAAATTTAAAGGCTGAAGGGTAGGAAATAGTTCCTCATATGATGCAAAACTATTATTAAGGGGTCAAAGCACCTGAACATACTTAGAAGACCGAGATCTTGTACTTTACATCACATCACTTACTGGTTAATAAGCTGCATCGTTCTGCTAAAGTCAGTATTTTTTGGCGGTCATCTTCCCAGGCCTGAATGTGTCTCTCATGCACTGCCACCATGTCATTGAGCTCCTTGTCACGATCTTTCAGTTCTGCAATTAAAAGCTTGAGTTCTCGTCTCTGTCTCCTAATGATGCTGTTCTTGTGATCTGGGCTAAATGCCTGTAAAGGGTGAGACACGGAATGCATTTCAACACAAGGAAGTGACAAATTACGTCATAGTAAACTTGAGGGTTTTATTTTAAGTTGGGCTATGTTTATATTATAAATAGAGACCATTACAAAAAGTTCCTTATGCTCGTGGTACCACCTGTGGCCCTTGACTGAAGCCCTTTGCAGAACACGGCGGTACCACCTGTGGTCCATGACTCAAACCGTCAGCAGCACAAAGAGTACCCTCCAACCAAAAATAGCGCTGATTGTTAACGGCACTTTCATGTTTTACCTGGGGCGAAGCAGAACGCAGCAGTGATGAACTCATAGGGGACTGGGGGCCAGAGCGCTGCCAGGCATTAGTGGAACCGGGAACGCTTCCAGGATGTCACGCTCAGCATGGAGGCTCCCGCGTTCAGCGCCCCCGTTACCCGCCGACCCTGAGGGAGCACAAGCGGCGTTGAGGCGGAGCGGGGCGGGGGCGGCCCTGCGGCCTCCCGCAGGCCTGAGGAGGGGCCCTGAGGTACCACCCCCGGGGAGCGGCGCCCCTTCCCGAGCAGGCCCGCAGGGCCTCCCCGCTGTCCCGCCCGCCTGGGGCGGCCCTTCCTAAGCCCGGGGG
>VXBT01001005.1:0-17418 GCA_013400235.1 Oriolus oriolus
TGGCGTGGAAATGAATGGACAAGGGAAGGGCAATTGGGGGGACAGCCATGGTTCATCATTACATGACAGACACAGTTCTGCTGGAAATGAACTCACAGCCCCAATAAACCCTGGTTTGTCCCTAATCCCTCACTTTGCTTACAGAGAACAGTTCCAGGCATCTTGCAGAAGCTCTTTGAAATGCTGTCCCAGCCATCACCCCTGTCATTACCTGCCTTTTACAGGCTGGTAAACAGAGGCAGAGGCAGCTTGGGCAAAAGGAGAAGCCACTCTTGGGGTGTCTCCAAATCCCACCAACTCCCAGTGACAGCAAAAGATGCTCATCCCAAGGCCTTGGGGTCCCCTGACATGTCTGTGAATTGCCCTCCTCTAAGGTTCTGGAGGACATTGGGATTTCCATGTCCCAGTTACCCTTGATGGCCATGCAAAGAGCAGAGGGGGCAGATCCCGCTTGTGGCAAACCCCAAACCCCCGGGGAATGGGGAGAGCAGTGGGACAGAGCCCGGGACAGGTCTGACAGAGGGGACACAACGGGAGGAGCACAAGGCAGAAGCAGGGCCAGGTCCCTGTGGCTCCTCCAGACCCACGTCTGTGAGCTGGTTCCTGCCCAAGCCCTCCTGGAGGGTCTGGATTGCCCAGATGGCCCCAAGGGCTGGGCCAGGGGGTGTTGGCCAAGCCCCCCAGGGCCAGGCTGGCCCTGGCCAGGCCCCCTGGCCAGGCCCACCTGGGCACTGCTGGCTCACGGGCACGGTCGGGCTGGGGCTCAGGGTGACAGGTCTGGGCACAGCCATATCCCAAAGGCTGCCCAGGATTCTTTGTAAGCCAAGTGTGGGATTAGGGACAGATCCGATTTTACTGGGGCTGTGAGTGCTGCTCCAGCAGCAGCTTGTCTGTCATGTAATGATGGGCCATGGCTGTCCCTCCCACTGCCTTCTGCTTGTCTAGGGCATGTTCCACACCAGTGTCTCCAACGAGGGAGTGACAGAGAATTGTCCCCCATTATTATCTGTGTCATTTAGCTTGTCAGCATCAATTCCTAATTATTGGGGGGGTTTGCTCCCACCCCCTGGACAATGCCCCAGGCGCTCTGGGGTGTATAAAAGGTCCAAGGGCTCCACAGGTCTCCATCCAGCTTCCTCCACTTGACTCTTCTCATTGATCGCTGTGGTAAGTCCAAGACTTCCCTCCATCCTGCCTTCCTCCTCCGGGCCTTTCTCAGGGAATCCTTGGCTGTGGATTTCCCAAGGAATCTTTGTCTCTGTGCTCCACCAGCCCTCCCAGCACAGAGTTCGGATGGTTGGGGTTCTACCGATGGACTCAAGTCCTCGGGGAGCCTGGTGGTTTGGATGTGGGAGTTTTTCTTAATTCCCATAGGCAAGCAAGACCCAGGGGTGGTGAGGGGAGCAAGAGATTTCAGCAGCCATTTCAGCTGTGAAAGGGGTTTTGTTTGGAATGCCTGAGATGATCCAGAGCGTGCCCTGGGACTCAGGCTCCAGGTGGGAGAGAGCCAGCAGGGATTTGGGATGAGTCCTTGGCGTGAGCCGTGGCTCTGCCTTGCCTTGCAGCCTTCCCTGCTGAGCCAAAGGATGTCCTGCTGTGTCCCTACCTGCGGGGTGGCCCCCACGTGCCCCCTGGCTGACTCCTGCAACGAGCCCTGCGTGCGGCAGTGCCCCGACTCCACGGTGGTGATCCAGCCCCCGGCCTCGGTGGTCACCTTCCCCGGGCCCATCCTCAGCTCCTTCCCACAGCAGAGCGCCGTGGGCTCGTCCGGAGCTCCCTACGTTGGAGGCGGTGCCGGTGGCTCCTTTGGAGGCCGTGGGGGCTCTGGGGGCTCTGGGGGTTATGGTGGCTATGGGGGCTGGGGCTGCTACGGCGGCTCCGGGGGCTATGGGGGCTGGGGCCGTGGTTCCCGGTCTCTCGGGGGCTGCTGTGGGCCCTGCTAAACCCCAAATCTCCCTGGAGTTCAGTGCTGCCTCTGCCCCCGGGCTCCACCACCGGCCCCTCCTGTCTTCTGCCGCCTGAGCCAGGATGAAGCTCCAGCCCCTGCTTAGGGCTGGCCCAGCAGCCCCGGGAGCTGCAGGGTCCCCATCACCTGCCAGGGTGACCCTGCAGACCCTCAGCCGCCGCCTTTGGGGTTTCCAGCACTGCCTCCGACAGCTCCCCGCTCTCTGCCATCCCACCAAGCTGTGCTGACCCTCGGGTGAGGGTCTGCCCTGCTCTGCCCAGCTCTGAGACTCCCCACCCGCCTTGGGAAGGGGGAACCTCCGAGGTGGAGCCCTGGGTTGTGCCTTGCTGCTGCCTTAGGATTTTTGTGTTTCCAGTGCGCTGTTGCTGTGCTGGTTTGTCTCTTGCTGACACTGCCTGTGGCCTTTTCCATCCACAATAAAGAATCTGCATTGCATGGACAGTTCCTTGGCTTTTGGTTCGTTTTTATGAGTTCTCTCCTCTGGTTTTCCATGTTGAGCTCCATGATTTTCCTTGTTGAGCTGGGATACGTACATGGAACCCCAGGATCATTAAGGTTGGGAAGACCTCCAAGACCATCATCCAATCTTTGACTGATCCCCACTCTTGTCACTCTGCCCAGAGCACTGGGTGCCATGTGCAGTTGTTCCTTGGACAGTTCCAGGGAAGGGGACTCCAAACCTCGCTGGGCAGCCCCTTCTAGTCCTGACCACCCTTCAGGATGAAGTTCTTCCCCAGATGAAGCTCAAGCCACAACATTTATCACCAGGTGGCATGTGAATATGACCAGGGCTTGTGAGAGGTTCAGCAGCTCAGACACCTTTGTCTTGTAGCACACAAGTAGGAGTCATGATCCCTATTCCAAGGGACAGGTTTAAAGGGAAAAGTATCAATTAATTTATTTATTCCTTTGTGGTCCTTCAACAAAAAATTTACAATGTCTTCACTTTTTTACACAGTCGATAATTTTAGAAGTTCAAAGCACCTCTCCGACGCCCGTAACTATTTTATGTATTTATAGGCTGTTATTAGTTTATTTAAAGCTTCATTCTCTTCTCAGCTGCTTCATTATTGAAAAAGAGTCACTTCAAAGGTACGAGTTGAGGCAGTTCGATGTTTGCTTTAGTCAGAATTTGTTTTATGCCTTTCAAACTTTTCATTCAAATGTGGCTCTGCACAAACAGCCACTGGAGACCCAACAATGAACTGCTTTGTCTCCTCATCCTCCCATTTTGGATTTATTTCAGTCTTATCTTTAGACTTCTTGCAGTGAACGAAACACATGTTAAAATTCCATTAATTTTAACTCTTTCTTAAACTGTTTAAGTAGCTAAATCAGTCTTTAGACCTGAAACAGTAGAATTTATTTTAATCTCATACGGTTTTACTTGTGCATCGTGAGGCACATGAAATTTCCAGTTTTTCCCTAGGAATTTGTCTGCAACTCCCCAGATTTTATTGATTAGATTTAGTTAGCGAAAAGAGATTATGACCGGTTGCAGCTAAATTTAGAGGCCTTAATGTCAGGATACAGCTTGAACAGCAACTAGAGCTGTACTTCTGAATGGATAAATTAATCAAAATTCGTCAAAAGCCTTGGGAAAACTCCATCCTGAAATTTGCTGGAAATACAACCCCCAGTTTTAATGGGAAAGGTTTTCGATGAGTTTTACGTTCATATTTTGCGCTGAGCCCAACCCTGCTCTGCTCCATTGGCGGGGCTGTGCCGTGGGAGATCTCCAGAGCTCCTTTCCAACCCACAGTTCTGGGATTCCGGGATGCCAGGATTGCCTCCGTGTGTTCAAAGGGCAGCAATTACACTCACAATGAGTGTTTGAGGGTTTAATTGAGCTTTCAAAGCTCGTTTGTGCCCAGACTCTGAGACAGCACCGGGCTATTACGAGGTTGTTGCTGCCGCAGTTCAGGTACCTCGGTCATGAATAATTTGAGTCACTCCTCATCCCAAGGACTTGGTGGAATGGCCTGGGAACTCCACGTTTCCATTGTCATTCCAGTGGAGCCTGGGAACAACACTTGCAGTCACCTGTCCTGACCAGCGCTTCGTGAAGTGAAAGGAAAGTTAAATTTTCTGCTCTGGAACAGATCAGGTTTCTCCATCCAGAAAGATGGAAAAATTCCAGACACTGCCAGCGCAAAAGCACGGGAGAAAGAGGGGTTTTCTCCCAACTTCTTGTCTTATCCCCCAAAATTTAATTAATTTGCAGCCAGTCTGTGCCTTAGTGATTTACAGATGCTGTCGTGTCCAATGTCTGCACACGGGCTGGGACGTGAAAGCAAATTTAAAGGAATATTTCCAAATATTTCCTAGGAAATTCTGGAATTGGAATTCGTTTTCTGAGATTCTACTGAGTCATTATTGGTTTGCAAAGTGTGTTCTTGGGTTCAGCTGGGCTTAGAAGGAGTTTCACAAAAGCCACAGGGAGCTGTGGCTCCATAAAACGTCAAGCTGGGGACAAAAATCTGTGTCCATGCAAGCCAGGAAAAGCAAACCAGGGCCATTTCATGATGCTGTAATGTTTTTAATAAGAGTAAAGCTCACATTCACAACCTAAAGTAGCACAGAGAGCAGAAAGAATGGGCACGACGTTAATTTACATGCACAGAAAATCTCTCGGTTTCATTGGTACAACTTTTGCTGTTGATTTTCCATTTTCAGACTTTTCCATTTGCTTCCAGTCCAATGAAACAAAGCTGATTGGATGATTTAGGGTTTCTTTGACACAGTTTCAAAGGTATTTAAGTCAGAAATGCATCCCTAGGAGAGGCACACTTCAGGTCTCGTTAAACGAAGCTGGGAAAGAGCTATAAATGAGTTATTTGTTAACAAATATTAAACCCTGCTTCCTTTACATCACCAAACCCAGTGAGGGGTAAGAAACACAGCGGAGAAAAAGGAAAACAAAACATTTTCGAAGAACATTGAAGAAGCTTTACAGGTACCCCGAGCTCTCCCAAGTCCTGCATCTTCCCATCACAGTCCTGGACTCGGAGCTCCGGCAAAGCCTCCCCGGAACAGCAGCCGTGAATTCCGTCATTAATTCCCAATCCCGGTTCCCCATGAAATCCCTGCAGATTTAGCAGGGATAGCAGCTGCCATAGGAGTATCTCTGGGTGTAGCAGGTGGAGTAGGGGGAGCAGTAGCGGGAGCTGAAGGTGGGGCAGCAGTCGCGGTAGCCACAGATCCGCCTGTAGTAGCCCTGGTAGCCACAGGGGCTGCCGCAGTCGTAGCTGCGGGAGCTGAACACGGTCCCGTAGCTGCAGGGGGAGTAGCAGGAATCCTCACACTGCCTCTGGTAGCAGAAAGTCATCTTGGAGCTGGAGGGAGGCGAGTCTGGAAGGCAGAGAGGGAGAAAAAGCCTGTGAGGTTTGTTCCGACAGCGAGTAAATCCCAAGTAAACGCTGCAGGGAAGGGAGACACAGCAAAACCACTGCCACTGTCCTCATCTGCTGTTCCATCCTGAATTTAGTGCCGGTTCTTCCCCCTAATCCTCCACTCTGAGCAGCCTTCCTGGGCTTTCCCACACAGCCCCACTGAAAAATGGGATTGTGAACCATGACCCCGCCTCAAAGCAGGGCTGGCAGGGAATGAGCTGGAAAATCCTTCAGAGCTGTGCTGAGACAAAGACTTGAAGGGAAAAGGGGATCCATGCAGGACTGAGACTGTTTCAAACACTCAAATATTAAAAATCCAGGAAGGAAGGGCTGTTTTGCATAGGAATAACTCCTTAAGTTACAACCTCAATTCCCTTTAGCTGCAGCACTTGGAGATTAGCAGGGAAAAAAAGGAGGGGGAACAGCATCAAATTCATCCCTCCATCATCCACTCAAACTTCCCAGATCTATCCCAACTTACCCTCGTCTGCAAGGAGGAGAAGGCAGGAGAAGGGAATGATTTCTCTGCAGGGATGCGGGGTTTTTATGGAGCTCCCAGTCCCGCCCCGCACGTGGAACACGTGTCTGCTCCCTGGGCCAGCTCCAATTCCCAGCCTGTGAGGTGGAAATTTTCCTCCCCTCATCGATATCCCGCTGCTCCGCGGGGTTTCTGATTATGGGTCCAGCACCGTGACAGGGAGGCTCCGCCCGTCAAGGTCCCTTTCATCCCAAAACCACTCAGGGCAATTAAGCCTTGGTATCATCGTGCTGAATTTGCTCTTTGGGACAGCGGCGACTCCTCAGAATCAGCAAAGACCTGCGGAACTCCGAACGCGGCAGGTTTGGAGGAGCAGCCTCGCCGTGAATGTGCTTTGTTGCGCTTTTTTTTTCCCCCCTCTGGAATACTCATGGAAGCGAAGCACAAGCTCTGCTTTTCGTGGATTTCATAACTCTTAATAAGATGCGGAACATTGGCGCGTCCCTGCCAATCCCCTCCCAACATTTCCGGTGGCATCCAAAGGGGGAACGGGCAGCTCTTTGATTTGGAGCCACCGTGCAACGGGATATTGATTCAGCCAGAAAATTGGTCTGAAAGCATTGAAATGGTATGCCCAGGATGTGTTTTTAGAGGGAAAAATTCTCCCAGAGACCCAATTCCGAAGCTATAAATCACAACTTTAATAAAGCCAGGGAACAGGACACCCCAATCCAAGTTTTTAGAGCTGGTGTTACATAACAGCGGGGCGTAGCAACGTGGCGTTAATATTGAAATAATAAATCTCTTTGTGCCCGAAAATATTTAATAAGTCTTAATGAAGGCTTTGATATTCCAAATTTAGAGAAAGACCCAGAACTCATGACGTGCTGCCTGTCATTATCCTTCCTTGGGATGGGAGTAAACAGCAAAACAGGGTTTGGAGGTGAAGGTCACCCTGGAACCCCAGGCTGGGGCTCAGCATTATTCACCTTCATTAGGGTGAATTAAACACCTCAACAATATTAAGAAGAAGTTACATTAAGGCATATTTGGAATTTGGGGGATTTCTTGGGAAAACTGCAGTTATTACAGAGATAAATCCCTGGGGTTTTTATCTTTGTCCTTGTCAGGAACCCCTGAGCGAATCATTTTCTGATCTAAGTGAGAAAAAACACTGAGCAGGTCTTTTTGGACCCAGCAAGATTTGCCTCGCTTGGGCTGGCTCTGCAGAAAACTGTGAGTGGATTTCATAAAACAAGCCTGGAGATTTCAAATATCGTAAAATAAACCTGGGGATTTCAAATATCTTCATTTCTGCTTGAAATAATTTAGATTTGTTGGGGATTTCTAGCTCCTTTAAGGTGCTCATAAAGTCATTGATGTCTGGTTTTATTCAAATGTGTTTCCAGTCTTACATGGAGAAGGATCTCCAGTTCTTTCTGCGACTTATGAGTTTGTTAATAATAATTTTTTAAAAACATAAACAAAAATAATATAAATATTCTGGCCTAAAAACGTGATTTTGAAATAAACCCAAACCATAAATTATTTCTAGGGATTTTCATGTTGAAAAATAATTGAAATTCTTTCCTCCTCAGATGAACCCAGAGTCATTGCAGGTTTCATATATTGACATTTGTCCATTCATCCCAAATTGGGATTGTGAGCATCCATTAATTCTGCTCTCAATATCCTTCCTTCCTTTTCCTGCTATAACTCAGATTTCGCCACCCTAATTCCCCAAATGTAATTGACCCAGGAAGTCTGAACATGAAAGAAAAGAGCAACGCGAAGTCATCCTTTCGGCAGCCAAGAGCTGAGTAACGATCCCAAAGCGAGGAAAACAATTCCATCAGCTGCAGGAATGACGTGCACAGGGTGAGTTTGGGATGTGATGAAAAGGAGTTTAAAGCACCAGAGGCTGGGGCAGATAAATGTATAAAAGGGAGAGAAATCTGAGGCTCTCTATTCGCACCTTCAGCCTCAGCTCTTGCTCAGCGTGGTAAGTCAAGCTTTAGGGGTTTTGCTGCTGGGGTTGGTGTTGGGTTTTGCTGAAGCAGGGTAGGGATGGAAGCTAAACTTTGTATTTTAAAAGCGATTTCACGGCCATGCAGTTCAGGATTTTTGTTAAAAATGGGGTATTCGGATGCCACATAGATGTAGAAATTCGGCTTATCTAGACATGCACTATGAAAAATACTTTATTTGACAATATTATGAATTGTTTCAGGATTTACTATTCATTAGCTTTGTCAGGGAAGTTTAGGTGGGATAGCAGGGAAAGGTTTTTCCCACAGAGGGTGGCCTTGAATGGAGAGGTTCAGTTGGTTCCTGCTTTGTCCCTTCTCTCCTCTCCCTGTTTTCCATGCTCACATGGGGTTTCCTAGAAGCAGCAAATTCCTGCTGCATCTCTGGAACAGACCTGATCTTACCTTTCAAACTGACAGAGAGCAGGTCCAGGCCAGAGTTACTGAAGGAACCATTCCCTGTGAGGGTGGGGCAGCCCTGGCCCAGGTTATTCCATGGATTCCCCATCCCTGGGAGTGTCCAAGGCCAGGCTGGAGCCACCTGGGGTACTGGAAGCTGTCCCATGGCAGGGGTGGAACAAGATGAGCTTTAATTCCCTTCCAACCCAAACCGTTCCGCCGTTCTTTGATTCCTCTTTTCCTCCACCTTCCAGACTTGCCTCCCTCCAGCTCCAAGATGACTTTCTGCTACCAGAGGCAGTGTGAGGATTCCTGCTACTCCCCCTGCAGCTACGGGACCGTGTTCAGCTCCCGCAGCTACGACTGCGGCAGCCCCTGTGGCTACCAGGGCTACTACAGGCGGATCTGTGGCTACCGCGACTGCTGCCCCACCTTCAGCTCCCGCTACTGCTCCCCCTGCTCCAGCCGCTACTTCCAGAGATACTCCTACGGCAGCTGCTACCCCTGCTACCAGTGCTAAACCCAGCCCGAGGCAGGAATGAACCCCAAAATCCGCGTACAAGGCTCCCGGATGGATTTCGCTCTCGCTCAGCTCCGGTGACGGCGGCTGCGGACGGGTCCTGAGGGTTTTGGGACCTTTGTAGTTACTTTGAATAATTCGCTCTTTTTGCTGTTCCTTCTCCGTCTTTCGGGATGAAATTATTGTGTGTTCTGAGGTGTAACTTCACAGCAGGAGGCGCAGGAGCCTCGTCTGGCTCCGCTCCTCTCCACCACCAGCTCTGCTTGCCAAACCTCTGCTGTGAGGTGTAGCAACTCCTCGGCGTACGGTTGTGTGAACCTCTGGCTACTCCTGCGCTACTACAGTCTGTAACTTCTTCTTGCTCTCATTAAAAGATCTTGCATCACACCGCTGCCTTCTGTTATATTTTAATGTTCTTTTTAATATTACGTCGGGCTTCGATAATTATCTACTAGACACACGAGAAAAAAAATTTCATAAGGGGCGCTAATTTCAGTCACAGCAGGGTCTCAGAAAAAAGTAGGGAGAAGTGGATCACAGCTCAAGAAATTTAGTGGTCAAGTGGTTTTTATGTGCAAACACAAACACAAATACTCCCTGTTTGTGAGAAGTTAGAATTATTTGGTTTATTTCTGCGTAATCTTATTACTGACAGGATAGAAGATGAAATTACTCTGCATTGATAAAATAAAAGTTAAAGACAAAATAGAAACCTCCATCTGGAGAGAAAAAACACATTCCATTAAATTTTTTAAAAGTACTTTTTAACACGAAATTTTGAAATATTTGCGTTAGTTCTGGCCTAAATCCCACCCCCAGAACAGCTGGAAAATCCATCAAATGAAGGAATAAAATAGAAAAAATCGTTTAGCAAATGAAGATGGTGAAAAGCACTGAAGCTTCCTGGCGATTAACAGGTTTTAACCTGTTCCCATGAATCACAGCCCTTCATTAAATGCCTCCATTTATTACTCCCTGGGAATTTGACTCCATCTTTCTGTAATTAATAAGAGGTTCTATATATTAGATCTCCACCTAATGACGGAACCCTGTATTGAGTTCTTCCCTGCGTTTGTAGGCACAGAAGTGAATTCCCATTTCTCCAGCTCCATTTCGGATTTTCAGGATTTGGGACATCCAAATTTTGCATTAATTTCGAGCAGGGAAGGAACTTCGGAAAATGTCCTGCACTTGCTGAACTTCCCAGGACAATTCCTGGCCTTTCAGCGCCCCTCGGCTCTTTGGTCACTCAGAAATGATCTGACCAATGTAAACAGCAGCAAAATTAAATTTATTAGCCCACGTCACAACTTCAATTAAAATAATTGGTTTCATCTTCATCAGGGATCATTAATCTGTTCTCAGCTCAACCTGACAACACAAAAAAACCACAATTTTTTTTTGTCTTAAAAAACTTTCTGTCTCCTCCTCAGCTTTAGTGATGAAATCCAGATATCAGAATGGAGAAGGGAATTAATAGGAGTTAAAATTACAAAATTATTTTACAGCAAATCTTATTAATGCTGATTTTCAGCCTCACCTGTGGCTTCCCAGCACAAACCAAGAGGCTTTTTTTAAATTCAGCAAATACCTCCCTGTATGACCTTCCGTGCAGTGCACCAAGCCTCATTTGCATATTAAATGAGGATAATAACAGACATTCGGGAAGTGCTGAGCCTCAACAGAATTTATGGTATCAATGTCCTCCCAAAACAGTCATTAAAAGTTCCTTTGGCAAGGTTTGGGTTATTTAAATCCGCCCGGTTTGTTGCTGAAAGGTGACTCGTGTATCACAAGCAGAACGGGGAAGGCAGCCCCGGGGCTAAGGAAGGTTTTTCTTTATTTAAATTAATTCCTGACATCCCCTGGAGCAGAGTGACAAGAGATCCAGCTGCACCTCACTGGAAAATGCTGCCACAGCAGATCAGGGAGTGATTCCTGCTTCCCTGCCTCAGGAAAATCCCTCCTGAGCGGGAATGTCCAACCCTTTGTGTTCTCCAGCCCACCAAAGGCAGGGGCTGCACAGCAAAATCAGCAAAATAATTTTGTAATTTTAACTCCTGTAAATTCCCCTGTCCATTCTGAGACTTGGATTTCATCCCTAAAACTGAGGAGGACCCCAAAAGCTTTTTGAGACAAAAAAAATCCTTGGCTCATTATTATGGATGTGGAACCATGGAATGGGTTGGAAGGACCTTAAAGATCTCCTGATTCCACCCCCTGCCATGGGCAGGGACACCTCTCACTGTCCCAGGTTGCTCCAACCTGGCCTTGGACACTTCCAGGGATGGGGAATCCTTGGAATAACCTCGGCCAGGGCCTCCCCACCCTCACAGGGAACAATTCCTTCCCAATATCCAATCTCAGTTCCCCCTCTGTTGCTCTGACCCCATTCCCCATGTCCTGTCCCTGCAGTTCCTGAGGAAAAGTCCCTCTCCAGATTCCCCGGAGCCCCTGCAGATCCTGGAAGGGCCTCTGAGGTCTCCACAGGCTGAACATCCCCATGTCTCCCAGCGTGGACCCACAGGGAAGGGGCTCCAGTCCCTTTATCAACCTCGTGGCTCCTCTGGACTTGCTCCAACGATTCCATGTCCGTTTAACACTGGGGACGCCAGAACTGGACCCAGTATTCCTGGTGGGATCTCACCAGAGAGAGCAGAGGGGGAGGATCCCCTTCCTCACCCTCCTGCCCACATTTGTTCGGATGCAGCCCAGGACAGGGATGGATTCTAGGCCGGGCTCACACTGCCAGCTCACGGCCAGGTATCCCATATATAAATCCTATAAATATCAGACACGTGAACAATATCACAAGACGCTGACTCGAGCGAGTTTTTCCAATCATTTCATCCGGGAAAAAAAAAAAAAAGCAAAAAAACCCCCACACCGTAAAAATTAACCACATTTCTCAGATGCTGCTTTAATTGATCCCATGCTTTGGCCTGCACCTCTCAGAGGACAAATTATAGGCGGGAGAAGAACCTAAAAGAATCAATGGAACGCCTGTTATTAATTGTGACGGAAATCCTGGAGCACCCGGGGTAATTCTCCTCTGCTCCCCTGGTGTTTTACGTCACCCCAAAATGTGCAGTGTCCACCTCCCTTGTGGGGCCACAAGGTAAAGAACCAATCCATGGACTCCCGGCTCACCAGGAATTGTGGCTGGAACTGTTTTGTGTAGCCTCCAGTCCTGTTTCCAGCTGTCCTTTGGGTGCTTTCCCAGAAATCCCTTTGTCCTGGAAAGTCTCAAGATGAAAGAATCTCCCAGGCTGTAATCACAGTGCCCAACCCCAGGAATTCCAAAATTGTCCTAAATGCGGAGGAAAACAATTACAGCAATTGGGCTGCTGATGTACTTCCCAAATTTGTCCCATGACTAAGGGAAGCTCACGGACAACTGCTCCGACTTCCACAATGGCAATATAAAAATGCTCCCAACCCCAGCGCTCCCCACACGGCTCCTGTTGGTTTGCTCTTCCCACTGATCTCGGTAAGTCCAGATCCCATTCTCGCAGACAAGCCTTCAACTTGGGGGGAAATCCTTTGTGTTTTCTCCCAGATGCTTTTAATCTGGGGGGGCATCGACACATGGACATTCCCTTGTCCTTGGAAAGATGGGAGGCCCAGTTAGAAGCTCTGGGTTTCTTTTTCTTCCGTGGTGACACCTGGAATTTTCAGGCCCGGGCAGAATCATTGTGCAAGGAGGAACTGACTTTCTGTGGCAGGATGTTGCAATGGGGAATATGGAAAAGTCCCAGGAATTGTTTTTGTCCCTCTGGAGTCCCTGGGGCAGCTCTGAGCTGCAGGATTTAAACCTTCACTGCCCAGCAGAGTGTCCTTGCTAGAACTGGTGCCAACAAAGCCGGAATTACCCAGGAAATGGAATAGTTTATGTGCCAAGATTAAAAGCAGACAGAGAGGCTGGAGACTTAATGAACTCCTTGAGTTGTGCCTGAGCACTTCTAAGAACACCGGAAAACGCTGTGAGGGATTCGAGTCAGACACTGGGACTCCTTCACACCCCTACCCTGAGCTGGGATTTACCTCAGCTGCCCGTGCTGAGAGCCTGGACTCCAAACACCCACAAATTCCTCCTTCAGGAAGAGTTTTTTTCTTGGAAAGAGTTTTCAGGATTCAGAAGGGAGGTTTGGAGTCCCCGTCCCTGGAGGTGTCCAAGGAAGGACCGGACGTGGCACTCAGTGCTCTGGGCTGGGTGACAAGGTGGGGATTGGGTGCAGGTTGGACTCAGTCTTGGAGGTCTTTTCCGACCTCAATGATCTTGGGATTCTGGGGTTCTGGAATTCTGGGAATCTGTGACAATGAAAATCACACCCAAACCTGAGGGATTCACTCAACATTTCCACCCAACCCCGCCTCGCTCACATCACAACTCTGCTCCTACAAACTGAGCTCACCCCTTTTCTCCCGCTCTCTCCCAGGTTTGCCTCCACCCCTCCACCCCAAGATGTCCTGCTGCTGCTACTCCCCCTGCTACACCCTGTGCTGCTCCCCCTGCTACCGGACCTGCACCCGCACCTACAGCTGCTGCAGCCCCTGCACCTACCGCACCCTGAGCTGCTACCGCCGCTCCTATGGCAGCTGCTGCAACTACAGGACCCGCACCACGCGCTACTACTACCCCTCGTGCTGCTCCTACTCCTGCTGCTACCCCTGCTGCTAATCCCACGGAAAAATCCCCGCAACCGGATCCCCACCAATGGAAGACCAATGGCTGAGCCCACAGTTGATGTTTGCACAAGTGCTGAGCCCCCGCGACGAGGTTGCTACAAATGGGGGCTTCGCCGCACTCTGAAACCTCTTGGAATTTCTGCTTTTGTTGTTCTCTCTGTCTGCTTCTTCCTGTCTTTCTCCACGCTCCTGATGATCTGCATTTAAACCCTCCCGCAGCCCCTTCAGCAACGGGAGGGACGATCTGGGTTTTATGTGAAACTTCTCAGGGTTGCTGCAATGGGGCGGAAGGATCTCTGTGAAATTAGATTTGGAGTCATCTGCATTTTCAATAAGCACTTCCAGCACGGTGCTGCAGCCCTGGGTAAGGAAGATTTACGACCGTCTCACCTTTGATCTGGATTTATGAGGACCTGAAGGATGAACAGCACGGCTTCAACATGTTCTGGAGTGCTGTGACTCATCTCCTGGAGCTGCATCCAGGATCTCAAAACTATAATCTTTCTGTATCTGTGCCAGCTCTTTTTCTTATTCTATTAAATATTTTCTGCATTTAAAAAAAACTCTGGAGATCCAGTTGTTTTCTTGCCTCTGTCCTTGGTTTACGGGGATATTCGGGGAGCTGTGGAATTCTGAAGGGACTTCCTGTCCTCGAATCCATGTCCAGCTCTGGGCCCCTCACGGCAAGGGGGACATTGAGGGGATGGAGTGTGTCTAAAGATGGCAACAGAGCTGGGGAAGGGGCTGGAGAATCCTGTGGGAGCTGGGGGACTCAGTCTGGAGAAAAGAAGCTCCAGGGGGGAATTTCTGGCTCTTCCTGGGGGCAGCCAGGGGGAATTTGGGATCTCATCCCAGGGAACAGGGACAGAACAAGAGGGGACAGAACAGCTTTGAACTGTGCCAGGGGAGGCTCAGGTTGGATATTTCAGAAAATTCCTCCTGGAAAGGGCAGTCACAGGGCTGAGGTCCAACCTCTCCAGTGTTACCTTTGACATCTCCAGTCCTTAAGCTCGCAGAGTTCATCATTTTGTCACCCAATCCTTTTGCTCTGAAGGATTTCAAGGTATTTGTGTGACCTCCACCGAATTTCTGGTGTTAATTTGAATTTAAAATACGCATAATAAAGAGCAAACAGGATGCTGAGGCTTCCTGAGAATTTTGGATACCAAAGATTTCAAGCTGTTTGAGAAACACGGGTGACAAATAAACCCAGAAACGCTGAATTGATGCAGAAAAAGTCTTTAATATGAACGAAAGGCAGATATCATTTTAAAGGGATACAGAATGGAAAGACCACATTCCCAAAGCTGCATGACACCCTGCCCACACCATCCAGTCAGAGGGAATGTTTTGTACAGCGTTGCTGAAACTGTGGAGATTGGTTTGCTTGGAGTATTGAGGAGAAGATCTGGGTCAAGAGGAGAGCTGGGGCTGAGGGAGCGCGAGTGGGATGAAGACGAATCATCGCCAGCCCTTCAGCAGCAGCGCAGAGCTCTCAGAACACCCCGGAGGTGGCTCTTGTCCCCAAGGGGGCTCTGCACACCAAGGGTCTCTGCTGCCGGACTCTCCATCAATCCATGCCCGCCAAATCCCGGCGGGGTTTCAGGGTCGCTCCCGCTGGCTTTAGCAGCTGTAGCAGCCCCCGTAGCCGAACCTTTGGCCGTAGCGGGAGCCGAAGGGGTACCCGTAGCGGCCAGAGTAAAACCCGGGGTATCCATAGCAGTCCCCAGAGCCGTAGAAGCCCCTATAGCCGCCATAGAGCCCGCCGTAGCCGTAGCAGTCCCCAGAGCCGTAGAGGCCGCGGTAGCCACACAAGCCGCCGTAGCCATAGCGGTCCCCGAAGCCGTAGAGGCCGCGGGAGCCATAGAGGCCCCCATAGCCCCGGTAGCCACAGGGGCTCCCGCAGTCGTAGCCCCGGTAGCCGTAGAGGCCCCCGTAGTTGCAGGAGGAGTAGCAGTCATCCTCACACTGGCCTTGGAGGAAAGTCATCTTCGGGAGATGGAGGTAAAACCTGCAACGGGGAGGGAAGGAAGAGTAGTAAATACTCCAAGCAGTAGCAATAACCTCAGAGCCCAAAACTTCTTTGCTGGTCCCGTGAGACCGAGAGCAGAGGCCAAATTATGATCTCAGCTCCTCATTACACCCCGTTTGTATAATCTGCTCATTTACCCACTGTCTTTATTTTATATTTTATGTTCATGTAGATTTAATACATTCATATTAAAGTATTTCTATATTCCTGGGATTGGTGGAACCCCTGACTATGGAATCAGTGGCCACAAATCAAAACCTTGCTGCTGCTTCAGGGGTTTTTCTGAGAGAACCTGGTTAGGAATTAGCAAGCCTAATTTTCTTTTACGATATCAGCTTTTCATGGAGCTCTGCATTCCCAACTCCATCAGGAAAGTCTTCCCAAGTTTTTACTGTGTTAACACCCTTCAGTTTTTGGGTCACTCACTCCAAGCCCCATTTCGGTGCTTTTCACCCATTTCTTTGCATCTGGAAATGCTGAGAGCCCATGGAAGAAACCATGGAGTGTGGACATGCATGAGAACATCTGTGATGGCAAATAGATCTGAAATCCCACTTAAAATAGAAGATTTAAGGACAAAGCCATCAAGAGCCATTGTGGGAAAACCCTTTCCTATCTCTGCTGTCCTAAAAATCCCTTATCAGGGAATCCAGGTACCAACAGGACCAGGAAAGTTTCACTTGCACCTTTAAAACTTGCACCTGTCAAGCCCAGATAAAAGGAACAGAGAAATCTGATAGTTCAGAGGAGCCACAATCTCAGCAGAAATTCCGAAAGGAAAATTCCCAGTCCAGGGGAAGAAAGGAGGAAAAGCTTACCGAGTTCACCGGGAGGAAGAGGCAGGAGAGTTGATGAGGAGCCTTGAGCTCCAAGCCCTTTTTATACTCCAGTTTGCCCTCCTGGCTTATCTCAGACGCCCTGTGGATTCAAAAGGTTTGGAGCCTTATTAGTTGGAAAACAAATTTGCCTGTACACGTCATATCTTCAATTAATATAATCTTCCTCATTGTCTGGGTTTACTAGTGTGTTCTCAGCCTCCTGTATGTCACTTATATTACAGGCTTCTTTCATCTTGACATTTTCTGGGCCAACAACATTCCTGATACCATTTTACTGCCTCCGTTGTCAAATCTGAAGTTTATTTTTGCAGAACATAAAAGCGATTTCTAATTTCTCAAAGTCATTGGAGAGAGAGAAGCTTTCAATAAAAAAGGAAAATTTTCCCTCGTGTTTTGAAATATTTGTGTTCAGTAGGAAGATGCGCCACGGGGTTTTATTTAAAGGAAATGTAAGTGAAGAGATATTATATTAAACCTCATCAGCTTCAGGAAAAAGAACCAGAACTACAAATAAATCTTAATTCCATTCCTCCAAAGTACTCCTGAATCAAAGCCATGCTGCTGCAGGAGCAGGAAGAATGTTTTTAACAAAAATACAACAGCATTTTTTGCAGTGATGTTCACTGGAGGGTTTGACCCACATCCAGCAGAGCAAAGTGGAGAATTCAGTGCTGAACTTGATCTGGCAATAAAGAAATGATCAGGATTGGCACTAAAAGAGCATTAAATGAAAATTAAAAGAACTCTGCTGTTGTTTTTTCCACAAAGAATCACCACGTGTAGACATGACGATAGTGAGGAATGCTGGAGTTAAGGGCAGAACTCCTTGGATGACCTTCACCTAATTTCTGGCACTAATTTGAATATAAAATAAGCATAATAATGACCAAACAGGATGTAGAGGCTTCACCCGAATTTTGCATACCAAAGCACCTCATAAACACTCATTAATGTTTTCAGTTTGCAAAGTGTTGCAGGATTTCAATATTATAGTTTCACACCTAAAGACATTGCCAGATTTAATAATACAGTCACTCTTCAGGGTCTCTGCTCCCTGAGCCCTATTAAGGTGATGC
>VXBT01001006.1:0-21332 GCA_013400235.1 Oriolus oriolus
AAAACAAAATGAAACAAAGCAAAATGAAGCAAAAGAAACCAACCAACCAAATAAACACACACCAAAAAAATTGAACCAAAACAAACAAAACCCCCTCCAAATAAACACAAACAAACTGACAACCAACCAAGCAAACAAAACCCCAAAAATCTGAAGACTTCCCTGAGGTCTGAAGCATATAAGCTGTGAAGAAGTCAATTAGCATTTCTTGACCCTAGGAAATTATTTTAATTAGAAACATATACGTATAATTTCCTTGAAATTGTCATAGTCTCTTCAGAAAGGGAATGTCTGAGTTTTATAGAAAAATGTAATATATTTTTGTTTTTTAAATCTTTTTCCCAAAAGAAACCAGGAACAATTGGTGTCCCTCAGATCTCCCACTGCTTTGGAGTCCTGGCTGAATAACTGACCTTAAAACTGAAAGGCCACAGATGAAGGATCTTGCAATGGAAACAGAAGTTTCTAACATGATGAGGGTTCAAGTTTAATTGACAAAACGAATGGTTTTCTAGGTTGCCAGCTAAGGCGTGGAAAGCATAGAAATTCTAGGATCCCTAGTTTCAACTCTGTCACAGGTGTTCTGCAGCTCAGTGTGGACCCTGAGAGCCCTCATTGGCACTGTGGCTCCAGCCCCCTAATAATATCAAAACCTTGGCATCCCTAACTTTGATATGATCTTGGCTATAAGTTTCTCTAAGAACACAGAGGCTTAAGAGCCAGCAGATGAGCTGGCAGGAAAAAATGCAGGCTTCAAAAAAAGCCTTTCCAATATTTCTGGCAGGAATACTCATTCATGAAAATTATGCCATTAAAAAAAAAAAAGAAAAAGAAAAAAAGAGAGGAAAAAAAAGCACCATTAGTATATCTTCAAGACTTCCACTTGCATTTCTAAATGACTGGTTTTAATTGCAAAAGTACATGATACTGAGGATTTTCTGATAGAGTCACCTCTGCTCTTATTATTATGGTTGTGGTCACAAGCTAAACAGGCATTTAAGTAGGGTTTCATTGACTCTGAATTCCCAGCATGGATATGTTCAAGACACGAAAATCTATCCTACAGAAAAAAGCCTTAGTCTTAATATTATCAGAGGAGTACTGGTGGAATGAATTAACTGTATATCTAGAAAAGGCAGAATAAAATATGATTGTAGGGTAGAAAATATGAAATGAAAATATGAATGCCTAATGTGCTCCATTTCCAAGTAGTGTCAACTGCATTTCTACAGTGTTATATAATTTAGAGTCTTCTGTAAGGATATTTGTGGTGTGTAGAAGACTTAGTATTTTGAAATTTGATTTCTTTTAAGCATGGGATGAATCCCCAAAATGCCAAAACTGTCAGTGAAGGAGAAAGCACCCTGGACTTCTAATGCCAGTGGCAGTCCTACCTGACTGATCCACTTGTGAGGACATGGAAGTCTCACTTTTTTACCTTGATCACCTGCAAAACCACCCAGCTGAAGAAAGCAGTGTTACGGGAGAATGTTTGTGTTTGAAGGCCTCAGTTTACTAAATGCACAGGTCCCTTCCCCACTTCTTGTTTGTTTGCTGTGGCATGGGACTGTTGCAAGGCCATGTTCTTGCCTCCCTCACCATCCCCTCAACTCACCCCTTAGCACCAGGTCACCAGCCTGTCCAAGCTGCTCTTGGACAGTCAGAGAACTTTTTCGGAAATTTGGCAGTTCTGAGGCCCTGGCAAGTGCTTTGCTGGGTTTTTTTGGAGAAGGCAGGTGACCTGCAAGGAGTTAGGCGAACTCCTCCATTTCTTGCCCTACGGGAATAAATTTCTTATGTTCCTATTTGGGTTCCCTTCAAATGGGAAAAAAACTGTGTTTGCAGCAAGCTTTATGGAATCATAAAATTGTTTAGGTGGGGAAAGGTCATCAAATCCATTAACCCAGCACTGCCAAGTTCACCCCTAAGCCATGTCCCTTATCACCACATCTACATGTCTTTTCAATATCTCCAGGTATGGTGCCTCCACCACTTCCCTGGGCATCCTGTTCCAATGCTTGACAAACCTTTCCATGAAGGAAAGTAATATCCAATGTAAACCCACCCTGGAGCACCTTGACTCTGTTTCCCTCCTCACTACAGCCTTCTTTCAGGTAGTCGTAGAGAGTGATAATGTCTCTCCCGAGCCTCCTCTTCTCCAGGCTAAACACCCCCAGCTCCCTCAGCTGCTACTTATCAAACTTGTGCTCCAGACCCTTCCCCAGCTCCATTGCTCTTCCCTGGACTTGCTCCAGCACCTCAGTGTCTTTCTTGAACTGAGGGGCCCAGAACTGAACACAGAAAGTGCAACCTAACCAGTGCCCAGTACAGGGGGACAATCCCTGCCCTGGTTCTGCTGCCCACACTATTGCTGATCCAGGCCAGGATGCCACTGCCCTTCTTGGCCACCTGGGCACACCCTGGTTCATGTTAAGCTACTGCTGATCACCAACCCCATCTTGCCCCAGAAGGGAACAGTAACCCAGCTTCTTGTTAATAAATCCCTTGGGGTGCATTAGAGTGAAATGACACTGAATGATTGGTCTTTACAAATATATATGTAGGATTTATTTTAGAACAATTTGGTTGCAATGGAAAGCAGGTATGTAGTCTTTTCAGTTGTTATCTGTAGTGATATAGTAATATAAAATCTTAAAATAACACTTTAGGAAATACACTGAAGAAAAGAAATGAAAGGTGAGAAAGGTATATAGTCACCACCCATGGGTCCAGTGGTGAGACTCGGTTGTAGCAATTTCCTTGGCCGAAGTCATGGTCACTGTCTTGTTGAAGTGATGGTCACTGTCTTAATCCATCGGGGTGGGGGAATCCCACAAAACACAAAGTCCCATGGGTTAATATATGCTCAGGTTCAGGTGGGAATGCCCAGGTACCTCCCCTAGTTGGGGGTTCTTTCAGTTCTCTGGTAGAAGGCCTAAAGGATGAATCTCAGGGAAATATGGGGGTCTTTGGTGGTTTATGACTCCTTCTATGACATGACAGCGGCCTCTCAAGTCCAAGTAGTTAAGCCAGCTACGCCCCATCAGAAGGATGAATCCCCTCAAGCCAACTTGTGAAAGTGAATGACTCCTGTGAATGTGACCTTCCCTGGAGGTAGGGTGGGAGTTTTACAACTGAGCCTGAGTTTGTGTGAGGGAAGACAGCTGGCATGATAAAAAGGCACGATCCCTTCTCTGCAGGGTCTGCCTCTTATCTGGCTTTTAGCCTCCCGTGGTGGGTCCTCACCTCTCTCTCCTGGGTGGACCAGATGCTTGCTGCTACAAAACTGAAACCTCACCTCCTCCTCCTCAGGGGCTGCAAACCTGGCCTCAGCAAAGCACCCTTCCACTTCCACAAATAGGCAAGTATTTTCTGTCATTAATTGTCGCTGACCGCTTGACAGCCCGGAGGCCAAGCAGGCGACCTGCCCTGTGGGTCCTGGTCTGCAGGATCACAGGACAGACAATAGCTTGGCAGTCAAGGGGAGAGCTGTCTACTCTGTGCCTCCCGCGAGGGGCTGGCAGCTGTTGGTGTTAAGGGAGCAACGGCGGAGGTAAAGGAGCGAGAAAGGTCTCCGGTATGGGGTTCCAAGGCTTTATTGAGGCGGTGCACTTGAAGGGTTTCAGGGACCAAAGACAACAAAATGGAGGGTTTAGGGTTTATATAGGGGGAGGTACAAGGGGCGGAGAAATAACCAAAGCCAATAGGATGAGGGCTAGGGGGCGGAGACGGCACAGAGCGACAGGGGATAAACCAGTGAGGAAGGCAGGGGGAGGAACATGGGAACAGGGGACCAATGGGGTACAGAATAACTTAGAAGATTCTAGAACATAACCATATAGGGGACAAGACATACATATTCAAAGGAGACATACATAAAATGGGGTGGGAAATCAGCAAACCAAGCAAAACCAAAGGATTTACATATTAAAGCAAGGCCTAATGGGAAGTCACCCTAACTGGGGGAGAGCTTGGGCTCTAAGGCTCCTCAAACACACATACTGCACTTCAACAATTAATCATTAACGTTTCAGTCTCTCACAGTCCTTTTCCGTAGGACAGTCTTCCAGCCCCTCTTCCCCATGCAATTTTGATATCTGAAAAACAATCACATTGTAACAACAACAACAAACCCCAAACAAAGCAAAATAATAATTGAGATTTTTCATATGATTCTTGTGTTTGTTCTCCTTCTTTATTGACCATATAGAAAAAAGCAGCTAGAAAATGCAAATGCAGAAAAATGCAAGAAATTACAAACTCTGCTGAATTTCTGGGTTTGATAGGGTTCTTCAGGAACAACACAATGAAAGCATTTTTAAATACTACTGAAGAACTTTATGCAATTTTTTTGAAGTAGTGTTCCTCTGGAAACAGTTTAGGCAGTACTTACTTCACGGAACAGTTTCTGACTTTACGCAACATCTGCTCACTTTGGCAACGTGTTTTCCATTGTCAGCCTTTCAAAACCAGCAGCACTGGCTTCCCTTTTATGCCTGATCTGGTGTTCTTAGGTCATGAGGTACAACTAAACATTCAACTGTATCGCTTTGTGAATTAAGTATATTTCAGTCTGGCAAAGCATGATCAGCTAGACATGGAAGTGCACCTTGCCATGTTTCTGGGAGGAGTGAGGTATTTCACAAAGCTTTCTTCTGCATTTTCCAAAAGAACAGAAATTGGTCTACACATAGGTTTGGGAAAGCATTCATGTGATGCCAAAACTTACTGCAAATTCTTATTCAACAGCTTGAATACTGCTCACAGAGTTGAAATATCCTTTACACTAACACCACAGTTCCATAAGTAGCTTTCTCTTAAGCTACTGTTGACTTAACCTATTCCTGCCCTTTCTGCAGCCTATGTTCAAGCCCACTTTGGGCTGTGATTTTGGTAAACCTGACCAAAGACTGCATACAGCTGGAAAAATTCACCCCAAACATTAGGGAGAGAACTGTGTAGTGGGTTGTTTTTCACCAGGATCTACTGAAAACAGTTATACAGACAAGTATAACTCTGAAGGACAAAGTGGTAGGGACTTATGACAAATTAAACTCCATAAGGACTGGCGGTGAAAATTGGCCTCTGATATGTATAAAACTGCTTCCACATCAAAGCCCTCTTATCTAAGGCAAAAGTAGCAGCCTTAGTGGGAAAAAAAAAAATCTCATTTACACAGGTCAAATAGCATATATAAGTCCCTAGGGGAAGATTGATTGTCACCCCTGGAAGCGTCGGAGTGTTTGGCCAAGCAGCTCGTCCCTGTGTTCCTGCTGCCCCCAGCCCCAGCAGCACCAGGAGCGCACACGCCAGGGCCCCTTGGCTTCACAGCATGGCCCAGAAGGGTATTTACTCTTCTGCAGGCTTCAAAAACAGGAAGTGACATTTCAAGTAATTGCAGATTTACTGTGAGCCCATGGCTGGTCCCTCTGCATTGTCCCTGCTTTCCTGTTTGATCTTGGAGGAAGTGGCCAGAGGGATAGGGGGAAGGGAAACCTTCCTATGATGCTTCTGCAACTGCAGCCTACATTACTCAGGGGAAGAGTGACGAAAACATATTCAAACCCTTGCCAAAGACTCGCAAGAAATATTTGACATCTAACCTATAACAACAAGTGGGAGTTAAAGGTTAAATCACACACAACCCAAGTGTTTAGGAAAAGGATATGTTTATGTCATCAACTTCTGCTGGGTTGTAAAGGAACAGTGTATGACAGTGGAATGGGCTCTGGCTGTCAGGAAAATACATGATGGCTTAGTGCTACTATCTGTGAACATGAAAAGGGCCAATTGGTTCTACCTACTTGTGTTTTCATATCCAAATGCCCATTTCAGCTCAGACAGCTAAGAGGAGAGAGCACAGGATGGACACCACAGCCTACCTGCTTTGCCTCTGTGCATCTAGACATCAATTATTCCCGAAATATTCTAATTTCCCACGTAGTATCGCTTCTTTTGGGGAACTGCCATGAAAGAATCAGACAGTCAGCACTGCACATTGCTCTCATGTAATTTATGGAGCTAAAGAATCCAGACTGGCCATGTGTTTTCTAAGATAATATATTGGTATTCTGTAAACTCAGTGATGGAAACACTATTTTTGTTGTGAAGTGCCAGAAAGACTCCATAGGCTATTTCACTCTATATAATGCTAACACCTCAGTGGTTGTATTTCAGGAAAAGTGATTCTGCTGGCTGTTGCTTCTTTGGACTGCTGAAAATGTAGCTGAATTTGGGTGGATCTGCTCCATGAACTCAAAAAAGAATTTTTTTAAATTAAATTCTAACACTCTGTAGGAATTTACCCAACAAAGACTAATGAGCCTCAAGAAAGGGAATCAGTCATCTTACCCTGAGGTAATGAATATAATTTGCCTGTTGCAGCTTTCTCTTGGTACAGATTACCCAGCCATTGGCTGGGATATGTCTCACCTAGCAGTTCAGAACCAGTTGCTTCCTCTACCTGCACTGGAGTTACATGGGACCTGTTGGAAAAAAATTCACCTTATATGCCTTTTTGGATGGATATATCACTGATTATAAGGGGAAACTGTACAAATGGTCCATACAAAATTTCTGATTTGAGGTGGCTATTGTTAGGTAAGCAGAATCCTTCTGTATAAACTAAATTTCCTATATTTTGCACAAATAAAATTAAAAATAACTTTGGGACACAAATTAAAGGTTAGTATTAATCCTCAGTGAATGTCCCCCATTCATTAAGAAAAAATGCAATACTGCATAATCATTCCTAGTACTCAGTATTATATGCCAACAAGTTGTAGCATGAATATAAACATTGTGCTGGCAGGGCAATAGTGACTTTTGGAAACTTTCCTTTCAGAATAAGCAAAGCTGCCAATATCACCTGCAGAAAANGCTTTCCTATTCATGTTCTGTCAGGTTAGAGGTTATCGGTGTGTATTTAGTTGTGTTTAGTAAACAGTATGCCTTGAGATACATTGTGCCAGTAGTCCTCATTTATAAAATGGAACAGTCTGGAAGTTATTCTAGGATGTTTGATTATTTTATTTTTAGATAAGTCCTTCCTCATTGGTGGTGTTGTGTTCCTCAGATCACTGTTAAAAATATTCTCTCTTAATGATTTTCTTTTTCCTACAGTTAAGAAGTTGTGATTTGAGTCTCAAAGGTCAGAGGCAAAGACAGAGGCAAAGACTGAGCATAAAGGCCAGATCCAGATGCTGGAAAGAAGGAATAAAGATGGCCTTCACTGACCATCTTCTATACACCATTCTTTCCCTACATTAATATCTTTCCCCTACGCCCACTGGGTCAGCTCATCAATTATGTGTGTAAGTGCACGAGTGTCAATGTCACCGTGCTGTCAGCTGTCACCTTGCAACGTTGACAGCCAAGTCTTCCACAAGAATGGGGGAATCTGAGTTTTTCATACAGGTATTTCCATTTTCTTCTCTCATACCCCTTCTGAATTTCATTTGTGCTACTTCAGCCAATTATTTCGCTGTCCCTTCAGTGGGGAAGATTGGGGTAGGCCTTCCACTTCATACTTAAAATTTAGGATGCTTGCCTAACAAATAAGATACCAAAACTTTCCTCCTAGTTGGAGAAAGGGGTTGTGAATCTGTTGTTCTACACCCTGGGTGCTACTTTAACCACTGGATTTATACAGTGTGGAACAGAGAGAGCTGGCAGGGGGTATTGAAAGAAAATGTTTTAGCAATTATGCAAAAATCAACACTGAAACCAGCAAACTAATGTACCTGTAGTCAGAACAGACCCACTAGTTTCCTAGGCAAGATCTCCAGCTTTTTCATTGTATCACAAACTGACCATTCACCATCCTTTATTCCAAGTGCTAGTGTTGTAGCTGTGGGATTTTTCTTTCCTCTCTTCATTAATCCCTTGCAAATACTCAAAGGAAATGGAAGCAAGGTGAGAGTGCATGGTAAAGCACACTGCTCTCTGCAGATTTGAATCTGTGGAGACGGGCATTTAGTGGCTGAAAGATGTTGCCTGGACTGAAACTATTCCTGCATGGACCATCTCACTTCACTGGTTACTATGAGTTTCCTTTGCTCTGAGAGGCCTTGATGGATATTGTACATTGCCAAGAAAGGAACTATAATCAAACGAATAATTTTTTCTTTTGGATTAGGTAGGAATTTGTATCAGGTTAAGAGAATAAGCATGAATTGAACTTCATCTTTCAGAGTTATCTTTGCTCTGAAATAATGAGTGCTGTGACACTTTTCAAGGTGACACAGGGAATGGAGGTCTCCCATGCCTTTGCATTCTCTTTGCAGAATTCCTGAAATAATCATCATGGGTTTTTGGTCCAGGAAAATGTGTGCCAGAGGCCTCCACAGCAAATGAGCTGCACCCCACCGGCCATGGATCTGCTGAACGTGATCTGTTGGTGTATTTTCAGTGGAAATGTTAATTCTTGTTTACCCAATTTCATAGTGAACATACTGTCATGACTTTACTTTGTTATTCAAGTAGAAATTCCATACTATTAAACAACTGATGAGAACATGACATTGTCCTCAGTTCTAATTTTATAATATATAGTTAAATGGAGCTGCAGTGTCATCTAAAATCCATATGGGGGAAATGTTGTGAAATAACTTCCATATTTTTTCCCAATTCTTTTGCAGGCTGCTACTATTTAAAAAGACGAGTTCTTTAAGTTTTTGTAATGCTGACACTTGAAACTATTATCTTAACGTGCTCCATTCAGGAAAGTAGAGATAAATGTCTCTGAGAGTGCTGTCACAGCCAGTTGCACAAACATTACTCCTTACGATAATATATTTCAGCTGAAATTTGGGGGGAAAATATTACATTATATTAAAATATAATATATTATTAATAATTTGTTTTGCCCAGTAGCAATTTGACATACAAAATGCTTGGTACTTGTGGCCTGACCATGCAGCCACACCTTATTATTGTGGTATAAGTTTAGAGTGTCTTATAAGTGCAATTCAAGCTCTCAGATTTGATGGGATACAGAAATCAACTGCTCTGTCCCTTGAACTGTGACCTTAAACAACCAGGCCTTTTCCTTCCCCATGGGAATCATGTGATTGCACTCTCAGCGGATAAGTTTTTATGGATTCTTTTATGGTATTTCCTACAGAGGAAAACCATCCTGCTACCTCACTCGAAAAGATTACTAATGAGCATTTTCATCTTCTTTTTTTTTTTTAATATATGTCTTCTTCCCTTTCAGCTTATCTAAAACTGTATGCTTTAGAAGAAGCAAGAAAGGACAAAAGATAAACTGTGATAAATATAATACCAAGCTGTTAATCAAGAAACTTCAATATAATATAGAATGAAAAATAGTTAAACAGAAAATTTGGGATTTCCTACCAAAACAGAAATAAGTCACAGTTTAAAGTCACCACAGAAAATGTTCTGTAATATCAGACAGTTGATTCCAACGGGATACAATTTTCAGGAAGAATTTATGTTCTTTTGTTTGTGCAGTCCCTCACAAGGACATAGCTAATATCCCTTCATAGACTCTTACGTTTCTACAGTAACATTTTCTTAAGAAGTTCAAGCAGGTTTTCAAAGGCTCATGAGATACAGGAAGTTCCAAGAAACAAAAGCATGATAAACTGAACACTGCTCTCGGTTACTCTGACTTGTAACTGAAACAATCCAGAATTTATGCTGCTGGACCTGACACAAGACTTTGACTCACCATCACTGACTTCATATGCTGTGCCTTATGAAGGTTTTCTTTCTTATTGTTGAAAGAAAATCAGTGGCAATGTCAATTCAGATTTTATCTTAAAAGAACATGAATATTTTGTATACAGAGACACGGTCCATTCATCATACATATGTAATTTTAAATGACATTGCATGTTTTTACAAAGAATTGCATCTTCTCTGTATTGAAAAAAATCAACTATATGAGTCAAATGTTTCTGTAGTGAACAACAAAGTTCTCCAATAAATAAAAATTCTGATATAAGCTAATTTTTTGTTCTGAGAATATGTACTCACTACTTTTTTATTGCTTGTGAAAGTGATTATTAAATGAGCAGCTGCTGACATACATAAGCAAATTCAAACCGTTAATTCCTGACTTAGATTTCTTAGATCCTGAGAGTGGAAAAATCATGAAAGAAAATATTTCTTACAAGATTTTCCTTTGTGACATCCACAAGACTGCTTTCTCTTGTTTTGCCCCTGTGGATTAGGATTACTTCTGTTTCCAGGCATCTGACTGCAAATCCAAGTTCCTAGGGCTCCTTTACAAGTTCTAATATGAGTGACTTCATATTCTTCCTGCATGCTTTTGCAATTCTTTTGCTATAGGCATTTTAATTCCACTCCAGGGAAACTTAAGACATTTTTAACAATGGAAGTAAATTTAGCTCACCAAAACTCAGTGAAGTAATGATACAGGTGGGGTGGGACAATTTCATCACTACAGGCAAGGTAACAGGACTCACTCGGTAAGCAAATATGCTTTTTTCATCTACTAATGGCATGTCCTGAAGGATCAGAAGATAAGCTCTAGTAACTACTTCTCTTTAACTCAGGTAATATGGAGCTTTGCATTTAGAAATTGAAGTTCCAAATTTAATGTAAAGATAATATACTATCAGAGCATAAATTGATTTGTTATGCACCAACTTAAATTCTCTTCCATTTCTCAGGATGTGTGACAGGGAACTTTTCAAAAGGTAGAGGGTTGGTAGAATTTAGTGTATTTTAAAACCTAGTCCAAAAGAAAAAAATATTCTTCCCTTTTAAATCAAAGGACACTCTTTTTATTCCTCAACTACAGTCAGTATCTGTCAAAAGGATCTTCTTTTGATACTTAAATGGACTTGAAGAATTTGCCTCCTGATTAGTTCCAGCCAAAAATTCATAGTTGGTTTTGAGTTTCCAACCGAAATTTAGGAAGTAACATATGGCTCAAAAGTCCTGTTTTCACAAGTCTGGAGTTCAAGTAATTTTTCCTCGTGCTATAAGCCTGGACAGACTGTATCTTTTGTGACGTACTGTGCTCTCACATGCTCTGATCTTACTGGAAAGTTTTCTGCCCCGCCTATGTTACAACATCTTTTGAACAAGCAGAATAAATGGAGCTTCCTCAGCCTCTTGTAATTCATTGAATCACTATTGCAGACCTCTCTGTAAATTTTCAAAGTTGTCAGCTTCCTTTTTAAAAGCAAGTGTTGACATCAGGTCTGGTAAAATTATTGCAGTGAGAGGCTCTGTAATTTCTGTATTAAATTACTTCCCTGGTCTCACCTTCAGGTTTCCTGCTAATGCATCTGTGCATTCAATTTAGCTTCTTGCACAGGCATCAAAGTTCCAGTATGCTTTCCAGTGTTGCTGCTTTCCAGGACACAATCTCCTACCCTAACAGTGTTCCTGGCAGCTGTGTTTCTGGGTACCCTGCACAGAACTTAGCTGTGTTAAAGCGGTGCTGCTGAAACAAATGTACCTTAGGAAGTCACACAGCCAGCCCATATAACTGATCAGTTCACATCTCATTTACACCTCCAATGAATTATACTGATAAATGCTAGATATTGCTAGGAATTTGTATCTTTTCCTTAATAATGACTAATTGCATTTAGAAACACCCATTTCCTCTTCTCTGATGCTTTTTCTGATATATCAACTACCCAAGTCTCTCAAAGCCAAGTTTTTTTGCATTCATTGTGTTACAACCTGGCAAGGCTTTTCTGATGGAACAGACTTTCCTTGATCTTACACGTGGTTGCTGTTAGCTTGATGTTTTGGAAGTCCACAAAAATGCAACTTGCAGAATGTGTAATATCATCTTTGGAACAAAAATGATGCCATTTTCACTGGAATATGAACTTATTGCAAAATCAGCTTCACTCCAAGCTCAATGCAAAAGATGCTGAGTTTAAAAACTGATGTATATATTATTCTGTTGTTGGTTATCACTAGTTAACATGCTCAATAGTTGTACCAAATTAATAACTCATTGCTAAAAATTTTCTTCTGTGGAAAGTCCCAAGTAATTCTATCCTTTTGTCTTTAATTCTAATGGCCATGGAATTTCACTGACTTCTTTAACTTCCTCCTTCTTGTATCAGTATATTTATCCAATATTATCCTTTCTAGTGGCCAAGTGTTTCCCATGCCACATACATACTCAGCCATTACAAATGTCTTCATTCCTCTTGGTGTTGTTTTTTATAATTACAGACACCTTCTGTAATCATTATAAGTTTGGAGCATTTACAAAAGCCTTATTTGACCAGTTTCAAGTCCTTTTCACATTTCTTCTGGCATCCCAAGGAAGGTTTGAAGGATTCCTGATCAGCATTCACTCTGGATATTAAACCAAATTATATCACACCCAGGATTTCTACAGGATTTCTACTGATTGCCCTGGTATGTAGCAGACAATTTTTCTTTCTTCATTGCAGAAAGAGGCAAAGAATGCCATCATCTAAATACTTGCTAAGTGACTGCAGCTACAGGAGCTGTAGTTGGGGAGGTGCAGTTATTATTATAGACCTTACAGAGGTTTAATATCTTCTCAATTGCTAAAAATTATTTGTCCTCCAGGTGGCCAGTTAAGAAAGCATTTCCATACTTATCAGATTGGCAGAAGCTGCACTGCCTGTAATATAGAGAGTAGGTGGAGTAGGCATTTGGGTGAAGCATGCCCAACTAACTCAAGAACTTGGTTGCTGGAAAGACCATGCAGCAGCAGAGGTAATTCCTAACTGTTCTTTGTACTTAAATATCTTTTTCTTTTCAATTCTTGTGTTCAGCTTTGAGAGACTGGATCTTTTAAAGCACCCAGTATGTCTCTTAATCATAACTGTATTCTATTTCCACATGGGGAAAACATCAGTGTAATTACATCTACTTGATTTACTTGTATTTGTACTTGTAGAGCACCAAAACCTCCTAAATTGACAGTCTGTAGATGGACACATTTTTCCTCAACATTTTAACAAGGAAGGGGATTGCTTTTTTATTTCCTCAGGCTATTCAATGGCCTATTATATTGTCTTGGCATTATCCCATTTTGTGATTTATAATTTAGTACATGAATTAGTATACAATCAAGGTTCTGTCTTTCTGAACTCTTTGCAGCTCTAAACCATGTAATATCCCCACTGTCTTTCCTAAATAGTCTGTAACCAATGAGTTTTAATATCCAGTCATGCGAGTCATACCACTGCAGTTGAGTAATACCAGCTAGCTTAAGTTTCTTTTCATAAATTTGTATTTTGAATTTCCCTGATTCTCAGAGTGGTTTTAGGAACAGATTGTTTTTCTCATTCTTGTTCTTGATATTTCAGTCCTTCTAGGTTTGTTCATATGCACTTGCAAGTTCTTCTGCCTAGACTACATGTTCTTTCTTTATTTGCAAAAGTGGAAATAGTCCAAAAGCCACCCTTTCTACCTACCTAGAAAAAACATCTCTGCTATCTATCCTTTTCTGGAGTAATTTCCCTGAAATAAGGATAGTTCTCTTCATTTATATTACAGTAGAAATGACCCTGTTGCTTGAGTGAGTCCATGAGAGATTGAATACAGGTAGGGAAGTTGCATATGCCTGTGCCTGACCTCTGTGTATTTTCATTTATGGAAGGAAATATTCAGCTGGTATAAAGATGAAGCTTCCCTCCTGGATATATGGTAAATAAAACTTCCAATTTATGCCTGGAGTAGATGAAGCAGAGACCCCTAAGGAAAACAAAATTTTGTTATAGTAACAAGGAGACAAATATGTCTTAAAATAGACAGACTGATGACTTGGGATTAATAATAGTCTTTTCCCACTTGAATTTCAGTGAAATGAAGTTCAAATGTGTGCCTGCTAGCATTTCAAATCTCTTCCTGTTAAACTGATATTTTAAAATATTGCTCCAAATGAGAACTCAGAAATTATTTTTTTTTAATAAACCAGAGTGTGAGAAGCTGACTTTGTCATAGGGAGCTGGTGAAGGGCACCAATAACTGCATTTTCTTTGGGAAACCAATGAGCAAGTAACATTCGTACTTTTGCTTCAACAGAAAATCTAGCTATGCTTTACATTTCTTACTGATACTGAAAAAGGCTTTGCTTTTACAGAGTTTTACATTACTTTACTAAGCACAGGACATCACATATGGGATATGCTATGTATTGAGGAGGTTTGACACTTTGGGGAAGAGGATTTCCCCTCTTCCTGCTTGCAAGTGCCATCAGTCAAAGGTCTTCTTGATTTCCTTCATAGGCTCATTTCATAGGGGCTGATAATGAATTCAGAACTCTTTCTAGATGTGTTATGAATGTAGGTATAAGCACTGTTGCAACAGGACTTAAAATTCTTCACCCAAACCTCTCATGAAGGAAATTGTCTTTGGTTTGATGCATGAAAAATCATGTACATGTTAAAAATTAAATGCATACAAAGATGAAACTTGTACCACCCTGCAGCAGGGATTCTGAAGCTGGTGGTGAGCAGAAGGAAGTGATGCTCCTGTGGTATTGTGCAGACTCTCTGCAGGCCCAGGGGAGCGGAATGTGTGTGTCCACATGGTGGGGATGACTATGACGTGTTTTGTCTTTTATGGAACACCATGCAGAAGTTCTGAAGCACTCTGCAGCAGCCAGTAGCAGCAAAACAAAAATGTCTTTCTGGTCAGCAGCACAGACCACATGCATGGTGTGCTGTTCGCTGCCCCTGCATAAATGGAGAGGAGACGGAACGGGATGTGAAACACCTTGTGCATATAACAGCATTTAAGGAAGGTATTTATACACTACAGAAGTACAACACCCTTTGCTGTGTTTGTGTTGTTGAATGGAAAGATCTGTTATTTTCAGGAGGAAGCTCTTTGGGAAATGTATTAGCTGTGAAGGAGAGAAATGTAACTCTAATGGATCACATAGAGAGGATGTTAGAGTAAATCCATGATTGGAGCTAGTGGAGCTAGAGGATCAAAATCTCATTTCATTATGTGCCAGGGGTACCCCAGACATCTGTACAGTTGTCAAGAGAGCCAAAGGGTTGTAGATGTGCTTCCTGTTTGCTTCTGTTAGTGGAAGAGGAGTTCATGAGAGCCTCTAGTAAGACAGTTCAGCAGTGTTTTCTTGGTCTTGGAGGTTATTTTTGAACAGAGATATATTAAAGGTCATCGCTGTTTTGTTCTGTATGCATATGTGATGTGGTTTTAAAAGCAGGCTTTTCTGCTTTGTTTCACAAAGTAATAGCATCCTTGTAATACAGATGTAATTGCTATATATGAGCCCATTATTGTTTAACAAGGCCTCTTTCTTGCAGAAGGAATGCATAATTTTCACGGAAAAAATTATTTTGGATTTAGCCTTTAATTTGGTTGAGTAATAGTTACATTTGACCAGAGCTTAATTAAACTGTAATAACTTCATAAATCCAACTGGACTAAGTTGTCCTTCCTATATGAATGTTATCATGAGCTTGCATGAAACTTTTCTTTCTTGATTTCATGCTTCATAAAGAAATAAGCTAATTGTAGTTACAGTAAATAGCATTCCTTGATCTAGGTCAGGTTCTGATTGTCTTACTCTTCGTGAGTGGCACTTCATAATACAAATTTTGTTGCTAATTTTGAAGAAATACAATTAGAAAAATTGGTCCCAATGAGACCAAAAGTGCCAGTACCTTATATGTAATATAAAAACAGAATTCACATTAATTTGCATCCTTTGCTTTTTATTCCATCCCTGAGAACAGCCAAACCCCACCTTCCCTATGCCTTCCCTTTAGGGACTTGTGAGTGTGAAGAGCCAGACTGAATTTTCACACAGCTGGACATCAAACACACCTCCTTCAGCCTCTCTTTGTATGTCATATGTTCTAGGCCCCAGCCATCTTGAAGTTGTTTTCCAGACTTGCTCCAAGTTGTCAATGTCTGTCTTGTGCTTCCTCCAGTTTTGGCCTTGCCAGTGCTGGAGTGCAGCCTGAATCAGGAGAACAATCTCCTCCTCATCCTACTGACTCTGTGCTTGCTCAGACAGCCCAGTCTGCAGCCAGCCTTCTTCACTGTGAGGACACACCACTGACCCTGTCCTGCTCTTTGTTCACCAACTCCCAGAGAACCTCTTTTCCATCCAGTCAGCTCCTCTCCCATGCCACTGTGTGGGCTATTGCATCCTGGCTGCAGGACTTTGCATTTCACTTCACTGAACTTCATGAGGTTTTTGTCAGCTATTCTTTTGTACCTGTCAGGATCTCTCTGAGCAGAAATCCTTCCCTCCAGTGTCTAAACTGCTCTTTCAAACACACTGTGAGCATGTCTGACACAGCTCTTTATCCCACTGTCCAGCTCATTAGGAAAAATGCTAAACAGTATTAAACGCTGAGGAACTCGACTCCTGCCTGGGCACGAGTTTTTACTGCTGGTCACCACCATAAACCTCTGGCCCCAGCAGTGCAGCCAGCTCCTAACTCATCATACTATCCACATGTTCAAACTGTATCTCAATAGTTTGTGTGACATGACATGACAATATGCAGCACCAGCATATTTCAAAGTCCCTACCATTCTGTTTCTGTACCTATTTTAGATGTGTGGATTTCATGAGAAGTTTCCCAACTTGATCATTTGCTTTTGATCACTTGCATGAACTGTGGCAGAGGACGACACTATGTTCACTCTTTGGCTTTATCAGACTGGTAGGCAAAGCTTGGGTTCAGTGCTTGTTCCCAAATTTTCAGTCAATGACTATGTCCACTGACTTGGTTGCTGGCTGCTCACCTAAGACAGGCTGAAGTCAAAATTTTCAGTGATGTGTAGGGCCTGTGAGATGGCACAAATTTGAAGGCCAGATTTGATTCTAACAGATATTGATTCTGTCCTGAAAAGAGACATCTCTGAGGACCTGGCCTGCCTGAGCTCTGAGTTTCCAGTCTTTGCTTAAGATTGCAAAACCATCCTCAATGTTATCTTGAAACCTTCAACTTCCTGCAGGAAGAGTGGATTTGCTTTAATTTTAAAGGAGTCTAGACTTGAAAATAAGTAGTAGTTTCTCTATTAGCTAAGCCTCATCATGTTAACTCAGGTGCTTAAAAAGGAACTGCAAAGTATGTGCAAGTGGAAGTCAGGCTATTCACACTCCTGTGTGAATACAGGAGTGATTTAGGGGCTCTACCAAGAGGATAATAATGCATTTATCTAGACACAGCCAGCTCCAAGATGTGGGAACTCCTGAGAGCTTCAAAACTCAAGTAATCTAGTTATAAAACCAAAGTATTTGACTATTCCGCTAGAAATCAGTGCTGACATTCCAAGAATAGCTTTCTTCCTTCTAGTATTTTATTTTCAACCAAGAGTGTGGCTTGTTGAGCTTATCTGCTTGCAGCTGACCTTTAAGGACAAGCACCTGTATGTACACCCACATCACCCTCCAATCTACAAACTCCATCTGCCTAGTCTGCATATTTGGTAAACACTTCAAACTACTGATTTAGGGGATATCCAGTTTCTCAGCAGCAGGCAGTTGTCACCAAAAGGGACATTTCAGTTCTTTGTCCATTGTGCTAATGATGGGCTGAGCCTGAATTGTCTGGATGCTTGTGCTCAGGGTGAGAGTTCAAGCATCACTCCCTGCCCTTGCCTTTGCAGTGAAAAGATGCTGACCACAAAGTGCCTGTGGAGAGTAGACAAGAAACCTTGTAACATCTGATAGCTGCATAGTTCTGTGGCAGACAAGTTGCCCTGCATGGTGTGTCTGTGGCCTCCATGTCCACATTAACCTCTGTACTTCGTTCCGTCATGCCTTCAAACCAGCAAGTACCACACTGACCCTGCACTTCTTGTTCCTCCAGCCTTGTCTGAAGCAGTGTGCAGGAGAGGTCATGGGTGCTACATCTATCAGTCCTTCCCAGACCAAACATGAGTGTTTGAAGGCCAAAGATACCCTGCAATGTCCTTTTCTGTCTGCTTACTGGGAAGGCTGAGATAGACTACCTCTCTACTTACTCCCCCACTTTTGCAGCCCTTAAACTGCCTGTGAGAATGGTGTAGGGGGATGCTCTGTTATCTGCAGGTTTTTGAGAGTTCTAGTACATCTCATTGTGTATACCTTTAGGCAACTACAACAGTTTCTGTTATTTTAAAGGTTTTCCCACAGTCCCTAAATATTCTTACAAGTCTGGCCCGCTGTGACACCTGTGAAATAATTAATTTAAAGATTCCAACTGCTGCCGATAGGGATATTTTTTTCCTATAATAAAAATACAAAGGCTCCACTAAGCGTGTTGTTTTCCCAGATGATTAAACTCAAGATTGATTGAGAATCAATCAAGAATGATTTATATGCAGATTGAGACCCTGATTTTTTTAAGGTTTGTGTTCGGGGTTGTTATCATCTGAGGAATAACCAGACTGAAGACAGGATTTTGGATAACTATATAAATATCTTGTATCTATTTCGCTTTGACATTCATTCATTTGCAGCAAAAGGGAAGCATGGGATGTTCCACCCAGATGCTGATGTCCCAGCTGTTCCACGCAAAGCGAATGCCTGAGGAAAGGCAAGTGTGTTTGATCCACTCTTTTCCCATGCCTGTAAAGCTGTCTGTGGTTTGAAAGCTTTGCCTCAGCAGGTTCACTGGGAATGGGTAGGGCAGTGACCCTGTTAAAGTTGTGTATAGTAGTAGCCATTGTGAACAAATTTGTGGATGTAGTGAGGTTCAGGTCTGCAACTATGAGCTATTTAATGCTTGTTGTGAATTCAGTCAACATTTTTTTTTTTTTTATGGACATAAGATTTCATAGATTCCTAGAAGAAATAAGGAACAGCTCTGGTCAAAAGGCTGTCTATTCTGGATAGAGTACTTGAGCTGAAAGAACTTACTGTTTCATATCATTTCCATTAATTTGTTCCAGAGTAGCAGAAATTGCTTTGGAAGCTGTTAGTAGCAGGCTATAGCAAGCTTTCCTTGCTGGAACAGAGAAGGAGAACCTACAGGCTGTGCAAAAAAAACAGAGAAGAGGTTTTGGTATCCTTGTTGAATCAGCCAGGAGCCAGAGGACTCAGACTAGAGAGGTTTTGTTGCTTTTCACAGAACCACATTAAAATAAATATACACAAGTATATGTTCGAAAAGTACCTGGCAGAGCCTCTGAAATTCATTCCCCTTGTTATGCTGTAATGATTACTAGGAGGTTTCGGAGATTCAAAAATCAGTTTGTGCTCTGGAGATTCTGGGGAAAGTGGGAGGTTGAATATAGGTCTTGGGCTTGGCACAATAGCATGTTAAATTTATTTTCTGTTTAGTGCTCTGAGAGCTAAGTAGCTCAGGATCTGAATTGAAAAGATTCAGCACTTGGCTCATTTGGAGAATGTGATGCAAGGAGCTGGAGGGGATACATGGAGCATGAGCAAGTCTCAATCCACTCAGTTCTGTGTAAGTTACACCAACAACATTTCCAGTCTAAGTATATGTTGATTAGGGGAGACTATCGTAAGTCTAGAATTAAAAATGTTGACGAGTACAGATAAATCTGTTTAATCCTCCTCAAAGCAAATTTACAGACTGTAAACTGCAGTAAAATTCCTGCGACTTTTTCAGGTAGGCGAGAAGCAGCACCCTGGTCCTGGCACCGTGACCTTCTGGGTTATCCGTGAGTACCCTCTGTGGGTATCGCTGCGCAACTGCAAAACCGGGCACAGCCAGGAGACACACAGACAGGAAATGCATTGCAAAGGAGGACATTCCTGCAGCTTGACAGAGCTGATTGCATCCTGTATCCCACAGATTCAAACCATGCTCCCCAGAGAAGGGCTGGGAGCGACGTGTTGACATTTTACAGCTTCAGGAGGGGCTGTCAAGGCACACTCCTCTCTGCGTGCTACTGCAGACAGCTCCCACTGCTGTGCTAAAACCAGGTAAACTCTGAGCCTGATGTTTCTATAATAGCAATTAATGTATGCAAAAGAATCCTCGAGTGTTCAAACCTATACACTTTTATTTGATAATTTTATAAATCAACCTGTTGTAATGAGAAATGCAAATATTTACTTTCAGGTTGCACAGCTAATCTTCGTAGGAGATCAGGAAAGGAGACATTTTTCTGTCTCCTTCTGTACAAACCTATCTTGTGAGGGCTCCAGATGTTATTAAGTTGCTGTCCTTTAGGACATTCTATAATGATGACACATGTGTAATCTGAGATTGTTGCCTCCCTGTTTTGATCACAGTCTGCAAGAAGAATTTTATTGCTAACATTGATAATAAAATCACATAGACAAGATTAGTAGTGACCTATCATTTTAATACAACTCATTTTTGTATCAGACGAGCACAACGCATGAAGCTCCATGTGAGAAACAAACGAATGAAGGTGCCTCTGGGTGCAGCTGCAGTAGCTGTAGTGAGCTCAGTGTGGCAGGAGCCAGAGGCAAGAGGCTGTGAAAGCTGAAATGTTGCACAACAAATGTCCTGGAGGCCTGTGGCCCAGCTAGGGCACCAGACACTCAAAAAATATGGTGGAATCTGAGGGCTCAGCAGGAAAAACCCGGACTATGGAGCTTCTGTGAGGGGGTAAAAGCCAAGTAGTCCTTTGTTCGAGGCACCAACTCGAGTTACTCTTTTTTGCATCATGATAGAATTATTTTAAGTACATCTGAGACTCTGCTATGGGAAACCTGAGGTCTAGCCAGTAAGGAGACCTGGTGTGACTGTGAGAGTGAAGTGAGTAGGCAGTAATAGGGGCACCTGTCGGGTCACTGGAGCCGCCCGTGGTGGAGGGGCCTCAGTTCCAGTAAAGTCTCTGGGTGGTGCAAGTGTGACCCCAAAGTGCCTCCTGGATGGTCAGACTGGGATGTTTCCTTAAGACTGGGAAATTAAACGTGTGAAGAGATAGTGCATCACCATATTGAAAAACAATTCCAGCAGAGAGAAAATCAAATGCATTTTAAAAACAACTAGTTGCTTGAAAATTAATAAGCAGAAGCAGGGATTTATATGCTCACTGTAGGACCAGCCCAGATACAGGTTCTGCAACTGGAATTATTCCTTCCAAGGTGTTGTTTAGACTCATGGCAAATCTAGAATGAAAATGAAAGATCTGGAAATATGACACGAAGAAAAGAGACTTCCTGGATCAGCAGCTCCAACCTCCATCACTCATGGACAGATATATTATGTGAGCATTTTAGAGCTAGTTAGATTGTTTCTCATTCCACTCTGCAGGAAACATGTCCTTAATCCCAAGTCTTGGAGGGTTAGACACATTTGCACCTCATGATGCACTCCTGAGTGGTTTATATCTGTTTGGTTACTTGCCATAATTGTACTCCAGTGTTTGATTTAATATATTTTTGGGTATATTCTTTTTTTGTTTTG
>VXBT01001006.1:21361-49466 GCA_013400235.1 Oriolus oriolus
TCAGTTGTTGCTTTTTTCCCTTGGAAGTCCAGTTACCAGATCAGCTTGGCACAATCCTCTCCCAAATAATCCACTTTGAGCTGTATTCAATTCAGTTTTCAGTTACCTGTTTCAAACAGTGACTTCCAGGTCTTAAAACTTCTGATACTGAGCCAGCAGAGCAGGTTATCATTTCATAATGCGTTGCCTGGCTGATGTGTTCATCATTGCATAATGATATATATACATAATACATTCATCAGCTCCTTGATGTTTTCAGCAGGACTTTTAAACAAATATTTTTGGGGTGCAGTGGGGATGATTGTTTCTCCCCTCCCTTCCTTGGAACTCTATTGGTACTCACTACCACTTTGGTATGGAAACAATCCTTCTTCCAGGTGCCACCAATTTACTGCTGTAACACAACTGCTGTTAGAGACCCCATGGAGCTTCCAAAATATTCATGTGCTATGTACTTTTCCTTGCTGGATGGATACATTGGCACAGTTAGAGATCCAAACTCGCCTTCTACCCTTTGACCTATAGGCTGCAGTTACTGTGTGCACAGCTGTTGTTATTCCACTAGATGGTACCACAATCATTGCGGACACTGTGATCTGCATTTTTGTTCTGTAATTTGAGAATAGCTCACTCATCTCATCATTTTAGCACTTTCCTTTTAGTCACACAGAGTGAGAGCTGTTGGGAAAACTGAGGAGGCTGTAGACCTAAATCCTATGGAGTCTGTCAGTTGCGCATGTAACAGACTGAGCATATTGGTATAGATGGGAATGTCAGAGATGCAAAGCAAAGCGAGGAGTTCTCATTTCAGGCTAGGTAAAACTTGTATTCAGCCAAAAAAAAACCCACCCCGTCTTAGCTTGACCCAAATGTACTCTATTATTTTGAACTTGAGCCACTAGTTGGTATTAAACCTCATAGTTTTTTTTATCTTCCCTGCGGAAGAATTATCACCCACGGTAACCAAGCCAAAACAAAAAAAAAAGTGTATAAAAAGCTTTCTTTGGGGTATAAATGCACTCTGAGGTCCTGGGATTTTGCACGTTTGATTTAATTGGTAATTTGCAGATATAACTTTATTCCAAAAACATATAAGAGCAGTCCTTTTCTTGATTAAAAAAAAAAAAGACGAGTCTTTTATGAAAAAAAAAAAAAAAAGGGGGGGGGGGTCAAACATGTGCCTAGCTTTTTAATTTGCTTAAAAGATATGGCGAAGATATATGAGATATTTGAGGAAACATATTTGATTCTGGGTTAGGGTGACTTTTGAAACCGTATCATTCCAATACAGAGATGAAGTAGAACTTAAATTACTAACATTAGTTTAAATCAACATTTCCTTCAAAAATAGTCCATGATTCCTATCTTGACTACCTGTGATTATGTACATGTAGCAAAACAGTTGTAGTTCTGTGACTACTTACTGTTCCATATGTCACTGGAATTCTGAAACACTGGCAATGGATGACAAAGTGTCTGAATAGATCCTCTATTTATGCAGAAGGCTAGTTAAAAAACCAACCTGCCAACCAACCAAAAAATCACTTTTGGAAGCCCACAATACTAACAAACGTTATGTAAAATATGTCTTCTCAGTCCACTGCATTGACATAACACAGGTACAAGAAGTGTACCAGAATTCAAAACTTTGTACTGAGATTCTTGCTAAGCTTTTTCTCACACCTTTTGACTTAAACAGTCCCTACCTCGTGCCCTACCAAGACATGGGACCTCTTCCTCACCTTGGCAAGCCTGGCCATTTGCCACTGCAGGACATGGAAGGTTTGAAGGGGAAGATGCCTGGTCTGGTACATCTCAGCTCAACGCTGTATTAGGTGGCATTCAGTGGCTCCATAGTCACCTTCAGGATGTTCTGTAGGCTTCTGAGGGTGCTCTGTGATGACTTTAATCATTCTATCTACCTTTTTACCCCTGTCTCTCTGTTGCTCCTCTCTCATGTTGCAACTTATCTGCACTATTACAAAGCTTTCAGCTGACTTGCATTTTTAAGTCAGTAGATCAAAGGACACTTACCATACCACAGCAGACACAGTAGTAAAATGCAGAAAAGTCTTGCTTTAATTAATTTATTGTCAAGAATGTTTTATTATGTCTCACCAACCCTCAATGTATTTTGTAATCCACAGGATTTTTTTCAAAACTCAGCAATTGATGATTGTATTTCTTCAGACTTACTTAGTCTTCTAAAGGGCACAGACAAGCAGCAAGTCTTAGAGATGTGAATCCTCTGAAGTGGTGACACACTGGCAGAGCAAAAATGGTTATCTGCTTAGCAATAGCACCTAGAGTAAGTGCTGTCCTAAAACAAGTGATACTAAACAAGGATTTAAAATAAGCTGGAATACCTCTCACAGCATTACAGCTGTTTTGATAAAGTAATATGTCTAGATCAGTTTAGTAACTTCATCCAGCACCAGAAATTCTACCTCATCTATGTGTAAGAATGACACTCTACCAAAAGTTAGCCAAACGCAAATCCAAAGTTCCTTTCCAAGCTTGTTAATACAGCTATAATGATTTTTTTTCCCTTCTAGTATGGACACGTTTTCTGCACTCTAGGAAATGGCTGGATTCTTTATCCTCTGTCATCTGGTTCCCTTTCCCCACTGTAAATGAACCCCTTCTGAGAATTAGCTCTCTGTCCTTTGAAAATAAGTTTTGAAAACTGGTTTATCTGAAGTGTATTCATTTTTGTCCACCTGTGATTTTAGTGCTTAGGGATTCTTGTGGTTATAGAGTAGCAATTTGGCTAAGCACTGTCATTCAGCCATGCAGAAATTAAGATAAAGAATAAAAATATCCTCTCATCTCAAAATTGCACAAGAAATATAGATGAACATAATTTATTAGCCTACTTGGGATAGTCTTTTATCATTGCACACAAATGCCATTTTATTTCTTTATTTATGTAGTGTAGATAAGAAAGGATTTTACATCAACAGTTAGGCATGGATGAAGAAATTTAAAGTGTTGGTAAAGACCAGAAATACAGCTTGTTTTTTTGATCTAAAGCAGCCTCTGCGATGACTGCTGAAGTCTTATCAAATCAGAAACACCAGAGTCTCATTGCATTCCATGGCTAATCAGGGGAATCTTTTCACAGTGGTTTTTATTATGGCAGTTAGCTCTTTATACGCTCTTCAGAGAGGCTAATGACATCCTAGTGTAATTAGGTGCTCAACAATGAAAGCTTTAATCACTCAAATTTAATCAGACATGAAGTACTATGGCTGAGAGGTTTAGATTGTTCTAACATTAACTAATTTGTCTAATGTGACACTAGCTGTCCTGTGCTCAATTCCCTGATTGAGCTGAATGATGGCGGTGTGATTTACTGTATTACCTTATGCCTAATCAGCTTGACTTGTCTGAATCTCTTTGACATTTATGGATGTCTTTTCTCTAACATACTATTTCTCCTTGTGTTTTCCCAAAAGATATGGCTTTAGAGACATTCTGATGAGTTCCAGTGATTTATTTCTCAGTAGACCTTCAAATGGACTCTGAGAATTAAATACTTTTCCCACTACTTCATGTTTTTTCCATTGTGAATAAGGAAAAATATTTAAATTTAGTCAATTTTCCTCTTCAAGGTCAAGTCTCTTTAGTCTCATCATTTTCCATCCAGAACTGAATCTTTTATGATCATGGCAAAAGGAATATTATTAGCTTATATGTGCATAATGATAAGATTTTCCTGTCAGGTTTCTTGTAGTGGATGTTTGTATGTAATACAAGCCATTAAAGTTATAGTTAGAGTCAGTAGGAAGCCTTTATTTTAGGTGCCTTCATATTGCCCAAATTTAACTATGTTGACTGAAGCTTTTTCCGTGTCTGACCTCTGTTTTATCCCAGCTTTATTTTGACAGCTGTCGGAAAGCTCTCCACTTGTTCCTGCCCCAAACCCTTGTTTTGCATGAGTGAAATAAGAACAACCATTTACTTTTGTCTCCCTGGTCCTGTGTCAGTCAATTTATATTTGAAGGTTTTGACAAAAGGGTCCTATCATCCAATATTGTAGAGATTGTGGGGATTAGCTAGAACTAATACGAAGGAAGATTTTATATGGCTGGCAGATGGTCACACTGGTCTATAATTTCTTTCTGGAATTCTGTCTGGTTGTTCACACCTTGGATAACACTCAGTGAAGTAATAGTTTGTCTTAGGTGACAGTGATCTGGTTTGAACCATGCATTCAACCTCACTTAAGATGCACGTGGGAAGATACTATTGCTGCACATCTAAAAGTACATAATTTACTTAACAATACAATGCTGGACATATGCACATGCAAAAAGTAAGGGCTGCAAAGAAAAATAAGAGTTTAGAAATACTCTTTGTGGGATTTATCCCTGCTTTTAAAGTGATAGAATACAAGAATTGCCTCTTGCGTGGTGTGTGAAATGGGAGTTAGTCAAGGTGCTGTGATATGTTGAAACTGAGGCTTTGGGTTCCAGTCTCTCTGCTGTGAGAACTGAAGTTCAGCAGGGAGGAAAGCAGAAGACGGGAACTGGAGGGTCACACTGAAGCCTTAGGCTGTAAGCATGGACTATTGGGTCCATTCTCTTATGGTTTTTCAGGAGTTATCCTTGGATTGTTAATCACCAACCTGTTGTGCGTTAATTGATCTTAAAAAAGTGTTATATATGGTTTCTTCTTTCTGCCATCCTCTGGGGACAAGGCTTATTTATGGCAGTTTTGTTTTGGAACATTGTGTTGTGCACATTGCTTTGTCTTAGGGAATGCTGGTCAAAGATATTTGCCCTTTGCTCTGGCTTTGAGTTGGGCTTTACTGTAATTCTTTATTTTATGGGAAAAACTCAGTTCTCTGTGTCTGATCTTCTAAATGTCAGTCTAAGTTTCCTGTTTGAGAGAATTTGCTTTTAAGATGACAAGAATCAGGTGAAAATGCAAAGTCAAGAACGTCTTGTTGAAGTACAACTGAGAGTACTAGGCAAAATGGCCAGAGTATTATAAACGACAGAAAAATGCTGTGATGAGCATTAATAATCCAACAGCCCAGTGCTCTCTTTTCAGTAGCTTTATATTTTGGGTTTTTTAAACAGTTCTAAATAATCTGGTTAATTTTATCTTTCTGTGAAATCTGATGAAGAAATTAATTTCAAGTCAATTCTGCCTCAGTGAGTCTCAATAGGGAGAAAATTATTTTTAGATAGTAAGTTTAAGGGAGCAAACATTCCTAGGGGAGCAAATTCTGTAATTTATATCCTTTGACACTTGCTGGTAGCTGCAGGAGAAAAGTCCAGGATCCTGTCATTGTCAACAAGAGAAAGAAGCAGGCAGAGTTACTTAACCAAGTAATAGTGAAATCTTACAATAGTTTTAATGCATAAAATAGTAATAAAATATTGTGGCGTATGTTTCATTTTGGACTGAAGTGGCAGTCAGAGCATGGAGCTAATATGCTTGGGGTTTACGTGTATTTATGTTTACGGTTTATATATTAGATAGGGTTTGTAATATATGTCTTTATTTTACCTGGTAATTTCCTTCTGTGAATGATTCTTTGCAATTTGTCATGGTGTTGCAGGGACTGGGTGATCCTTGAGGATTGCAGGGTCCCCCAGGGTGGCAAGCCGGGCTCCAACCTGAGTTTTGTGGTCTCTTATCCTCTTATCCTCTGTGCAGCCCTGAGAAGAATCTGGCTCTGTCTTCATTTGTTCCAACCAGGCATTTATAGATAGCGATGTTGTCTCCCCTTTGCCTTCACTTCTCAAGGCTGAATAAACACAGTTCTCCCCACTTCTGGTATTTTCTGTGCTTTAGTGCTTGACCATCTGAGTCCATTACTGGTTTCATTTCTTTATATCCTTGCGTTGGAGATGATGGTCCAGCATAAAATCTCTTCAGTGACTTCCAGATCTTCCAGTTAACCGTAGATTTATGTGCTAATCTATTATTCCATGCAGTCATAATTTCTTCCATAAATACCTACATGCTTTATATAAAATGGAACCACGTGACTGGGAGAGACTGACCACATCTGAACACTAGATATCACACAAGCTAGCTCACTTTTCCTGTTTGTGGGTAAAATTAATGTTAAATGACTATTCTACTTAGGAAAGCATAATTTGGATGTGTTTCTTTCCTTTGGAGATGATTACAGGAGCTACTCTGCTGTTGAGTAAAAGGTGGATTACACCTATTATTTTTTCCACTAACAAGTCAATATTTGCAAGAAACATAAGTCAGTGTATTATTGCACCCTGAGTATCCTGTTGATCTCAGTATTTGATATCACTGTCTGAACCCTTACATTTAAATAAGGGTGGTTTTGTATCAAGTGAATAAATGTTCAAGTAATTTAGGTTCTTTCCATACTGAATGTCAACTGCGTGGTAAGTCTGAGGATTGAAACTTTAGATGTGGGTTCTAAAACTGAGGTTGAACATGCCTATATGCACATGCCCAAATTTGATCTTCATTTCACAGCACAAGCATTCGCAGTTTACGAGAAGGGAGCCTGGAGGCCACAGATGAACTGATTGCTCAGTATGTTCCATTATGACAAACCTCAGTGTCTTAATTGTGATATATGTGCTGTGGCTGGCACAGCTATTTGTTTTGAAGGTGGCCATGACAGCAAGCTATAAACACCAGTAGATAGTGGTGTATTTTTTTAATGTCTTATCCATGAAAACTGGACAAGAAGTGACTAGTACAGAATAGGTGCTAGGTGCATAGTTAAATGTTCTTGTGCCAAAAAGCAGTTAGTGCCATAACATTTTTTTATATCAAGTAAGCTTAAGGAGAAGGTCTTTTCCAGAAACAAGCACAGAATTGACTTTGGATTCATGCATAAATATTAGCTGCGTGTTTGGAGTTCTGTACCTGAATTGCATCAGAACCCTATTTTGCATTTAAGAAAATGCAAATCTAAAGTTGTTATGATCTTGCTGTGAGAACAAACAAGACTAGTGTGAGCAAATGCTACATTCCTGGATCTGTAGACAGCTCTGAAGAAGCTCAGTGCTGTTTCACCTGGGAAGGTTATTAATATCCACATTCATATTCACAGTATGTAATGAGTTTTGCAAGCATTCTACAGATAAAACATGCTTGGTGGGGGAACAGTAGAATAGAAGTGAATAGAAATACTGTAGCTTTTTCTTGGACCATAATTTTATGTTTAGAACAGATTCTTGGAGTCAGTCTTCTTTAGGGCCCATGCCATTGTTGCTTCTTCTGAAGACTGGATGATTCTCCTTTACAAATGAGGACTCTAGATCCTGGACTAGCTGTGGCCATTATTACTTATACTGAGACAGGATCAAGTTATATGTTCTCTTGTCTCATGCTCAGAACTGGCTCAAAACTTCTCAGCAGGCAAAATCAATCAAAACAGAGTGTTGATCTGCTGGAGGGCAGGAAGGCTCTACAGAGGAACCTGGACAGGCTGGATCAATGTGCCAAGGCCAGTTGTGTGAGGTTCAGCAAGGCCAAGTGCCTGTTCCTGCGTTTGGATCACAACAGCTCCAGACTTCAAGCACTACAGGCTTGAGGAAGAGTGTCTAGAAGGTAGCTCTGGGACCACAGGAAAGGACCTGGGGGTGCTGGCTGACAGTGGCTGCACCTGTAGCGTGTGACCAGGTGGCACCTTGAGTGCTCTGTCCAGTTCTGGGCCCCTGCCTTCAAGAAAGACATTGAGGTACTGGANTGTTCCTGCGTTTGGATCACAACAGCTCCAGACTTCAAGCACTACAGGCTTGAGGAAGAGTGTCTAGAAGGTAGCTCTGGGACCACAGGAAAGGACCTGGGGGTGCTGGCTGACAGTGGCTGCACCTGTAGCGTGTGACCAGGTGGCACCTTGAGTGCTCTGTCCAGTTCTGGGCCCCTGCCTTCAAGAAAGACATTGAGGTACTGGAACATGTCCAGAGAAGAGCAATGGAGCTGGGGAAGGGTCTGGAGCACAAGTCTGATAAGGAGCAGTTGAGGAGGCTGGGGGTGTTTAGACTGGAGAAAAGGATGCTCAAGGGGGACCTTACTGCTCTCTACAGCTCCCTGAATGGAGGGTGTAGCGAGGTGAAGGTTGGTCTCTTCTCCCAGGTAACAAATCAGAGGAAATGGTCTCAAGTTGTGCTAGTGGAGATATCAGGAAAATTTTTTCACGGAAAGCTTTTCAAGCATTGGAGCAGGCAGTCAAGGGAAGTGGCTTAATCAGCATCCCTGGAACCGTTAAAAAGACGTGTGGATATGGCACGTAAGAACATGGTTTAATGGTGAACATAATGATAGCCTGATAGTTTGACTTGATGATCTTAGAGGTCTTTTCCAACCTTAGTAATTCCATGATTCTGTGATTCTATGAATCCTGTGCTTGTGCCATGGTGGGTTTCATTGAAGAGATTGAGGCACCTGGGCAAAAGGACTACAGAGGCAGTCATTAGAGATTTGGAATGTACTAGGTGATTTCAGAGGTCCCTGAGAGGAAGGATAGGGGTGTATATTCTCTGTCTTTTCAGTGAATCTATTACTTCTGCTGCTTCACTGACCACCTCCTCATTCTCCCTATATTTGGCATTCACAAGTACCTAGTAACTGCCTACATCCACCCTTTCTTTTTCCAGCCCATCTTCCTACTGTTTTTGGGGAATAATAGAGATGACTGCTCTGGGACACAGCTGGAGGGAAGTCCCAGAGAACCAAATGTACTTATCCTACCCTTGCCTTGCAGAAGAGAGCTACTGTCTCTTCTGGCAGTTGAAAAATGCAGCAAGTTCTGCTGTCCGACAAAAAGAGCAAGAACAGGGGCCATGCACGTGGGCAGCTGGTCAGGCTGGACACCTGAACATGTGCATACAGAGCTGGGTTGTACACTGCAGTCTGCTGCAAAGAAGTCTCCAGCTCTTTGTGCCCTGATAATGAAATTGTGTTGGGATACTGGGACAAATCAGGATACAAGCACATGACCAGATTGAAATAATGATTTTCTTGGTGGTGATTGACAGCGTGATTTAGCCAAAGTTGGCTTTTGACTAATTTTAATTTTGAAAACTGTAGGGCAGTGTAAGAGGACTTCTTTCTAGGATAAAAACCCACCACTCCATGATAGTTTAAAAAGCAGAATTACAGAGGACTTGGGAGGGCTCTTCTTAAACTAGAGGGATTTGAGAGAAAAAATATATATAAGAGGAAGAAATATTGTATGAAACAAATAGCAACTGGATTAAACTAAAAATGCTAAAATTGTCAAAATGCTAAAAAGGCTTTGCTTTTTTATTGCTAGAACAGAGTAACTTAGTTTCTATAATAATAATTAGTTGAAAAGGGAAGCCTTTCTTTTTGTAAATAGCTTCATGCAGTGATTCTTGTACCATCTACATTCTGTACAAAAATACGACAATTCAAGCAAAAAAGATACTGAAATGCAGAACGATGTTTATCTGGATGGATGACATGGTGCAGACAGATGTTTGTCAGGATCAGCAGGATTTTTCTGAACACTGTTTATTTATAGAAAAATGCAGTTTTACTTCACTAAAAGTATTTACGTACTTCAATTGGTATTGGGTAGTAATTTTGCCATAACAACCACCCTGAAGTTTCAACATTCCCAAAATATTTTTCTTCCATTTAGATTCTTGGTACTTGACTATTAAGAGGGTTCACAACTGCTGACAGAACTGGAAAAGAGACGATGGTTTTCTTACCAACTTTGTGCTCTAGCATGCTTGTGTTTAATGGTGTCCTCAGTTTGGTCTCCCAGAGACCTCATTCAAAGCTTCTGAACCAGGGAAGGCTTGAAAATTGTATATCTCATTGCTCAGAAAGTGCTGTAATCCCCAGGCTACGTAGCATGAACTCAATACAGCCAATGCATCCTCCAGGGTCCCACTGGTAACTGAATTTTCACACAGAAAAGTCCTGAAGTGGGACTACTTGTTTCATACAGATTCTCTTCAGTAAACCTCTTTTTTCCTCTCATAATTTTTGTCAGAAAAGGGTTTTAGGTTGAATAAGAACATTTTAGTAATGACAGACAATGAAAAGCAATAAATGTTTTACAAGACTCACGATGCTTAACAGTGAAATTGAGAGATAGAATCATATTTTAAACCAGTTTTAATTACAGCTGTCTCTGGTTTGGTGTACTAGAGAATGTTCCCTCACAAGAACTTGCTCTAATACAGTCAAAGAGAATAAGTAGGACATTTCATATTAAAAAAAATCTGCAGCAGTAAATTCATTGCACATAGTGAAAATGAAACATTTAGCCAGAAAGCATTGCTTGATTCTAGCTACCCTTTGGAGAGCACTAACAGGCATTAGTTTGGACTTTGCAGTAGAAAGCTGATTAAATGAATCAGTGATGGATATTATCCAGTGTCTTTACTAGAAATCGTGACCTAACAGTGAATATGCATTATTCCCCTGCGTACCTTCAAGGCCAAGGAAATAGACCCTTATCACATCAGCAAATCTCACTGGGTATCACTTAAAAGTACAGAAAGATAGATATACACACACTAGGTCAAATGTAACTGAAGAGCTCAATAAATGTGTGAAATATGCTGGAAAATTTAAATAGGGTAGTTCAAATCACTAAGTGGGGGAAAAAGTTAAAAAAGGTAAGAAAACTATTAAGTGGTCATGCTTAAAAAACCAAACTGGAAAATCTGATTAGCAATACTAATAGGGGGGAAGAAGTTTACAGACTAATAACAATAAGACAGAATCTTTTTAAATAGCTCTTATTTTTGATTCCTATAAGAAGTTGAATTTTGCCTTCCTTTATAGTATTAGTTGATTTTAACCAGCATAAGAAAGAAGAGGTTTTATACTATAAGTAAAACTAATCATTCAGGCTTTGAAAGTCAGTTTGTAATATCTGATTATTTTGGTATTCTCACACTGTTGGGTCCCACTGAAAAAAGGCAATGCATTAAAAAACCATTTCCTTTAAAATGAAGTGGAAATGAAAAATTGAACTTCACAGCAAGACTTCCAGAGACTGATGTGACCAACTTAACCTTGTCTACTTTGAATTTCAGTGGACCAACAGTCATCACCATTACTTTAAGGTATACAGCTAATTCAGTGCAAGCTGTACAGTATAGAGAAGTGCGTCTGATTTTGCTGTGATACTTTTGGAGTGTTTAATGTCAAGGTGATCTGATTTGGGTGTTGATGCTTGGAATTTGTTTCTGCCTTTCCTTCTGCTTTTGTTTCTTCCCCCAGCTCTTTTAGTTGATGTTAACCAGGTGTGAATGATATCACTTGTCTAAACAGGTGAGTGGCTGCTTCTACTGACACATCTAACTTGCTAAATGAATTAAATGTTCATTTAGTGTGCAGGTTACAACTTATACTGTCTTGTTCTCTTCTTATCTTCGGGGGTTTAGGCTTGCAAATCTGTGACTGAGCTATAGCTTGTATTAATTGTGAAGCTAATCTCTTGGTTTACTGACATCATCACAGAGACAAAACAAACTAAAGCTTCATAATTTTTCAGTTGTTCTTTCAAGACAGTGAACTATAGCACAATTTCAGTGCAATGGTTATTGAAGTCACCACTGAACTCAATCTGGACACTAACATGAAAGAACCAGATGTCAGACCAGTAACCAAAGTGCAGAATCTTTTCTCCAGGTAGTGAAGTGCACCAACTGAATTTGTTTTCCAAAACCACTTAATCTGGAAAGCACATTTGGGGTAATAGTGCCTTTGGACAAGCTTACAACCCTTAACTTCATCAGAACTGCCATTTAAAAATACCTGCTTTGTCCATAGCTCCCAATCTTTTTTTTTTTTTTTGCAGACAATAGTAAACTGGAATATTTTATTGAAAACTGATTCTCAGTAATATTAAACTAGTTTGTCCCTGGGTCTAGTGCCACATATGATTTGATTCATGGGAGTAGCAAATGGCCGTTTTTCCTATCCATCAGGAATACTGAGAAGATGCTTAGGTTGGGAAGTTCTTACTGATGTTTCACTCTGTTCTTTGAGTTACAATAAAGGAAGTGGTCACATCTGGGTGGGCTTTATTTGGACCACGATGGGAACTCTGCCAGGTCACAAGATCTGTTTCTGTTAAAGATGCTGTGTTCATCTAATTCATTTCAGAGAAGTCTTTCATAATTAGCTGACTCACACACTAACACGATCCAACCCAGATGAAGGAAGAGGAGGGGAAATGGTGAAATAGCTTGCAAAGCTCCAGCTTCCCTCTATGATTTCTTTATTAACTCTTGAAAGCCTTTTATTCATTATCTCTCTGGGATGAATGAAGAAGCTAACTTTAATATTTTCTTTAACTTTCTAGCATTCTCATTTGTAAAAGTTTATAGCTATTAATTGATTGATGTTACAAGAAAAGTTTTGCAACTGCTTTAAGTGTTTTGAGTAATAAGATGACATCAGAGCTGTAGATATTGGGAGCTCGAATGATTACTTTGTTTACTTCATGAACAAGTCATACAAACTTGTATGATATGTAATGTGTACCTGCATTTTATCTTAAGGTTTTTATTTTAATCAAAATTCACACAAACTAAATTTATTTGAATGAATACATCAGACTTCTAAAACTAATCTGATTCATCAGAATGTTCAAGGGGATGTCAGGTGAAAAATCTGGATAACTGGGCATCTTTCATCTTCTATGTGGGGTACTTCATTAGTATACTGATGACCTAGGTAGTTCATCTGGTATTTCTGTTTTCAAAGATACAGCTTCAGTGTAGCAAAATCTGAAAAAAGAAGATCTGATTGATTTATTATCCTAAAATTGGTAGAAGCATAAGGTATTAAGAAGTCCTGGAGTCCAATTGATTCCCACTTCCTCACAGGTCTACACTGATTTGGAATATCTGGTTTTGCAGAGAGAGAAGCAATGCCATGGTGGGAGAGGTCTGCATAATCTCTTGCATGAGCAGAGGTTGTCTGTTGGATCCAGGAGTAGGGACTCCTGGAAGAATGAAGACATATTTCATACATAACAATAAGAAAGTGCAATAACTGCTGGTTTTTCATTTGTGGTCCACATGACATCTGAATAATATAATTCTTTTTTAGGTTCCTGATATGATAGTCCTGATAACGAGCATCATTTAATCCATTATGCTACATGCCATACCTATGATGTTAGTAGCTAAGAATCTAGTGCACCTCTTAAGGACATCTTGCTTCCAGAAAGGAAATGCAAAATAGATATATCTAAGTAGCTGAAGTACTTCTAGGAAGGAAACTGAGGGAAGCAACATTGTTTAGGGAGAAAAGAGTAAGAGAAACTTTATAATGTTGCTATTATTAACATACTCGTAAATATTATTGTTGAGGCAATTGCGCTCAGCATAACTTGTGATCTTCAGGAGAAAAGACAGCCTGCCTTGGACTGAATGACTAGCACATATTTTGTTGTTTATGCCTAAAAAAGAGGCTGAAGGCTTGAGAAGATGGAGCTAAGTGGAATCTATTCCACTACAGTCTCACTTTCAATCTTGATGAATTTTCCAAGGGTTCTGTTCCTTGGACAGATCAGATTCAGCAGCTGAGAGTGAAGAAAAGAAGGGGTGACTAATATGGTCTTTGCAATAAAAAAGAAAAAGCAAAACACAGAGTCCTCTGTATCACAAGACTTGTGAAAGAAACTCAAAAATATAATTCCTACAAGCTTAAATCTGGAAGGCAAGCACTTTTTCTGGGGTCATTTTTGTACACCTGAGATTAGCAGATGCTATCCAGCATTTTCCAGCATTTTCCTGCTTTCAATCCTACCTAAAGATTAAGACCTGCTCTTCCAAACACAGAGAAGAGAGAAATTCCTCTGTTAGCTATCTCTTGTGCTGTTTGTAGCTTCTGTGTTACTTAATTTCAGGGGAAGCAGGATAAAAAGCTTTAGTGCTTTAAATAACTCATTATAAATTTTTCTCACAAAGCATTTTCTAACTCCTACATTTATGTACCATGGTACCTGTGTAAGAGAAAGATACATTTTACAATACAATATATGAGTTGCTTCTAAGCAGAAGTATCCTGCTTGAAAAGTATTGCAAAGCCTTGTGTTAGAATAAAGACACAGTTTGATGTTCCCTAGAACACTCTTCTTTAGGCAACAGTTTGTGAGTGTCTGTCAAACCGATATGCTTTCCAAGTAAACAGAAAAGCAGGACAGCTGTCAAACAGATGTGGAACCTCCATCCCCAAAGTACCCAAAGCAAGTGTTCTCATTGTTTGGGTCATAGTAATTGGTACATGTATCCTTTTTTTTCCCCTTAAAAGTTAGTATTAAAAGGCTAATGTTTATGGATTGTCCAAGGACAGATGACAGTTCAAGAGAAGAGAAAACAAATGTCATATAATCAGGCATTGTTTAAAACATATGCTCCCATTTAGTCTTTGGAGCATCCTACATCTGTTTTATACATTTTTTAATGTAATTTTTTCCCCTATTCAGTCACAAGTAAAATTTCTAACTTTTGTCTGTGCTAGTTACAGAAGAATTCAGCTTGGTACTAACGTAGTAAACCATAAGATTTTTAGACATCTTGAGTAGAAAACCTTGCCAACTTAGATCATAAAATACTATTTTTGGATTAATTTTATTTTTTTCACATTTCTTGACTCTTGAAAATTAATCTTTTTCTCAAATCATTCCATACTATTAGGGATATGAGAGCTATATTGGACAAGAAAGTGAATTTTGTATAACCACATGTGGTCAGGTAGTGAGGTTTTAAGAAAACTCTCCATTAAAACAGTGTTTTAACAGAATGACAAAATTTTTGAAATACAAGAGGTCTTTGAAAGACTGTCTTGTCCAACCCCCTCTTCCTTAAAACAGGGTCAACTAGAGCACATTGCTCAGGTCTGTGTCCTGTCAGGTTTTTAATATCTCCAAGGAAACTGTAAGTAAAGTAGGAAAGCTTCAGTGTTGGAGTCAATGTTTTGTTCTGTGGGACTTATACAAGGTAGTCTGTATTTGGTACCTCTCCCCAGTTAGAGAAGACCAAGACAGTATTTTTTACTTTATCACTGCTTCCTCCCTCTAAGACATGACATCACATCATTCCTGTTGCTTGTTTTTTTCTGAAGGCAACCAGTTCAGAACTGATGTTTAATTTCAGCTTATCACTCAATAAAAATGATGAATGGCCTGCCTTTTTCCAGAGGTAAAAAACATGAGAGGTTCTATAATTATACTTGGTCTTAAAGGAACACTGTAACACAGAGAATATTTCTTGCCTGGGAATATATTTTCTGAAGGGTTGGTGTGGGCATCCTTTCTGACCACTTGTAAGCAGAAAGCCTTAGTGACCAGTAAACCCCTGAATGCATTGTTCTGAAATGATTCAGGCTGTTCCCCTGAAGAAGTATTTTCAAGGCTTGAACTGCTATTACTGTGCCTTGTCTTTTTTTGTGCTTTCAATTTCAGAGCTAGGTTCTACTCCATGTGCTGGAAAGTTGCAGTTTTTGTTGAAGATACTCAAGGAGAAGTACGGTCATGCAGTAAATATTTTGTAAAAAAGGTGCTAGGTACTTTATGATTATAACAACCATCTGTTGTCCTAGACAGATGTTAGAGGGTAAAATGTCATTAAATGCTCAAGAAAGTACTTCCACTCAAATACTTGCCCCAAAATACGGTTCATGCACGTGAACTAGTTAAGTTCCTGATCTCATTTTTTCAGCCAGTATTTCAAGTAAGACTTGAGTGTATTTTTGTTGGGCTGGTATCCCATGCTGTCATGACACTCCTTGATGGGAACTGAATAATCCTATGGTTCTATAAACTTTCTTAGATTTGGTTTCTTTTTGTGGAAGTTGCTGCCTCTCACTCCTGCCCCTCCCATGTAACAAAGAGGGATATCCATGGTCAAGTGTGTAATCTGTCACACATCCCCTTTTATCCTGCTTTATCTGTGGTAAACAGAAACAGGAAATACTGACACATCAATGTCTTATTGCTGAATAATCCACCCCAAAGTCTGTGTGAATTGCATTTACAGACTAAGTGAATTAGGTTTATGCACATCATCACAGTTCATGGATTTTCCTTGCAGTCAGAAACGTGCATTTTAAATGAGCTGAGTTTTTGATAAAAAAGAGACAGGAGGCTGAGTGGGATGCTTGTACGGGATATTGACAGTGCCAACATACTATGAATTCATTTTGTGAGATTTAAAATGATTCATAAACATCTATATCTGGTGTGGACTCACAGGGATACTGTGGTTGCTGTAAGCAGCTTAACAGCTCCTGAGTTCATTTAATTTGCGAGCTTTTCTGGCAGGTAATTTTTCCTAAAACGAAGATTTTTGAAAATTGTTCTTAGTGAGGCAGTATTCAGAATTATTTGCTGAACAATTTCCCTTTGCTTTTAGGAATTACACTGTATAAAGATGACTAAATTAAATTTATTAATTAAAAATGCTAGATAAAATATTTTTTTAACAGCTGTTACACAATAGTCCAAATACACCAAAAGCACGGGTGGAAAAGAGTTCTATTGCATGTAATTAAACTGTATTTGCTTACAGATTTTGCTCAGTTTATAAGTCAATAATAAGCATATTTAGTTACTGGGTAGAAAAAACAGGCAATATTAGAGAGCAGGAGAACAACAGTTTACATTGCTTGTAAATACAATTTTCCTCTGCCTATAATACAAATGTTTTCTAAGAGACAAGAACTGTATTTCTCTTACAATCAAAATCCAGATTTCACGGGATAATGTGTGCTCCACAAGACCATGTGCTCTGTGAGGATATTTATAACACTGGCCTAAAATGGTTTACATCAGTGTTTTTCACTATGCTGCCTGCAGACTGTAGCCAGATTTCATATTGGACCATTATTTCTGGTCCCTGCTCTCTCCTGAAGTCTACATGGAAACTGTATGGGAAAAAGCAAGAGGCATAGGTGTAAACCATGGCCTTTGAACACATTCAGTGGGTGCAAAGACTGAAAGCATCAAGCAGCACAGGGACCTCCACTTTCTGAGCTTCCACAGACCGGGAGGAACTGGCTACTAAACTGCTGCATCAGTGAGACTTCACACAGGGGAGCTGTTACCTGGAAATGGAGCTCCTAAGTCTTCACAGACATTCAGCACTTGCTGAGAGAGGAACAGCAGTGGCTTTCTGTCCCTGCTGCAGGAACATGGTGACGTGTTGAGACTGCAGGGCTACTAAGGTAACAACACTGCAGCATGGATTTCCATACATATGCTCATGAAAAACCTCTCTTTTCTTGGTAAGCCTTAAAAAGGCTTCCTTGGAGTAACTATTTTGTTACTTTTGCCAGAAGAAATCTCATCTGGACTAGCTGGTGCTGCTCTGTGAAATTAGGTAGTTCTCCAGCTGCAGTCTGTTTCTATTTGTGTGCCTTCATTACAATCCTTTTGCTTCTCTGTTCCCGGGCCTCAGGTTTAAGTTGTTGATGAAGCGACCTTGCTTCCAAGGAGGTTTCTTAGTTGGTCTGTCAGTGTTTATAAAGAAGTCTGAAATGCAGCAAGTTATGCAAGGAAATAGAGGCAGAGTGTTTATCAGTTCTGCGCTGAGCATTGAGAATACCTCAGATTCAGCACCGAGAAAGAGAGGGGTGTGATGCTAGATCCTCATTCATATAGGTAAATACCTATTTACCTACATGAATTGTAATAAATTAATTTACCTCCTTCTGGAGAAGCAGCTACGGGTATTTAATCAGAAGAGGTTTTTTCACCTCTTACCTACAACTCCAAAACATTAAAATTGGTCTGAGACAACAGCAAAACATAGATTTACAAACACACAAAAGAAAAAAATTAAATTACACAACAAGCTCATTATAGAGGCAGAAGGATTGAATAACATTTTTTGTTATGTTTGAAAGGAAACAAACACACAGTTGGTACGCATTTAAATAAAATTTTTTTCATTAATTTTGAGTTGAATAAAACACTGTCAAATGGATTTGAATAAGCTTTAATTTTACTGAAACAAACAGACAAACACCAATAAACAATGAACACCAAAATCCCCAACACCCCTCCCCTCCAATTTATTACCATTTTAAGTCCCTTGTTCATGTCCTTGTTTGTAATCTTCAGAGGTAGATTACTTTTCCTTCATTATTTACTTATATGCTCAGTCCTAGTTTGGCAGCAGACATTTGCTTTTTTCCTGAGTCAGGCTTCAAAAGTTTCCCCATGAAACTAGTGTACAAATTTTAAACCAGTTGCATGATGATGTGGAAAGCAGGATTTGGAGGTGGTAGTCATAAACAGCTGGAATAAACAGCTAGCTCCTATTGAACATGTGTTAGTGCTTCTTGGTTTACAAGATGTTTTTTTAGCCTCCTTGTTCTCAAGAGATGAGAAGATGAAACCACAGCTATACAGTGTTGCTGCCTGCCATTCTCTGTGGAAAACATCCCCCATTCCTCTGCTGCCATCGATGCACAGCACTTGCAGCGCTGTTTTTCTACAGCTTGTGTGCCAAAGGAATGTGTTAGAATGGAGCTGTAAGGCTGCTGTCCCTGGAGAGAGAGACAGGCTTCCTCTGGTGCTTGCACGTGCCACATCCCTGCTTCCAGCAGGCTTGTTGGCTCCCCATCCACTGACCTCAACTTCAAGCTTTTTGCTTTGTGTTCAAGGCTTTGTCTCTACAATCTGGTTTACATCCTGGGTGAGATCACTAGGGGAGGACCAGAACTATTACACTTCCCTTGACTGTAATGTGATTGTATATTTTTTCAGTGATTAAAAAGAACTGGCCTGTTACCTTCTTTTGTTCCCAAACCACCCCGTATTGGCTATGAACTCAACCATGGTGTCGTCACTGACTTTCCTATTTTTATGTCTTCCTTTATGTGTTTCATGTTGTCTGTTCTTTGTGGTAGCATTGCTACCATAACACAGCATCTCACCTCCAAGTGTTTCACCTCTGAAAGGGCAGTTTCTGTTCCAAATCCCTGCTGTGGTACTGATGGAATGAATGCTTGCTGCACCACTGCCCTTAGTGCACAAGAAGTTGAGAGGCTGTACCCAGTGCAGCAGAAATCATGCCACAGACAACTCTGGAAAAATTAAGTCAACCTTAATTTTTTTCAGACATTTTAGCAGCGAGTGTATATATGTAGGAAAACATCAGGAATACATCATTCAACACTTACGGCTGCAGACCAATCTGCTTTTAATACATCCTAGATCAGGCTGAGAAAGAAAAAATTTTGATTCTGCTAAGGACAACTTGTCATTCTCCAAGGGTGAGAGGGAAAAGCATTCTTTTCCCTTTCAGATTTGTACTCTAACTGCCAAACCTTTCAGATGATACCACTGTTCTCCATGAAAGGCTTGACTAATTGAAGTCAGTGGTTCCTACTTGTCCTGCTGATCTCTGCCTCAAGATTATTGCTACACAAAGGAAGCAGGCTTGGGAGAAAAGTGGCCACTGCTGAAGAGATGACATCCCCTCATCAGTAACTCTGGAAATGATGCAGTCTATTAAAGAACAATTGCAGAAGAATAACTACCATGTGGTGGTAAGAAAATGTTGTAAATATTTGTCCAGAGAGTGGTGCTCTGATCTCAGCTAAGGAAATGTGTTCTTGTTTGATCAACCCTGCTGCCTTAGGGCTCTGGCAAATTCCTATCTTAATCTTCAACCTCACCTGGAGACACACCCCAGTATGTGGAGATTTGCAGGCAAGGACTGGAATTTACTCATGAGGAAACAACTTGAAACATTCTGTTTTAAAGTGAATGCAAAAGGGGCCAAGGAGAATGGAATCTGCCTTACCATCACAGCTAAGAATCAGATGACTGAAATTAAGTTGCAAAGATAACCTTACTGGTTTAGTAAGAGTGGGAGTATAGTTATGAAGAAGCACTGAGTTGCTCCTGCTTTTGCTGAATATTACCTTGAGAGGCTTGACAAGTGTATACTGTTATATATAGAATTGCCTTAATTCAGCCATTTACAATGGAAACCACAAATGGGTGCAATTCAGAGATCTCTGTAGTCCACCTAGAAGAAAAGCACTGCTTTAAATGTAAAAATTGAAACAATCAGAAGATTACTTGACTTTGGTCTATCAAGAGTTGTGTGTGCAATGTCTGTGAACTCAGAGCCTTTAAATATTTTTGTTTACGTTATACTCTTCCTCACGTGCTTTTTTTATTTGCAGTTTTTGCTGCCTCAGAGTTGGGGTAGTGACCTCTTTAGGAAAGGCCCATTTCTTTGCTCCTTCCTTCAAGGAGGGTTCTTGGCAAATTTATGGTGTTGTCAAAATATTCAAAAATGTTTGGAATAGCTACATTAAACTTCATGAGTAATGTGACAGCACTTTTTCTCAAGTACAACAGACCAATGGTCAGAATCCAATGTGTGCTCTTTAAAATGAAAAGGCCTGATTTCTGAGGCCAGTAAGAATAAGAGCTCTTTTCCTGCCTTGAAGCATTCTTGGAAATAAGGCTTTGTTCAGGGCTTAATACATGAAAAGAGTCTAATCTGTGCTTCAAATTTAGCTATTGTTAATCATGGGGTTTTAACCCTCAATTACTGTACCTGCTGAAGTTTGCTGGACTCACCTATGTGGCAGTGACAAGGTGCCGTGTACTGGTTTTCTACTTAGAAGCTACTCTTTCCCAAGACTTATTTTGAAGTTTGCCTCAGGGTTTATTTGAGACAGGTAGTGGGAGTGTACATATCATGGCAGGAACCACACTTTTCTTTTTGATCCTAACTTCTGCTTGTAGGCAGGACACCCTGTTTTGTGAAAGACAGAGAGGTGTTTGAGTGAGCTGTGATACTTGGATATGACACAGAACTGGGAATCATATGGCTTGGGTATTTGTTCTTTTCAGAAGAAATACTCATGACAGCTGTCTTTTGTTTCCTGGTCCAACCATTCTGCTTGATTCCTGGTTAAGCCTACTGCATTACATGACGATGCTGGAACATGAGTTTAAGGTCTAAAACAATTGATGAACTGACTCATAACACTAATTGTTTTAGGTCTGAAGTAATGTTCTGTTGTGCCATAATGAAGATGACTCAACACAATTTGTCCATGGAGAGGATAAACTTTTACCCTTAAGAAAGTTTTCCATACTTATCTCTTAATTTAAGGTCAGTGATACAAAAGACATGGAATTTAACTGAGTGTTAGGGTTTACGGTTTTCTTCTTATCCATCTATCTAAAAGGCAGAAAGCAGAAGAAAAGAGAAAGAGCAAATCAATACATCAGAAATGCTGGCCCTAATCCTTAAGGAGTACCTTACATTTTCATACTGGGAAATCACATTAAGCCACTCAGATTGCTAGTGTCCTCAGAGTCCTAATCAGATCTGCAGCAAAATATTATTACCTTATGTTTAATAGGTAGCCACATCCAACCTTCATTCTGTCCCCTTTCAGTGAACCAGAGATCTTAACTACAGATAATTTTTTTTTTGTCATCTAGGAAGGGGGAAAAGCAACTTTAGGTTAGATAAAGACTGGAGAGCAGCATTTATCATACTCATAATTACTTGTATTATTGGGGGATTTTGTATGTGTCAGCTGATATTTAGCACTTGATTTCTAAGAAGGACACCAGCTCCCCAAGTCTTTGCTTCCAGAGTGCAGCCCAAGCCCTTGGCTTGCTCCCCAACACTCACAGTAGAGAAACAGCTCCTTATATCCAAGCAGAGATGGACAGTGAACACCTTGTTTTTCCTAAAACACTTGCCCAGCGCTCAGACTAAGACTACAGGCCATTCTCCTAGCTCCTTTGAAATCCATACTATCTATGGCAGCAGTGTCACTGAAACTTTATTTTTGGGCTTCCTTCTGCCTTCTGACTAGTACTTTGCACTTACTGCTGGTGGTTGGTACGAGTTCTTTCCTGCCCCCAAAATGATAGGACCAGTACTGAGTCTTCACACTACGGTAAAGGAATCCTTTGCACTAACCTAGTTGTTCGGGTGGAAGAACTGTTAAAAACCTGGAGAAATCCAGATGGACATCCCCAGAAGATTTTGTTTTCGAAATCTTTCTTCCACAACTTTTACTAGAATAATTCTTTACTATATAAGACATATATAAGCCGTTAAGAATTTAAAACTGCTGTGTAATTTCTTTCACGGCTTTCCTGAGTTCTTGATGAGAAAATCAGTTTTCCCATCTACTTTTCATTTGCATTGCTGATAAATGTATGTTGTGTAGTGTCAGGCATAGCTTTACTGCCACACTGCTCTCTCAGTGGTCTCCTCACCTCGGTACCCTTAGGCGCTCCTAACACCTGCTAATGTTTCCCTCCGACTCCCAGCTAAACTCTTCCCACCTATAGCCTTGTCAGAACAAAATACCTGTGGACCGTGCACATTAAAGGCCAAGTCTGCCCCTGGCATTAACAGGTAAGCCCCATTTCATTCAACTTTTCCCTGCCTCTACCATCCTTTGGGGCACTGTGTCCCTCTAACTGTTGTTTAGACTGTTTGAGCACCAGGAATAGCATTTTTTCTCAGCACAGAAGACAGCAGGCTGAGTCCCTGAATAACTGTAAATGCCTCTGAGATGCAGTTGCAAATACACAGAATTCTGTAGGCAGCTATTGTGATAAATATGTGATATAAAAACAGGACAGTGAAGATGCAACTGTGATGCCATCAGAAAGAAGAGGATGAGAACAAAAAGGCTGCAGCAAGTAAAGCTTGGCAGAATGAGCAGGACAAGTGATATCAGGGCACAGACAGTCTTGAAATGCATTCAAAGGGAACAACTGTACTTACTTTGGTTTCTGATGTAGACATAAGTCTGTGGCATGAAGGTGTTGGGCCATAACTATAGTCTGTATATTATTAGCTAAAGATTGTCATGGAGCCTTGCAGTAAAAAGACTGTTTTCCCTATCAAGTAATTTCCTAGTATTGGGATTTATTTATCATAATTTTGTCTCCCACTAACATTAATTTCATGCACCTCTCTGCCCATATTATCTTTCAGACAGAGATACCAACAGGGATTTGTTTTAACATGAAGTGCATTGTTTTGCTTGAACACAACAATTAACATGGGAACTTGGAAATTTCTATTTTGATTATTTTTCTGTAATATCTCTAGCTCATCTTTCAGTTATTTTGTACATTTTGTACGTTATAGCATCAATCTTACACTCTGTTGTACAGCATTTAAAATATGTTCATTGAATAAAGCAGGACAAGTTGAGTTTCCTTTCATTTTAGCTGATGCAATTTCCTACAGGGTGCGCTTGATTTATCATACCTGCTTCTGCATTGTTGGATAATTTCCTTTCACACTTAACCCACAACCCCCGCCAAGTGCAATTTTGTGAGGATAAGAAGACATTTTCCTAAGGTATGTAGGATGGTAGCAGAATTATTCCATGGTTAGCAGGGAAGCTCAAGGCAGCAGCCTGGCTCAGAAGTATTAGCAACTGTGTTGTAATGGCTCAGGTGTCCCTAATCTTCCCTTTCTGCTATATACACACAGCTTCCAGACCCTGTGATGCAGATGACTGTCAGCAACATGGGCCCTGTCTTTCCATCTAGCCCATTTGCAAAAGAATTGTGGTTATTTTCTTTAAGCTGACATGGAGCAATCCAGGAGTAAGGACAGAACACATTTATTTCAGATAAGCTCTTGGGAGTCTCCTACCTTTTTACTTCCCTCCTTTGAACTAAATAGAAAGCGTAACTAGTGACCAGTGTAGTTACTTTTCACAGTACATCTTAGAGTTTATAGAGTGCTTTGTGCTTTATAACTAAAACAGGCTCTTGCTTCAAGAAACTTCTCTTAAGTCAGACAGATACTATATGGGTAATTAAAAAAAAAAAAAAGGGCAGGACAACATGGAGCTGAAAGAAAAAGCCTTGCAGAGGCATGCATGACACAGTCTTCCCAGGATTGCTACACATGCTGCACTTCTGATTACTCAGTGTTCAGACCTGTTTTTCTCCAGCAAAAACATTATGAATTGGTGCCAGCTGTGGTTCTGTGGCTCTGGGATGCGCAGAACACAGAGAGAGCCAACTGAATTTAGACAGGCTATGAAAGAGCACACAGATGATGAAAAATTTGGTTTGCTACAAATTCATTTTTCCCATTAAGTATATTTTTAATATGCTGGCCTGGCCTGTTCCCCTTTATCATCTTTTTTATTAAGTATTACCACTTTTCCCAAGTAAATTAAAATACAAATCTACAAATGTTCAAAACCATCAAATAGCTGCTTTACCAGAACCATCTTCTTAAAGGTAGTATCTCTAAATTAACAGTAATGAATGATATACACATTTAGCCTTCAAACCATCTGACTTGGGTGCTTGATGGCCCTTGCATCTTTTAAAAGTGAGAATTTCTATCATACCCACAAGACTTATGAATTCTGTTTCTGGTAGAATAATGTGAGAAGTGAATTTCAGAAATCAAAATACCATAAGGGTGGTAACATCTTTAGAAAGAAAAACATTCAGTGAAAGCTGTAGTCTAATAGTAATAATAATGATAACAACAACAACAATTAAATATCTTTAATAATGTATTAAATAACTTAAAAATTTTTTGATAGGTGTAAGTATTGCAAACCTGGAATGCATAGTCAATATTGCGAACCTGGAATTTTTAAGATATCAAAGCTGGGATTTTACTTCCTCTGCACTGTAATGTGAAAAATTACAAGTAAGTGTGATGAGTTTCTACTGCAATGAATTCTAGAACACAGAATCCAACAACCATATACATTTAGAGCTCTTCACCTAAGGTGGTAAGTAGTGCATTTAGACTGATGCCTTTTCCCCCTAAAGATGAAAAGCATGAAAGTAAACACATTCTCTTTAAGAATTGCGTGGTCCATAACATTTAGTTCAAGCCCTGAGGGAACTAGTAATCATTCTTTGGCCTCTTTCTAATGCTTCAAATTACCTTTTTTCTGATATTTTGCCAGTGTACAATTGTGCTCAGGCTCTGGGGAATTTTAAATACTTGGCCCATCTAGAAACATTATCATTCTGATGTACATAATTAAGTTGCAGCTGTATAAAATTCTAATTATTGTAGTTATCTTTGAGAAAATTACTCTTGTGTCTTTGTACACTCTTGTCTGAAATATATCAGAAAACTGACAAAGAGAGAGAAGCCAGATGTCCAAAGAGTGGAACTGTGCAGGAGTGAAAAACAAAGTCAGTTCGGGTCAAGCACCTGGCAGGTGTAGAGAGATCCCTAATCTATATGGCGCATAATTTAGTACTGAGAATTTCGTTTCCAAGGAGAGATATTCTGTCCATTCTGGTTTAGAAATCCATGTGAACTAGAAAGAAATAGTAAGTTAAATGAGCTGAAAAATAATAGTGAAAATAAAATAAAAAAAGACGAGCAATAAAAGTGATAGTAAAGTAGCCTGGGCTAACACATAACTGACTGCCTGCTTTTTAGTGCACTAAACACCTCCAAGTTCTGGGTTCATTTGACAGATTTCTAAAGCAGTCAACCTGACTTCTGTGTTTTATGTTACCACTAAATGGGAATAAGCTAATTTGGAAGTTACAGGAAAGTTCAGTGTTCAGTGGCCCAGTTCTGGTTTTGTGAAGTCAGTGGTGTCATGGGCACAACATGAAGCCAGCATAGAGAATTCCAGAAAGTACAGTTTCAACCTGGTAGTGCCTCACTCTTTAAGCTTTTAAACATCCTCTTTCTCAGCATTTGCTGTCATGTCTATGCACCTATGAGTGTAGTGATAGTAGCATGGGCCTTTGTAGGTGTTCCTGACACAAGCAAGTGGCCTTCCTACTGATCTGAGCTGGCATTCTTCTGTGTCTCTGTGTGTGTGTGCCTCCTGCTATTTATAACCCTTGTGTATAACTCTGCAGAGGACTGAAGCAAACCCATGAAAACTGAGCACTGCTACAGACAGATAAATTTGTCTGGACACAGTTTTACATACATCTTAATAAAATTTGTATTAGAAAAAATATTCTCTGACTTGAATTCTTATAGTATGTTTTTATACAACTAAAACACAAGAGGTAGGCCATATTTTTAAACGTGGTTGTATGTGGAGATAAATTCATAATCAATGTGATTAAGCTACTAGAAGTAATGACTGGTTGAAATATGACAGATACTCACAGATGTCCCACTCCTCAGGGCACTTCGTGGTTTTATTTATCTCCCCAAGGGAAAGAAAAAATTCTCAAGAGTGGTCTGGAGCATAGAGAGCTGCCAAGTGTGCAGCATCTGATGAAAGATCTTTAAGTATTACAGGAGTTTATAAAAGAGTGTAAAATGATACACAGTGATACTTCCTTATTCCACCAGTGCCAAAGATCTTATACTGCAATGTCATCCAGGCCAGTTTTGTGGCACAAAGTGAGCAAAGTGTTCTGGACAGCTTTCCTGTGCACCTTCAACAGTCAATGGTGTGGTTGGGACTGCACAGCTGGCAGGGCACCTATTGTGAAATCCATAATGAGGGTAAGGGACATGGAGGCACAGTAAAATTACCTTGGGTGGGGGATAACAGCTAAAAAGAAATTAAATCCTTGTGAATCTGTGGGTATTTAAGAAAGCCCATAAAGGTGTTTTGTATTGAACCATATCTGCTTTATTGAATTGTAGCTGAAGAGAGAGGGGACCGGTAGATGAGCTTGAAAAAAAGTGTTTGAGAAGTGGTAAAACATCTTCTTTCTCTACTTCTTCCCTCATGACATCACACACTTTTCCATTTTTTGAGGCAGGAATGAATAACCTGCCTCAAGACACTGAATTTAATGACAAAACCCATGCACTTATCAGGGATAATGGGATCAGGATTTTACTCCTGGGATGTTTCCTATGCTAATAGTATTTACATTTCCAGGAAAATAAGATCTCAAATGAACCTTATAGTAACCTCGACAAATCTCACGTATATTTCCTTCTCCCTTTCTTCTGTGTTAACCCACTGACTGAGTTCAACAGTGATCTCTTCAGCACTCATCAGACCTTGCTGCTTTCAGCAGATTGTATTATTGTCAAAAATGCAGCCTTGAAGTCACCAGGTTTTTGAATATATTTTCTTCTGTTGTTTGAAGACCAGTGCAGGATTTCCTGAGCACAGATTCAAGTGTGGCCTCCTTTGTTCTGTGGCAATAAAAACACAAGAAGTGATAATATTCCATCTGTGTTTCCCAAAATGTCCCCCCAGAATGCTATTACTGCAGTCTGAGTACCAAAAGGTAACGAAAATTGATGAGAAATGCATAGAATGAGAAGACAATTCTGTGGCAGAAGAGAAATCTAACATCCCATGCAAATGGAAGAGTCACACTGACTTCCTAAGAGTTTTATTTCAAGTAGGTTTCTTTTGAAGAATGTTTAGAGGCTGACTGAGGCTTTTTTGGCTGTGGTATTTGTTAATTATCTGAAAGGGTACATCTCTATAGCTGGGAATCACCAGGTGCCACAGCCTTATCTAATGGAAACAGTGATGGTATGGTATGCAGGAAAGACTCTCCATAATTGTTATCCTAAGGTGTAAAGGATAAAGCCTGTTAATGAGATTTATTTAGCATAACCTATTTCAACTTTCCAAGTGACAAAGTTGATATTTTCTGAGATAAAGTAGTGGAGAGATAAATTTAGCAAAAGCTTATCAACTGACAGAACCAAACAATTCTTTATCTAAGGAGATTCAGCAGAAAAAATGTTTTGGGAACATCTGCAGAAGCCTAGAACATAAGGGGTTAATGTGTATGTTACCTATAGCTGGATGGCTGTGAAGTCAAGCAAGGGTTGTTAGTAAGGACATGCTGTGGGAAGAGACCATGCAGGTCTCTGTAGAGCTCTGCTGGAGGTAGGGCAGCATTTTTTGGGACAAACGTCCTTATTATGGCTCCTGGAAACAAGCACAACACAGCACAGCAGGAATGAGGCTGAGATGTGGCCATGGACTGTAGGGGGGATCAAGACCACCCAAGACCCCCAAAGCCTCTGACCCATTTCCAGAAAGGTCTGAAAGAATGAACTGCACATGAGAACTCATTTGCATAGAAAGAGAGAAATTCATCTCCAGGGTGAGGAAAACTTATCTGTAGGAAGGTACCACTGTTGCCTTGCTTTTCACAGTTCTTCAATGTTTTTAATTCTGTAGTTAA
>VXBT01001007.1:0-29847 GCA_013400235.1 Oriolus oriolus
AAAAAAAAACCCCACATGATGGTGGTAATGATGATAATGTTACAAAACCCACAATAATAGTAATAACAGTTTTAAATAATCAAATAAATATATAAATAAGCAAATTAAGGGTGGGGGGAGAGAGAGACAAATAAAACCCACAAGAAAAAAGGGGTGCACAATACAATTGCTCACCACCCACTAACCAGTGCCAAGACTGTTTTGAGCAGTGATCAGCAGGTCCTGGCCACCTCCCTCCACTTTGTATCCTGAACATGACATTCTGTGGTCTGCAATATCCCTATGGCCAGTTCAGCTCTCCTGGCCACCTTCCCTCCCAGTTTTTTGTGCACTTCTTCACTGGCAGAGCTGGGAAACTGAGAAGATTGTGACTTAAGGTGAGCACTAAGCAACAACCAAAACATAAGTGTGTTATCAACATTGTTCTCATAAGAAATCAAACACCAGCATTGTACCAGAAACGAAGAAAACTAACTCTATTCCAGACAGAACCATGACACTTTCTATTCTGAATCACCATGCTACTGTTGATTTCAGCATGATTACTCTGGTATTTGTTGACGGATTGGATTCTAAGAACAAATGCAAGAAAAACTGCATTCAGAAAGGGAGGTTCAAAATTCACCTGAGAAATAACTTACAATGACGAAATAGAAAAGTGAGGTGAAAATGAAGCACCCATTACACCAGCAATGTTCTCCACTGTCCCCAAAATACAAAATGGAGAAGGTCCATTTCCAGCTTTTGAAACAGGCACTAGTTTCCCTGAGAGAAAACCTAACACAGTGCTTACAAGAGAAGACCTGGACTTGACCTATTGATTATTGAAACATCTGATAATGAAAGAAAGAAAGGAAGGATGGAAAGAGTGGCAAAGGAGGCAAGGAGGGAGGGAGGGAGGAAGAGGAGAAGGATGTTGGAATAAAAGAAGGAATAAAGAGCCAGCATCAAGGTAAAGAGATGAGGGCCTTTGCAAATCAAAAGCACTTTGCAACAAAGACATTTCTCAAACCAGACTGGAGTATCTACTCAATGAAGGCTTGACTTTAACATGTGCAAAAGCAACGATGTTTGTGGAGACTGAAAACCAGCCCTGTTCAAAGATATCACACATTTTCCTCATGGTTTTACAACTGCTGTCATGACCTGTGAGTTTGGTGGGTCTTGACCAGGAAAGCAGGAAAGGTTGTTATTTCAGAATGTACCTGAAAACTCTAGAAGAGGGAGAGCCTACCCATCTGTACATAGCATGGGAAAGTCTGTCTCACTAAGGATACCACTCTGAGTCCTGAGCTCTCCACTGGGGAGGAAACCTTGTGCAAGCACAGAATCTTAAGGAGAGCTCTGCTTCTGCACCAAAATCAGAGAAATAACCCTATAGGTAAAAAAGCCCTGTACCCTTCTCCCTTCCTCTCATTATGCAGATGGTGAAACATCTGACTGTCCACATATCGCTCAGACTCTTCAAGTGAAAAGGAAAGAATTAAGACAAAGAAGCCATCATGGAAAAACTCTATTTCTTCCGCTTCAAGGACTGTGATTTGAAATGAGTCATAGCTCTCTTCCACTGAGTGTATAGAGCAAGACAGCAATTTCACTGCCTGCATACAGAGGGAAAGACAGCAGCCTGATCTCTCCTATCCATTTCTGCCCCAGCACAGGGAGAAAGGGTATAGACCTCTTTCCAGCACCACCAGCATCACCAGGAGAAGGATTAGCTGGGGCTGACAGACACACTGAGTAGTCCAATGGACTCAGTGCCACTGCTGAACCCTCTACAGCTGGAGCACAGTGGGGTGAGGAGAGCAACCAGCACTGGCAGCGTGAGTCCCACAAAGCACTCCTCGGACCCCTGCTCAGCTGGCACCTCTCTACAGCGTGACATTTGGCAGAGACACCATGTACCCTTCCAGAGCACTCAGAGTGCACTCCCTTCCTCACCCTCCTTTGGCTTTCAAGAGCCATTATGTAGCTTAAAGTGTTTTGTGAATGCAGCTTCCTTTCCATCTGCTGGTGTTGCGAAAACATCAACACCACCACAAAATCCTCTCTCGCGCAGATTGCAGCAGCAGCAGCAGCAGCAGGCAGCAATGGTTTCACCCTGTCAGAGCAAGGAGCATTTCAAAGATGCACCACAACAGTAGCAAAAACAGTTTGGAGGGGAGGAGAGTATAAGGGAATAAAAACAAGGTTTTGATTGCCCCAAGGACAAAGATAAGCTGCGCTTACAGGAAAAACAAGCAGGTTGTTAGTAATAAAGGATTTTGAAATGCTAGAGGTTAAGTTCTCACGGTAAAGTCATAGCTTAAACTTTTACTTAATTACACCTTTAATTTACTTAGTTACTTGTACAAGTACTTTATGTTTTCTTACATCTTCTTCTGAGGTAACCAGTGCCTTGAAGATACTGAATGATACCTTGCAAATCTAGTCTCTTCTGACAAATTCTCTGTTCCTCTCCCTCTGTGAAAAGAGGAGAGTTTTCATGAGAGATCCCCTCTTTGGTCTGTAAAGAGAGAAAATTGACATCTTCGAACCTTAGTAAAAGGGGAAAAAGACATTATCTAAAAATGCCCTTGAAAAGAAGAATAAAAAGACATAACAACAAATTCTCCAAGCTAAAGTTGTGCACGTGAAAACAGATGTGGCCTGTGAGAATAAGCAACACAAGTCTTCATTTTGTGAAGTCTGTAAGGTGAATGCTGGATAACTTTCTGCTTCAAAGCAACAGAAACATGATGACACTGCATCCACTTCTCTGAAAAATAAAAGAAAAATTTCAGCAGTTGTTGCATTTTGCAGTTGTGTTAGCTGGACAGTTCTGTTCTTCTACACATGATAGGCAGAGCATACCAGATGTCTAATAAGATTTTGGAAAGGTCAAGAGCAAATGACAAATGGTTTATGTTTCAATTCTTAACATCTGGAAACTATAACTCCGCAAACATGAATGTTAAAAGTCATTCTGTGTACCTTGAAAGGAGTGCAGTTTAGTGTACATATGCGAGAAACTTCATCACTTACTCAGCGTTCTGTTCTTTTGTTCACAACTTTCAAACAATCTTCTGTCTCCAGGCTGGTTCTGCAACACATATTTGTCACCATCTCAATAGTGCAGCAGAAATGACATCTTGGAGCCTCCTTAGCCTCAGTCCCAGGAATCCTGCTGCAGGTTTCAGCAAGGGCAGACTTGAGAGCTGTGACACCTGCTGGCAAAGGATGCTGCAGGTGCAAGTGACAGTGGATGCCACACAGGCTCCTGAGGTGCCCTGACACACAGGGTTGACTCCACGTTCAGCTGACCTATTGCCCCATGACACAGGAAGCTTTCTCAGCAGTCTTTATTCCTGTCCTGTTTTCACCAGGAAAATTGTCAACTGATTTTAACCACTGGACCAAAAGTAACATAAATATTACCTGGAGCAGAGTGGAGCTGTTTTATAGGGAAATCCTTGTGGCCAGTTAGGCTTTGGGGTATGAGTTTCTCAAACAATTTCAAGCTGAGGCTGCTCTGCAGATTCTCTGCAGAATTTCCTTGTCAGTGTCATTACTCTTCATTACTTTGAAGGCAGATTAGACAAAACCCAGCTCATCTGTTATCTCACCCTTTTGATGGTATGAGATTAATGGCTGTGATAATAGCCTACAGTGCAAGTCAAAGTAAGGAATTTTGGAGAGTTCATTGTCTTCCATAAATCCACATATGGCTGGTTTTTGTACTGAATGCAAAGGTTGAACACAGCCAGGATGAAGTTATAGTGTCCTTGGGGACCCATCCATCCTCAGCATTCAGCTCAGCAGGTGGAACAAGCTGGAGATCAGTAGGTGAGGACCAGGTACCTCCCCAAATTTCTGGAGTATGGAGCTGTAAGCCCTCTGGTGAGGGAAGGAGAGGGCTGGAAAAAGGTTTCATTTTCAGCTCTGACCAGGTCACACCTCACAAACTGGAGATCCAGGTGTGGTCAAGCATGCAAACCAGCTGCCTGTCTTTGTCCTGTACAAACAGGGCAGTAAGATTCAGGACAGTCAGAGCACTTTGGTACCCAGTCAGACTGAATTTTAATCCTGTTTGAAAGCAATGCTTTGTGGAATTTTTGGAAGATGTCTCCAAGGGAAACTGATCAGGAGGTCTGACGCTTCCTCCACACCTGTGGCACTCCAAAGAACATTCAGGCTTATATTATCATTGAGACCTAGATAGAAAAATAGTTGTTACTTTAATCATTGTACTGAAGAAACACATATGGCACTCATACCTTGTGTTTTCATATAGTGCTTTGTTCTTTGTTCTTGTCTGAACATGGTAAAGTGGTCAGAAAAATGAGTTGCTACCTTAAAAGCAGTTGAATTTGACACCATTTCTTCATGTCTTCCAAGTACAGTATGCAGCTTACACAAATTAAACACAAAGAGTCTCAGATATCTAAACACACTGCCTCTGGCACCAAAACAACAACAGCAGAAAGAAAGACAAATAGAGAAGCATTTAGGATGGTGGCTCTTACTAAATAGAGCCCATCAGAATATAAACAAAATCTATGGCAATGTCAGAAATAATAGCACCATCTAGCAAGAAGGTTCAAACTATTAATGCTAATTCCTTTTTTTTTTTATCTGTGTTTTCTCATCATTTTCAAATAGCAAAAGTGATATTATTCCTTTATTCTCAGCCCCTGACTTCAACCCTTTTATCATATTTTAAGAGGCTAAACCACAAGGCATACATAAAGTGGGGATTGTTATTCCCAGTAGCAGTTCTGGCAAAGGCAGGTTACAAAGTGTTCAGTCTGAATTTATCCATTTATTCAATTAGACAGGTAAACACACTATGAAAATTCTATTCTACATGCCTGTCCTACCGACCTGCTGTATTGGCTCTTTTGACATCTGCATAAAACAAAGAGCAGTTTCTACTCATTAGAGCCCTGGGGAAAGCTCATTTATGATTATTATGGATTTTTTTTTAAGTTTTTTATGTTTCCCACACAGAAGGAAATAAATGTGTTAAATTTGTACCCTTCCAGTCAGGTGGGACCGCTGGCTTCCTGTCTGTATGGACTGGTAGAACTAATCTTACAAGATATAAGGTCATATCTTTTGAAACTGAAAAAACTGAGGTTGTTTTCAAAAAACAGCAGCTGTGAAGTGAAGGAAAGAACAGGAAGATAGGAACAGGAAGGCAGATGCCTTGTCCATAATGAATCTTAATACCTATTGAGTCAAATGTGTTCGCACATGTAAATTCGAGGTATCACAGAAAGACTGTAATTAGTCTCCTAATTAGTCCCTATGACATCTCAGGCCAGTAGCTTTTGTTAAAAAATCAGATGCCAGGCAGGTTTCCTTATTTACCTTCAGTGAAGTGCAGCATTCAATAGCCTGCTGATTTCAGGGCACGTGTACTGCTTCAGCCCTAAATTTGGGAAATAAGTTAGTACATTTTTCAGGCATGCCCCATATCTCTTTCCTTTCACATGGGTGCTTTGCTCTACAAAAGAAGTGAAATCAGGATGAAACCATAAACCACTACCAAATCTGGTATCTCGAAGTGTCACTGAAACTCGGGAAGAAAACAAAAACCCTCTGACACTGTATTTGAAGCGATAGAGAACCAGGCATTGCCAGGGGGGCAGTGTCTGGGATAGATATTCTTGATGTTTGCTGAAGCTGTTGATGTTTTGTTGACAGTCACTATCGTTCTGGGTATCTTTTGGGGTGTTCCCAGTTTGTTGAGATGTTGAGCTCATCTCCGTTGACTGGTGCAACATCCCCTAAAAAAAAAAATCTTTAAAATTGCTTTCCCCAAGGCAAAGGCAAATCAAGCCTGACTAGAGGAATAAAATAATAAAAATTTAAAAGTTATATTATTTCCAACAAAAGGACAAGATTTTAGTCCTATAATTAGGTCAGCTACTGCCGGGATTCAACCCGGCAGAGGTTTGGATGCCAGGGCTGGAGCGTCTTGGCTCCTGAGAGGCCTTTATTTTTCCTGAAGGTCACTGCCAGGGCTGCAGTTCTTCCAGCTGTACCTGCTGGTGTCTCTGACACAGCTGCTTTGGGAGCTGGTGGCTCCTGGACGTGACAGGACAGCTCCATGCCGGGAAAACTCCGTCTGTGTTTGCGCTGCCTTTGGGGTCAAACACTGGGCTTGCAGCAGTGCCCTGGAATTCACTGCTACGGAGCTCAGGATTGCTGTGAGCAGAGCCACAGCTGCTCTTTGCACTCCAAGAGAGAGGAAGAAACACCATTAATTGCAGAGTTCTTCAGTATCTTGCTAATGCTGTCAGCAGACCCTTTATGCTCCTTCCAAGATATCTTTTGGGAAAGCCCGAGCTCTTTTTTTTTTTTTTTTTTTTGTGACTGATCAGTGACCTCCTTGTCTAATAATCCCTGTCTCAGCACAATTCACTCATAATTTCCTAAACTCAGGTAGATCATGGATATCTTTCAAGTTCTTTACAAGCCGATAAAGGGACATATTCCTTTCATTATTATAGCGCAGATTTATGGCACCGGATTCTCCAAAAAGTATACCTGGCATGAAAAGAGGGATGTGAAATTGAGTTACTGATTTATGATAATAACAAAACACCCAGATTTATTTCTGTATATACCAAAGCAAGCACAGCACTGTACTCATGAGACCAACCTCCTTTTTCTGTCTGAGGCGTGGATCCATGGCCAGACCAGATCTTCATTTTCTCTTATGGCTTTCCACCTCATATGATACCTTCATAGCAACAGCTCTAAAGAGGGGTTTTCACTTTTAAATGCACCTTTCAAATTTTGCTGATTTAACCCTCTCATCCCATGTTAGCTGCAGTGTCAGTGTGTGAACACTGCTTTGCTACCCCTCTTATTATCAGGCATTTTGCTAATGCATATCCAGCACTTGCTGTAGTCAGGTTCAGCTGGCAGAAGAATCAGAAATCAGACCAAAAGACGCCAAAGAGTCCACTCTATTAAAACACCATTTTGAACTGAATTTTCTGGGGTTTTTTTTTTCACTGTCACCATCAGAAAGAATTTTATCTGATTTTTTCGCAGTTACTTCTTTGGATTTATGTTTTCTTCTTTTTTTTTTAATCTTAGGTTTTTGGGGTAAAGTGTATCAACTAAACACTGTTCTTCTCTTCATCCAAAGTATATTTGGGGCAGGAGAAGGTCTAACTGCTGAATTTTTAGCTGATGCTTTTTTCTTTCTGTCACACTTAACTTATTCAAACCCCTCCCACATACCCACTATTCAAACTACTGAAGAAACACTCACCTTTTATTAAAGCTGTCAAGAAAAGTGCTTGCTTTTCTTAAAAACATGAAGAGGTTGATGGGATAGGTCGAACTTTTTTGGTTTTTTTGCTTTGTTTGACAATGAACCAGACAAACCAGAGTTTTGACTAAAACTTCGTGGTTTTCAAGTATTAAAAAAAAAAAACCAAAACCAACCAAACAAAAAAAACCAAACAAAACCAGAGGAAAAGAGCTGAAAAGCTATCAAAGGGAAAACAAAGAAATGCTAGTACAGACCATCTGTAGATGAGCTACAGAAAAGAATGGGAGTTTACTATTTCATTTTTGTCTCTCTCTTCCTCCTCAAACACAACTTTTAAAATCCCTGCACCCCTTGTCACAACATCCCTTTCTGTACTAATAAATGTATCTGCAAATAGAATAATTTATGAAAATGTGTTTCTCTGCTGCTCAGCTACTCAGTAACCCACTTCCTCAGCCTGAGTCCCAACAGCAAAGACTGTAATTAACAAATCCTGATCCCGAGCTCTGTTTTACCTTCTAAGAGCCTGTCATGTGGACACAGCTAGGTCTGAATTTGTTGTAAACAGAGGGTTTGGTGCTTTTAATTATGCAATTAGATTTGCTTTGGCCTCACTGGAATTGAGGATAGTAGCTCAGGAAGATAAGGAAATACTCTGGGTCCTGGCACATCCTAAAGCAGAGAACACGGGAAAACCAAGTGCTTCTCTTGTGCAAACCATGACCGTGGCAGCTGGGAGGTGTCTGCTCAGGGATTATGGGCTGCAGGAGCGACTGCTGGGTGCACACACCCTTAGAAAAAGGTGAAAACCTGTTATTATCCACCCAAAGCGTTCTGTTCTGGGCTGCTTGATGGATCTGTCCCCTTCCTGCAGCCAGGCTGTGCCACTGGCGGAGCTTCTCGATTCAGGAGAGCCTGTGAGACCCACAGCAGGGAGGAGAGCATCAAAGAGCGATCCACAAAGTTACCATGAAACAACGAGTCCACACGCTCCTGCTAACGCAGGCAGGCAGGCAAATTGCTGCAAAATAATTTTAAGGAATTTAGCTCCATTTTTCTTTGTTTGGAAAGGAGAAACATCTTTGCAGCACCACACCAGTCGGTCCTTAAATGAAAATATGATGATCCTAGGATTTTAAGGATTTTAAAAGATCCAAAAACTTCTGTACAAAAACAAAAAAAGAGGATTGTAATTATTAGTAGTAAATAAATGGAATGCTCATTTTTCCATATAGCTCCCTATGCTAAGGGGACCATCCACATAAAAATGTCCTTCCAGAACCTTCCATGGTGATTTCTACACTTCTCTGAGTCTGCAGAAGATCTCTGGTTAGGGAAAAGCTGCAGATACCACTAATTTCACTATCTCTAGACGTTGCCACTTTCCCAGCTGTATTCCGGGTACTCCCCAAGAAGCTGCACGTTCGTCACCACAAAGCTCATTTCTTGTTGTATAGGAAGGTGTAAAGATCCATGAGCTCCTCCCTGCCTGGAGCACAAAAGATCATTGTTTTTAAGGGGGTTGACAAGAGATAAGATTCCTCTTTTTCACACACTATTTCCTATTTAACAAAACAGAAGAAAGATCTTTTAGATCTGCCTTTAGAAGAAGATGAAAGTAGAAAAGATGTGATTTGACTAATAGAAGATCAAATGTTTCCTCTGTCAGCGTGGTACCAATCTGGAGTTCTTGTGAAATGAGAGCTTTTGCCTGGAAATTTCACAGACAAAATTCAGCTTTTCAAAAAGCAGAGAAGAAACCATTTCTGACACCTTGTCTCTTCACTGTCACTACCAAGTTAAATAAGAAAATGGAACAACTGCACATGTGAAGAGATCCAAAATCTGAAATCTTTAAACTAGTTAAATGAATACACTCTTCGACTGAAAGAGGAGCCCTCTGATTAACAGTAATTAATTAAACAGTAATTAATTTTTTAAAAAAGAATAAAAGAAAAAAAGATTCAGTGAAAACAGGAGCCTCCTCAGCCCTCTATGTGTCCTGAAGTATTGTAGGGGAAGGAATTTTCCTCTCCCCTATAGTGTAAACCTTGTTAGAGTTGCTTTACTCCCCCCTGTGAGAGAACCTTTTATTTTTTTGACAAGGGAGTTGCAAACAGAAGAAAAGCAACATTTCCCCTATGTTTTTCTCTATTTAGACCTAAAATCCCACCATGTCTTACATGAAAATACAAATACCTCGGTACTGTAAACGCCATGCTCAGGAATATTCTCTGAATTTTTTATGTTTGAGTCATGAATGGATAAACATAGAATCAGAGAAGAAGTAGGGCTGGAAGGGATTTCTGACAAGTCATCCAATTGCAACCCTTTGCCCCAAGCCAAGAACATCTTTCAGGGTTTTAAAATCCATATATTAATTGTGATCTATTAAACCAGACTAGTAAACTACCAAAAGGGAAAAGTAAAGGTTTTTCTGCATGAAAATACTGCAGATAATGCAGGGCAGGGAAGAGCACAGCTGCCAAAAGACTGAATACATATTATTTTGACAGGTCTCTGGTGAAGAAACACAAGAATATAAAAAATGTGATGGATACAAACTGCTGTTTACAGGCTGTCTTGCCTACTACCCTCATTGTAAACATCAGCAATTTCCTAATGAAAAATGAAATAATTGAATTCCAAAGCTATGACTATCATGTTTGTCTGTCTACATTTTCATTACATTATTACTTCTTCTGAACACCTCTGCTATGTGTTTCTGAATACCCACTTACGGGAAAATCTTTCTAAGCATGTAACTGGTACACTCTGCCTCCAGAAAAGCTAGAGGATTTCTTGAAATACATGACTTTCAGAAGGACAGAGGCTGTGGATCTGTACACTCAGCTTCTATTCCCTGATCCCTGGATTCCTGCAGCAGAGGATTACTATTTCCAGGTAGTCCCTTCTCCCACTCTCCTGAGGAATAGTTCGGTAATTTTAGACTTTCTCTAAGTATCTACAAGATATTACTCTTATTTCTCCTTAAAGAATCCAGAAAAATATATTTCTTTACTTCCCTCGGTAGCTTATTTTATTGATCACCTATCCTTCGTGTAAAAAGTTTTACCCAACATCTCACCAGGTCTTGTTTTTTTTTTTTTCTTCTAAGCTGGAAGTCTCTTTTAACTTTCCCCAAGTAGAGGTCATGCAGAATGGTTTATTGCTGCTGAGTATTATGTGAGTATTTTAGTTCTAAAAACCAGCTACTCTTCATCTCCCTTCAGCCTTATATTGCTAAGGTGAACACAGCTAATTCATCCAACCTTCCCTCACAGGCCCTCTTCCATAAATCTGTCCTCACTCGTGTTCCCTCCTCCAGTTTGCAAAAAACATTCCTGCACTCCTCTGCCTACACTGGGACACAGAGCCTGGCCCTGGGCTCACTGGTGCCCAGGCATTATTTCCTTCTTCATCCAATGTTTGATCTTCCTTTGAAGAGATATTTTAATTAAAAGTGCCTTCCCCTCCTCCTTCCTCCCCAACAGCACAGCTGATGCAGGCTCAGTCTGTGATCTCTGCATCTCTGTCACCCAACTTTTCTTTGTTCACTTTTTTTTTTTTTAAATAAACTTAAAATAGTACATTGCATTTGCTCTTACTGGATTTCATCCTGCTGATACCATGAACTTTCTGCAATTCATCAAAATGATATTTAATTTTAAACCCATTACCCATCATGCTCGCAGCCCTTCCCAGCCCCACACCATCTGGATTAGCACAACATTTCCATTTTATCATTTAAGTCATTAAACAAGACATTATCTCTCTGCTACAATTGACCCTCAGGACATCACTTGCAACATCTTTCCAGAATAAGACAGCAAATAGGTTCACAGGCCCTAATTGTGCATCAGGTTCCACTATGCAGTTTATGTGAATGTCCCACAGCACTGTGTCAGGAATTAGTTAAATTTCTTGTTTCTCTTGCACCCAGAAAACCGTGTACGTTGTCAGGAAAAAGCTTTAGATAACACCTGGTATTGTCATTTATGGGGCAATTTGAGGGCTTCAGCCACAGCCTGTGGAAGTCTGCAGAGAGTTTTGGAGTGAGCAAAGTGCAGTTATTGGTTTGGTCCCTGGAGTGGTTTCGGTTTATTTGGTTCTTCGTGATTCCTGTATGCCCAACTCCTATTTTTTTCTGCAGCTGAATTCAGAAAACTGAAACATTCTTTACACCTGGTACTCAAAACAAAAGCTCAAGACAAAACATCAGACAGGTCCCCAGGAGCAGGAATTTGAGTCCTTATGGGACATCTCTCTTCCTCCTACCTCTTCAAAATCTTGCTGCTGCTGTCAGTACCAGCCTGCAGCTCATGGTGTTGCTACGTTGAGTTCAGCTGCCACTCTTCTACCTTCTGTTCACACATCCTTCCCAGTGCAGGGTAATGTAAACCTCAGCCACCTGTATGTGACTGTACACACAGCCATACGTGCAGGCTCAGAGAGTGAAGACAAATTTGAGAGGGAGGAAATGATCAAAGTCCAGCTTCCTGAGTTTCACCGCTGAGAGTAAAAATTACCTTCTAGCCCTCGCACCTGAAACAGACTTCTAAATTCTCCTAGCAATGCTCCTAGGACCAGGATTTAAAAAGCCACAGCGCCTGAGTAATGCTGTCCTGATCTCCCACCACCAAAATCAGCAGGGGAAGTGTGGAGTACATTGTGTGGGTTGACACTGTCACTTTCACAGACAGGTAGCCAAACACTCATCCTGCAGCCTCCCTGCGCTGCACAAAGCACAGGACAAAAAGGTAAAAAAGAGTCCAATCCAAAACCAAGCAGGAGTCAATGATCTTTCACACAGTGAGTGCTTTATGCACTGCAGGAGCATAAAGACACTTGGTCTCTATCCCGCACCTGCCCGAAAATTTTCTATTCATCCCTGTCCTCTCCTGGTCCCCTTCATCCCAGCACAGCCCCCGGACTCAGCAGTGTGTATCAGGACCTCCCTGTGGCTCCCAGCGCTTCGACCCAATTACACTTTGGTGCACAGATAAGAAGCATCAGCAGGAACTGGCTTCTAATTCTGTCACTTGTGACATGAGCTGCTATTTACTGCACCGTGTGCAGCAAGCAGCCCTGCTTTGCTGCAGCTCCTCTTTATGATGATCTAGGACAAGCTTTGTCAACAGAACAACTAAATTCCTGTTCTCTGGCCTTTCTTTATGATGTGAAAGAAAACTGGCACTTGATATGTCTGAAATAAGTTCCATAATGGCAGCAAAGCTGCCATTCACATTCAGTGTGCTGAAAATATCAAATAAATGGCAGGCTTGGCTCATGTTAACAAGCTTTGCACTTCTTGTGTTCGTTTCATCTGTGACAAAATTCAGCACTTACAAGCCATTAAGGCTGCATTGTGCAAGTCAGAAATGCAGACAGATATTCTGAGAGAATTTTAATCATGTAATCACTGTACAAGATATTCAGATATTATATGCTCAGATTTTTTATTTATTTATTTTCTCTCTTCCTAAGAAAACATGCACACAGGCAAAATAAAGAATTATAAGAGACCAGCTTCTATTTATGCTCATCAAAACAGCTGTTTGAAAGGTGCAGGGTGGATGCTGCTATCATGGACCACACCGAGCCAAAAGGTCATATCCTAAAGCAGAGAGGAAAAGATATGTTATGATGGGATGTTTTCAAGCTCCGGAAATTTACAAATGATGCCAGAGGCCTTTAGAGCAGCAGGAGCCTGCACAAGCTGTTGCTGGATAAGTCACTCTTTAACTGATGATATTCAGAACAAAACCTGCCTGAAGTGAACGCGGCCATTGTCCCCTCTTGCATTTATTGTTCCCGGTTATCTGTTCAGTGTGGTGATAGGAAGTACCAGCACTTCCTTCCCATGGACCTGGGGAATGGGGCAGCAGTTCAGCATTTCAGGGCGCTTCACAGGAGGACAACGAAGCAGAACCTCCACAGTGGTTCATGGAGTCAAAATACAGGGAAAGCAACAGAGGGGCAGCTGCAGGAGGTCAGGAGGAGCTGCACACAAGGTTGCTCAGCACATCTCAGCCTCCAGGCTGCCTCCCCCTCTGTGAACTCTTCAGTTCTTTAACACTGCACCCACAAAAACCATGGGAAAGGAGAAAGGCGTGCAAGGTGAGTAGAAAAGTGCCCTGTCTCCTGCCATCCATCTTCAGTCCTACAAAATTTTACCTTTACGAAGAGCGAGGCTTCATCTCTGTTTTAATCTGTCTGTCACCGTACAGAAAACATGGAGGTGACATCCTTGGGTGCACGATGAAAGGATGAAAATTAAAGAAGAAAGGGTCATGGCTTCGTGCTGGTTTCACTTGTGCCTCTTCAAGTTTTCTGTGGGTTTCTGGACCTGCCAGTTCAAGAGGGAGTTATTTCTGAAGAACTGATTTCTGAAAGACAGAAACAAGAGGAACACTTTTTTCATGGTAGCCACATTTGAAATTCAAAGCAAACAGAAAGTACTTTTAGGCTTGGTGAAATGTAAGAGGAAAAGAGAGGATCTTTCACATTGTCTGAATTTTCATGCTTCAGAAACTGGAAAGACTAGGCCCTCTCTGAAAAAGCTAAATCAAAAAGCTCTCAAAATCCACAACAAAAACTTCCTCTCAATAAGCAAAAAAAAAAAAAAAAAAAAAAAAAAAAAGCCAACTCTGGAAAGCTCATAAATTAGCCTAGTTTTCATATCCTATTCATTTCAATGAAAAAATGTAAGTAAGCCTCAGAAAATTCTTGATTTTCAGAGCTCTCAATCTCCTGCCCCAAGGGAAGGAGCCCTGATACTAAAAAATTCTCAGAGAATAGGTAACTCTTGCAGCTTTTCTACAAAGCAGTTAAAAGGCCAGCAACTATATCTGTTTTGAAAGCAGAGCTCCTCAGAAAGGCCTTCTAGCAAAGCTTTGGCTGTGTGCTGAGCCAAAATATGTGGCTTTAACAACGTGGCACCTGCAACAAAAGCAAGAGCCACTTTGTGTTATCAAAATGACATTTACGAGACAAATCCCTGCTAGGGATCAGAGGGACAGAAAACCAGACCTGAACCCTGGTTCTGGTGGTGAGTTTATTTGGTTTGAGGGCTCTGGGTGCTTTTACTCCTGAGGTATGTGTATTTATCAACCTTAGCTGATCAATCATTACAACGTCCTAATACTATGACAGGGAAATATTATGAGACTGAAATATTACAAGTGAAGAAGAAGTGATGAGAAATTCCTTTTCTGCTATGATTTCAGAAGTTATCTCTGGCTCCTGGGTTGACATGAGCAGTAAGACCAAGAGATGTATTCTGTCTGTCATGGGAGTATATTTTTTTTTTATTCCTGTCGAAGCACTGCAGCATTTCGTTATAGGACTGCTTTTTGCCAGTGGCATGGGTTATAGCAGGTGTTAGTTTCATCTTCATTTTCTTTAAACTGGATGATTTTTTACCATAAGGGTTCCTAAGAAGTCTGCTCACATTATGACAAATGTCAGTGAACATCCATGAGTCACTGCTCATTTGCTCAGGCCAGTGGCCTCTGGCTGTCTCAGCTCCTGACATATTAGCCACATGAAAATATATGTTCCCATTCCTAGTGCATTTCTAGAAACACATCTCTGCCTGACTCTCGTGGTTAACAATCCCACATCTCATTCAGTAGCTTCATGAAAATCATGGGAATTGCAGAGGGAAAGCTTTTCTTGTAGAAGGTGTATTTCAACCCTCCCACTTTAATCCAGAAAAAAAAACCCAAAGAAAGATAAATCTAGCCAAGATCTACTAAAAAACCTATCTGAAATGAACAGCATGACTTTTTTTGTTTCTATAGCCAAAAGGATAAGAAAAGAAAGGCGGTAAATCTGTGTAGTAAATTATAACTTCATGCAAGAGACTGGGGGCTCTGAAACAAGGGAAACAAGCTGCACCACAGTTTTTAATTTTTATGTTGCCTGAAAATCCTGTCTTCAGAATCAGGTTGAAAGAATACATGAAGTTCTAACTTGCATGCATAGGTGTGTTTTAAATTCACAGCCCAGCTTTTCCACTTAACTCAGGCATCTGCAGGGCATTTATTTAAACAGAGTCTAAAAAATGAGATGCTTCTATTGTGTCTTTGCCTCAGCATGAGACCTGAATGAAGTGGCACATCAGTGGTCAGAGGCTGGTGAACTTAACCAAAGCATCTGCCCTGAAAAGCTTCAGCAAATACTGGGAGAAAACCCCCTAAACCACCATGGCCTTAGCTTCACTAGAAAAGCAGCTCAGTCACACTTTTGCTTTCGCTGACTCTTCAGAGTCCTCACTTTGCAGGTCATAAAGACTTTTGGTCACACTCTCTTCTTGGTTTCCTTCAAATAACACCAGTCTCTGTCTCGTGACCAGTCTGGCATTTGACCTTTCACAACATGGAAAAGCTGACAAATAACTGCCACCGTTTTCTCTCTGAATGTCAGAATTTAATGTTTTCTGGTTTATTCTTTCATGTATTGCCCTCACACTGTGTTTCACCTGACCATGATGGAGTATATACTGAGTTGCTGTTTTCCCATTTGATTTGTAATGAACACAGAAGGGTTTTCTTCAGTCCAACTATACTTGATATATTAGGTATAGGAAAGCATTTTAAAGTGTAAGAAAGGCATTTGATTCTAATAATAGATTTCCCGGAGAACCAGGATTTATTGTTTAATTTTGTTTTACTGGGTTACCATAAAGAAAACAGGGGTGGAAACAGCAGACACAAAATTTAAGTCCAAATCTGGATGTGAACTGAGGTTCCTTGGTAACTTTTGCTGTGATTTCTGATTTCTAAGTAAAACTCTGACACAAATGCTGTCACCATATGCTTCCAATTGCTCATACCAAGCTGGACCCAGAATTACCCACACAGGCATGATGCGCAACATTTCCTCCGGTTTAGAGACTGCCGTGGAACTTCAAGCAACTTGCATTTAATTTGCATTAGGATGTATTTTCCAAGCAGATCCTGGGTTTACCTGCCCCCATTGAACGGAGATGTTTGATTAGCAGTGGCTTCATGCCAAGGCAAGCGGAGGTGCAGAACCTGCTTTCCTACTGGCCTGGATCAGGTGCTGGGAGCAGGATCGTGACAGGGAAGATGTGGAAACAAACAAGGTTCCCTGCCACACTGCAGAAGTACATGGCTCCCACTTCCAAATCCTTACAGGTGCCCAAGGGAGAGTCAAGAGCCTAAAGGAAGTCACGAGATCTCAGCTCTGTGACAATTTTTTTGAAGTCAAAAGAAAAGGCAGACCCATCTGGCTAAAATATTGTACAGGAATTAGATTTCACATGTACATTTACTGCTTAATTGTGAGGAATTCACTTAGTTTCTAACCATGATGCCCTCAGCTGCTTCAGATACCAGGAACAAATATGTAACTGGCTATTTCATGCCCCACTTGTTTAGATTTTACAAAAAGTGATCAGCATAATGGTATGCTATTCAAGCAAGGAGGAAAAGAAACGCACCTTTTTATTTTAATAGTAAAGCTGGTTTGTCCCTGGATCTGTGCAAGATGCAAACAATGTTGAATTATTGCACATCCAAATATACACTTTTTCTGGGAGAGAAAATGGAATTATTAGGTTAGCTTCATTATTCAAGAATGAAAAAGAAACAAGAAAAGTAAAACTGGAATTATGGGGAAATTTTCAAAGTTACTGCTGTTTTAGCATTGTTTAGAAGAAAAGTCAGGTTTTTCCTGGTGTGGATGGTGTGCCAGCTGTATGAGACATCAGTTAAACCAGAGCAATGTGGCAGTCACCTGTGGTCTTTTATTCCATGTTTTCTTTAACCTGCTGCTGGTGTTGACAGAGTTACAAGACCTGAAATATCTCCTTGCTTTCCCATTTAGGGGTGTGTATGGAGCTGCCAGGAACAGTCTTGGACAGTTCCTCACTAATGCCAGTTTTGATCCTTTCGTTTCCTTTGCTTGGCCCACCCTGGTCCCAGGACTTGGGGAAGCTCCACCACCGAGGAGAGTGGATCCAGTGCTGCGTGGTGGGTGCGATTTGACCCACGGACTCCGAGAATCCCAGAGACTCAGAGAATCCCGGAGTCACTGAGGCTGGAAAAGACCTTTCAGGTCACTGAGTCCAGCTGTTAACGCAGCAACACCAAGCCCGCCATGAAACCGTGCCCCCAAGGGCCACACCCACCTGTCTTTTAAATCCCCCCAGGATATTTAAAGCCCTCCCCGGGACTCCATTCATTTTGGTGTCACCTTCTCCAGGTGCCAGCATCAGAGATGGGGTTTATGCAGTTCAGCTCTTCATTCTTCTCACCTGCAGCCTCTTCCTACACTTGGCAGAGCAGAAGGCTGCAGCACTAACAAGGACTCATGTTTGCACATGGTTCTGCCTTTCCCATCTCAAAAATTCTTCCTTGGTGTGCTTAAGAGAAAGTATCTTGTGAGTGAGAATCATTCTACGTACTCTTAAACCTTGTTAGCAAGCCCACTGCTTGCTAAGAGCTGAACAGACACAAATGTTTGACATTAAAAAGCTGCACTTGAAGACAGCATAGATTTTTCTTTTTTGTGGTAGTTTTTGTCTGCTTTGCAAGTTAACATCCTGGGCAATTGTCCCTACGCAAGGACAGGAATATTTGGTAGCAAAGTTACTGAGACTCGAGTACCTGATACAGCTGAAAATACACTTGGCTGGCTATTTGCCGTCCTGTCCAACCAGCAACTCAGGAAAAAATGTAGTGAATCATCACAGAAGTCATTTGGATAAGTAATCTTATTCTTTAATGTCCTTGCATGTTTAACTGAGGAATTTCAGTCTTTTGCTATAAAAATACATGGAATTGTCCCATCGCATTCCAAGAGAGTTGTAGTTATTATTCATTGCATCTCCGTCCCTAGACTACCATGAGACCTTTCATAGACTGCTACAATTCACCAGTCTTCATATGTTCTGAATACTCTGGCTTTTGGAGCCATAATCTGGGTCCACGCAGCACTGACTGATCATAGGGGGCTCCTGCAGCCAGAGCTTTCAACATGCAGCCTGCTGCCCTCTGCCCACCTTCATGAGGTGATGGGAGAAACCCTTTGTTCAGCCCAAAAAAGCCACCCTGTTCTCACAGTGCTCTCAGGTTACACCGGGAAGGAAACGTGTGCCAGGGAGAAAGCACAGAAGTGGAGCATCTTCTAAAAAATAAACATATGGCACCAGGCAGCGCTGGCAGAGTAGGAGGGAGGCAAACAGCACCCATTGTGATAACTTACTGCTCATTTTAAATACAGGAACTGCTAAACTTAAAAGATATTTTGTCCTCTGAAACAAGTCCCTCCTTATCTGAACATGTTATAGTAGCCATTATTAACATATTAGTAATACTTTCAAGCCCCTTTTCTTATCATTGTTTGAACATCTGAATCCTCTCGAATATCAAGCATCCTCCATAAAATATCCATGTTGTGGGTTAGAAGAGACAAAAAACCCCAAAACAATTGTAGGGGAGAGATTACGAGCCTGTATTTATAACCACCTTCTAACGAACTCAAGGAAGAATAAATGGGTCAGTAGGGAAACAACAACAAAACCTCTCAAAGGAAAGAAGGCAAACCTTGAGCTCATGTAAACTGCAGCTTCATTAAAGTCAATGCATCCAGGCCTGTGTACACCAGGAGAAAATATGGCTCTGGATCTCTGCTTCTTCTGGTGGGGACCATATGGCAAACCTTCACATGACTGAGCTCTCCTCATAAATGAATGCCTGTGTCGAGCCGACTTCATACACGAGTTTCCTGTTTGTGACTTGAGTAACACCCATGAATAATTCATGACGGAAAACTACAGATTTACACTGCTTTTCCTTCATTTTACCACCAGGCTTGTGCTCAGCACACTCAGGCGGTACCGGCTTTGAGAGACTTTAGTAGGCAAGGCAACATGCTTCTCGTGGATGAAGTAATAGCTTGGGTAGCACCTGATGCCTGCAATGACTTTCTCACATAATTCCTTGCATTGTGGCAACACAGTAAAGGACAAAACACTGAGAATGAAGACAACGATGCCAGACCATTGAATCTACTGTGGGGGCAATTTGATTTACAGGCAGTTCTTAGCATGGCGAATGCAACACGTTATCATCCTCTGAATTATCTGAGAGGTTTTTTTCACCTGCTGTCTCACATTCAAGATCACCTGTGGCACAGGACAAACCTCAGCACTGCCCTGAGGGCTTCCCCTTTGCAACAAAATCGCTTATTTCTCTCAGTTAATCGCAGCAGACAGAGCAATTCTCAGTGCACAGGGTTTTAATAAACAAGCACCAGTGCCCTCCCTGCCTCTCCAGTTGCAGGGCATGCCATTCCCCTGGTGTCCATCCCTTTTGCACTGCTAGAACAGAGAATTAATCAAACCCATCTCTGGCTACAAAGAGTCCACATACTTGTTCTGAATTTTTAATTGCAGCCATTTTGGTGCTTGTCTGTGTCCAAAAAAAAATCTAGATTTGCCAGTGTGGTACATAACAGGAAAGTTTTAATGTTGTTTTTCTTTTTTTTCCTTTTTTTCCTTTTTTTTCTTTTGTTTTGTTTTTGGTTTTGTGGCTTTTTGTTAGGTTGATTTTCATTATGTTTGTTTGCTTGGGTTTCTTTTTTCTTGGTTGTGCCATTTTCTGGTTATTTTGGGGTACAGGTTTTTTTTTCCTATGGCTTGGTTTGGTTTTTTGGCTCTAGGGTTTGTTTTGGTTTGTTTTTTGTGTTTTTGGGTTTTTTTAAATTTTGTCCCCCTAAGATGCTGGCATTTTCAGCAAAGATCCAATTCTTCAAAATCAATTAGTAATTTTGGACTCTCCATTTTAGTGCGTTCCACATCAGATACATCAATACCACCTCATTTTCTGAAATAGCTCAGTATTCGGACTTGGAAAATTGGACCTTCAGGATAACCAGTCACTAATCCTCAATTCTTATTTTACTCCCTTGCCCCTCAGCCACAAATCTCTTTTTCAATGAGAGAGAGAGACTGGATTTGTTTCTTCAATGACATATTCATTTACTCATCAAAGGAAAAAAAGTGGTGAATCAAGACACAAGAGAAAAAAACCAAGAAGCAGAAATGAACCATGAGTCAGACTTGAGTCTGCAAGGAATGACTGTCTGGAGTTAGGGCTCTACTAAATCCAACCCATCACAGACTGATGAAGAACACCCTCATTTATTGCCTGCAGGAATTTTTCTGAAAGGATTTCAATCCAAAATTCAGTTTTGAGAAGGAGAAGGAAGTTGGTGAGTCATAAGGTTGTAATACATCAACTTTGGCTGCGTATTTGCAGGATGCTCCTACTTTCTCTTGCCGTGGATTAATGAAAGGAACTGAACTGTCCTTCACAACAGCATGTCAGGATGCCAAGTCACCTTTTTCACCCAAGATCTTTAAAAATTACCATCTGCTTTGCATTATTTAGACAAATTAAACTAACATAGGCTATTTTAAAAAAACAAAAAACAAAAAACAAAAAACAAAAAACAAAAACCTCCAGAGCCTGTTTCATGTCTGGTTCTATATAATGGAGAGCCTGGAATGTGATCCATCATGAAAATCAAAAGTGTCTGCCTGAGTCCAACCTTCAGGGAAGAGCTGATGCTCAGAAATCACCATCCTTTCCCTCCATTTGCCAATGTTCCATGAGGCAAAATATCAGCGAGAAAAACAGATTACATGAGACACACGGATATTAGAAAAACTCTGTGCAGTAGCCGTTAGGATTTCATCCCCCAGAACAGACCTGGGAAATCACCCAGGTCATCCCCAGAGGAACCAGTAGGGAGCTGACAGCGTGTTTGAAGCAGATGATCTGGGTATTAATAGGCAGACTCCTCCTGCAGTGCCAAATCCAGAGCCAACGTGGAGGAAAGAAGGGTGGGAAGATGAATCTCAGATGAGACTTTCTTAGAACAGGGCAGGGTGTGGAGGACAAAGGGCCTATGAAGGAAATGGAAGATACAGAAAAGTGGGAGAGATTTGGGGTTTGTCCTGCAAGCTGGAATTGTTGCAAGAACAAGGAAGGAATTAACTTTCTTCAGAATTCTCAAGAAGAAAGAAAATTACAGTGATTACCTCCGAAGGCATTATAACAGCTTATGGACCAAAACTCCTGGTGTATATTATATTCTTAAAACACTTTCTGATTCTCTTTGAAGACCCTAGTCTCTCTCAGACACTGTCATTATCACAGTTCTTCAAAAAGTTAATGCCAGGGATAACTGTTCTAAAAGAGCTTCATGTTTATGAAATCCAGTAAAGCACAATTAAATGATCCCCAAAACATTTCGTTTGCATCTGTTGCAAGTGGTTCAGGTCCCCCATAGAAGGACCAGCAAGGGATCAGCAACAGTAGGTTCAATATAATTTCCAAAATCACAACAAATTTTAATGGCAAGGTTGACACTGTTAATTACTATGTATAAAGCACACAAACAAAAATTGGAAGGAAAGCCATCTATGACGATTTATGTGGATGCAATGCCACAAGAAGTTAGTATCAGAAGACCCAGATAAAATTAGGGTTCAGGTAATTACCACAGACCATGCTAAGTACTTTTTTCACTATGAATGTCCTAAGCAGCAAACTTCACCTTTGAAACAAGATCATTTCTTCCCACAAAAGTGTTTCAGACAACAGATTAGAAAGACTCCATGCAAAGAAGCACAAACTAGCTTCCCTTATTCAGAAAGTTGTATTCAGAAGGAAGTTCTGTTCAGAATCTTTTGTATCTGTTACAGACAAATAAAATTAGTTTATTAGTTTCCATCACCTGATGGTTTATAGTATTGAAAAAGCAGAAGCCAGAGCATTATGATGATTTCCACACCTACAGATGGAAGAAATTACAACCTTTTGTCACCCCTGTTGACAAAAGGAAAGGAGAATCCATATCCTGTCCATTCACAATTCCCGAGAGAACTGAGCTCAGATAAAGGCCAAGTAGTTAGTTAAAGCTCTGTGCAAATTACAACATAATAAATTCCCAAATGCCCTTGTTTTGTTGTCAGAAGATAAAAATTCAGGAATCCTGGCATATTATTAAAAAAAAGAAATAAAAATCAACAAAAATTACGTAAGTGTCTCTTTAAAAGCTCACCGCAGACTGGAAAAGAAATCACACTTCATAACGCATTACCATGATGATTAAAGTAACTGAAATTATTTTAAAAGGTGATAAAACCCTATTCCCTGCATAGAGGAGCAGAAACAGGCCATGGTTCAAACCTCAAGGTTTTGAAAACCCTTCCTCTGAACACCTTCCCCCACGGGGTGGGATAAAAGGATGATTGAAGCCCACAGGACTGTTCATTTTCTGACTTATGACAAGGATAAGCACCCGAGTGAGCTGAGGCTTCGCGTCCCAGCCATGATGAAATCGGCTTTGATCGTATTTCTTGCCCATGAAATAGACATAATCCTGTCTATTTCAGGCCCTATAAGAGCTAAATTTACTTGAATGACAAAGGTGAACCTAACTCTCAGGAAAAGCTAAATTATACAAGAGGCATATTTAGAAGACTTCTGACTCCAGTATTGAGCAAGTCCAATCTACCCATCAGACATTAACTCTAGCAGCAGCGCCTGTGCAGGTGGTTAGAGAAGGACTAAAGCAAAATAGGTTGGACAGAAGTAGGACATAAGACAAATCTAAAGATTCCACGTTAAAAATAAAACCGACAACAAAAAAAAACCCAAACGAAAAACCAACCAAACAAAACACCAAACCAAACCAAACCAAACCAAAAAAGAAACCCCAAACAAACAAATAACCCTAAACCAACCAAAACATCTCTTGGGGATTTGCAAGTTTTCTGTTTTTCTCTTGGAAGTGGAATGGTTTTGCTCTCCTTTCACACCTTTAGCTCCAGGAGCTGAAAGCCCTGGTCTTCACACGGTCACTGTGCCCTTCACCAGTACTTGTTTCCTTCCTAAAGTCAGAGAATACAACATCTGCTGCTCTTTCCTTGTCACTAGAGCCAAACACCTCAGCTAAAAAAAGGCAGTCAGGGTGGTCAGGATAAAATTGCTTTGCATTTCATAGCCTTCTGTTGCCCACAAGTATTTACTGTCCTCAAGCTTTGGATAAAAAACATCAGTATTTTAGCTTTCTTAACTGGTAATATCACTTTTCTTTCTCACTCCCATTTCTTTGTATTTCATTTCCTTTTTGATTACAAGCCTCTGTTTTCTCAGTACTTCACCTTCATTCTCGAACTTGTGGTGGGGATTCCCTTTCTAGATTAGGTGCTGGATGTTATCCCTCACCTTCACTGACACTAACTTGAGGAGAGAAAAGTGAAATTATCAGGTCTGGAATATAAAAAGGTAGGAAAAAAGTATTATAAAATTTAGTCCACTACAAACCCTTAATAACTGGGAAATCCTTCCACAAAGTGCCATAAATTTAAAAGGAAACATTGTAGTAAAAAAACAAACATTAAACCCCCAACCCCCCAGCTAAAATCTTAAGTCTTCTTTGTACTAAATTCCAGAAGCTCAGATGTTTTAAAATATTTCTGTTATGAAATTCTAGACATTAATATTGACATTCTTCATCTGGATGTCTAAAAGCTGACTTTTAAGTAAAAATCTTTTAACAGTTGGGAGAGGTTCTATCCATTTCAGAAGCTGTTGTGAAAAGATGTGAAGGTCTGTCAGAGTTTATGTACTTAACAGTAAATTCAAAGTTCTGCCTCATCACACTCCCATGTGTGTAAATCCTGATTTTAACCTCCAGACTCAAGGTTTTCTGGTCTTATGACAAACCCTAAACTCATAAAGTAAGTGCAACCCGTAATGTTAGCATTTGCAGCTCTTTCATTGCTACTAAAGCATGAACCTTATAAATCATACTGCTACAGAGTCATCACTCCTCTAATTAATTTGCCTGTTAAATAGGCCTGCTGCTATTAAACAACCCAATATCCACTGTTGCCTCTCTACAATGAATGAAAATGTCACACCAATACTAACACATGCCTGTCAATGGTCATTGGCATGAAAATGAGGGGGAAAAGTGTCTTCTGGGGACACTAGAAAACTGTTTTTGAGAATCTCATTTCGGACCTAGCGATCATGCGTAAGTGACAGCCTCCTGGGGTGTAAGAGCTGCATAAGCAACTCAAGGCACCTTTGGGAATTTGATCCTCAGTCCCTTGAATGACCCAGCACAAGGAATACTCCCTCAAGCAGTTTCTACTTGAAAATAACAAGAAGTGGGAGAAATACATTCAAGACATGCAATTTTTCCATTGGTTCGTATGCTGTGAAGATCATTAAATAAAAAGAGAAGCAGAGAGGCAAAGGAAAAGTACTGGAGTTTTGAAGACGACTCTGAGACAGCATGGGGAAAATTGCTTAGATAAGCCTAACCATGTCCCAGAATAGGCTAGAAATAAATAATATTTACATCAGGAATCCAATCTTTTGCCATTTTGTAAGTCAGTAGGCTTGGGATTGATTTTGTTCATATATCTTTTACAGCTAACACAATGTGTTAGTAGGCTGCAAATATAATCTGTGTGGTGTATTTCAGACACACAAATCCTCCAAAACTTTTCAGGCGTAACTCACAGAGTTACGTGCACTGTGCACATACTTGTCTGTGCAACTTCACTCTCATGTCACTTGGAGTAGAATTACTAGCCTGCTCAAGGTTTGCAGAGTGGCAGAAAATGGATGTATGAATTACAGACAGGACAGAAAAAGAAGCATTACTGTCTGAGGGGTGACTACTGACGGTGCTTGGAGGGGGCAGAAACTTTTAAGGCAAAGTGCCAAAAGATTTCAGGCTGTGGAGATGTAGACAGTGACAGAACAAGGCAAGAAAGAGAAAGAAACAAGGAAAGGACACAACTGTCTGACAAGCTCAGCTGCAGCAAGCCTCTACTGTGCTTTGACATGCTTTCTTTTAAGTGGGAAAATAATTGCCCACCACCAGCCAGAGTGCTACTGAGTTCATCAGAGTTGAGGTAGAAATAAGGCAATATTCTGAAATGCCTGTGAAACCAGTGATTAATTGATTGATTGATTGATTGATTGATTGATTGACTCACTCACTCACTGGGGTTATATCGCTGATCTTAATTCCACCACCAAACTGCAAAATCTACGTGTCATGTTCACACAGCTAGATGCAAAAAACTGCGAAGACAGAATTATAGAATAATTTGGGCTAGAAGGGACCTTCAACGGCCACCTAGTCCAAGCCCTCTGCCATGGGTAAGCACATCTTCAGACCAGGTTGCTCAGACCCCTGTCCAACCTGACCTAGAAGGTTTCCAGGCATGGAATCGGCTCTCTGGGCAACTTGTCCCGGAGTTTCTCCATTCTCTTCATAAACAATCTACCCTCTGTTAGATCAAAAACATTAGCCCTTGTCCTGTCACTGCAGGCCCTGCTAAAAAGTCAGTCCTCACCTTTCATATAGGTCCCCTTAAAGCATTGAAAGGCCTCAATGAATCCTCTCTGGAGCCTTCTCTTCTCCAGTAGGGCTTAGCAGCAGGAGATAAAGGCACAACCACCAGCAGGGAGCAAAACCATCTACTTTACTTCTGTGTGAAGAAAAATGCACAGATTAGGGGGTGAGTAAGTTTTTTTACTCTTTCAGATTTGTGAGATTTTTCACATGACCTTTCTTTGAGCCACAGGAGCACATATCAAGACGTCAGGATGATTCAATCAGACAGCTGTGCATTTACCAGGTACTCCATGGTCCTTCCTCAAGGAAGCCATTCCAATTAGAAAAGGACTGACCCAACAGCAACTTTTCCTTTAATTTGCCATCATGGGTTTGGTTCACGGTCATCATGGTTTGCACCACTCACAAACTCTCACCCTTTAAAATCTCCATCCCCATCACTGTGAGTTTTCAAATGAAATAGCCCCCAGCAGAGCCAAAGGACCTCCCCCCAAAATGCCATCTATTATCCATGGTAGTAATGTCTGCTCTAGGAAAACCTGCAGCTGTTTGGAGGCAGTTTGCTTCTAAAGATTTTGAGAATCTTCTAAATCCCTAACAAAAGATTATTATCTTTCCTAAACTCCCGATCTTCACGTAGACGTAAAAATACATATCTACTTTATATATAACTGTTGACTTAGTTAGAAAGCTGCCCTTCATCTAACAAAAAGAAAAATGGCATTTAAAGTACTTCCAACTCATTTGGCTTTCTGTTCACTCATTAGCTGTACACACTTTTCACCTGTATTTTTCATTATTCACAGTAAGTCTATTTTTACAAGAATATTTTGACAACTTTTTAACAGCAAATGCTCACTGATTTCATGGCAGTCCTCTGCAGAATGTTCTACAGGATATGCTTCACTGGCATGGTACCAGCAGAACTCAATGTTTGCTCTTCCTTCTTAATTCAGTGTATTAATACCATTTGGAGGGCTCTAATACTTAAAACCACCCAGTCCTCAGGAGGTGCCTGGAATCCGTACAACCACATGGACCCCAGGACAGCAACAGCAAAGAAACCATCACAGACTCTCCCCACTTCTCCTAATTCTGCCAGGACCCTGCTGCTGCTGCAGGTTATGTGGTTTGACAACAAGGCCTTCAGCTGAGAAAATTTAATGTGTTCCATGTGATTAAAGCATTACTACACTCATATGCTTATTCCTCCCACAACTGATGACTTCTTGCTGCAGTAGTCAAAGGGAACCTGGTTTCTGCTGAATGCCTATTGGCTTTATATTCATAAACTCATTTAGGTCTAGTATTATATTAACATATGATTCATCTGTATCCAAGCTAACTTTAAACACACAGAATAAGCTCAGTCACACTCTCTGGTTTCCTTGACTCTTCAGAAGTCTTCAATTTGCAGGTCACAAAGACACAATGGTCACACTCTCCTCTCGGTTTCCTTCCAGTAACACCATGGACAGCAGTCTCTGGCTCGTGACCAGTCAAGAATCTGCCCTTTTTCCACACAGAAAATGCAGTATGCAACTTGTTCTAAAAATACAGTTCTGTCTTTGATTAAAATGCTGTCAACGTGACCATTGTCATCACAACCCCAGGTTCTGTGCATTAACTCACAGGAGAATATAAGCACTGAACAAGGAAGAAATAGCACTGTTTTAAACAAAAATGGGATTTTTTTTCCCTAAAGGACTTATTTAAACCAGTCTGGAGCACTGCATAAAAGCATTCATATTTTAGTCTGAATAGTGCTTATTTTGGATTATGATTGTTTCCGTGGGTGTTTGGCACCACTGTAACTAACTAACGATTCCTATATTAGGCTAAAGAGATTCAACTTCTTCCTGGAGACAGGTTTAGCTCCTTGACAAACCTGCAGTGCTCCTTACCAGCTGCAGGTTGTTAGCAAGGTAGGGACAGCACATCTTGACAAGTAATTCTGCGTGGTTTTAATTATTATAAGTCATCAGTGAATAACTCATGGCAGCCTTAGTGAATCTTGTTTCTTTTCTGTTCTGCAATCAGCTTATGCTTCTTTCTGGAATATTTGTTGTTCCCCCAAAAAAACTTTTCAGATGCAGTCTCAGCTTGTAGATCTATCAAAAGCAGCTTCTAGTTAGTAGCTGCTGGACAGACTTCAAATTCATTATTGGTTTCATCAGGCACACAGAGTTCAGGACAACTTTCTTATTCTATTAATTGCAAAACTATGACTGGAAGACACAGATTTGAGTTAGAACTTATTCATTTAATTAATCAGGAGGGGATTTATTTGGGAGACTAAGGGAATGTTAGCTGCTTCTTCCCACTCTAAGAGCACAGGATACAATTATGCAGTTTCCACCTAATCAATATAGTTTAGGACTCTGATCACATCTGAACTGATGAAATACTTACTTTTTAAAAATGTATTCAAAGAAGTCCAGTGTCCTTATGGAATTTTCTCTTCTTAATTTTGTAGGATATCTGCAGAACGAAGCAAACCCAAGACAAATAAACTTAAATGTGTAAGTAATTTTAGAGGACAAAATACACACAATTCACTCAGCAGGAGTACAAGAATTCACTTGTTCAGTTACATACAACTGCATCCACTCTTGTAAACACACCAGTAGCTTAATCAAAAAAAAATAATTTTTTTTTCTAAAAATACTAGCTGCAGAAACCACCTGCTATTTTTGGTAGACTCAGATCATATCAATTTGTCATGAGGCTGTTGAATACTGGATTTCCTGTGCTCACTTTTCTCCACTCCAAAATACTTATGATTTCTTATTAGAGAGGAGATTTTATCTAAGTCACATCAGATACTCCTTTTTTATTATTATTTGTTCAGTGAGTAAAATTCCTGCATTTTTCGTCTCCCTTAGTTCCACTCCTAGCACAACCGAGTAGCTATGTACTCCCAGCTTACAGTTCCATAAGAGACACCCCCAGTGGCTGGGGACTTTGGGACATTAAAGTAATATGTGTGGCTATATTATAGCTCTGCTTTCATCCTTACGTATTTATTCAGGTTTAGTTCATGAACAATTTATGTGCATGTGGGAAAAAATTCAGTTTGCAATTAAAGATGCCTCCTCCACGGCAAAAATGCCTCTGAGGATCTAGAACATCTTTCCCATTCATATTGAAATTCAGCAGCTAAAATAATATCTTCCCAAGTGATGTTCCCAAGGAGTTTCCTGCTGCCTGCAGAAGAAGTCTGAGGTAGGAGACCCGGAGCACTTAAATCTGATCTGCATTCTGAACAGACTCCAAAATTTTTCTTTCTCTTCAGCCTTTGTCAGCTGTAAAAATGCTTCTGCCATTAATTTAGGAGCCAATGCCCAGGTGGCCAGCTGTTAATGTCACTGACAGACTGCTTGCTCCTGTTGAGTGCTGCCTCACTCCACCCCTGCTCCCACTGAGGTCAATTTGCTGGGGGCAAGCAGTGCACAAATTCAGCAGGATTTGGCCTTCGGTGGGATTCTGAAGCTTTTTATCAAAACTGAGTAAAGGACTCTTCTGGTTTCCTGCCCAGTCAAAACTTTTATGTAATGTAGAAAGGGATAAAGCTCCTGCAGCACACGTTAAAAACATGCTGAGGAAAGCAGCCTGGGTTATTCCTGCCTCAGGCAAAGACAAACCCACCTGTGGGACTGGTTTTGCTCAAGGACCTGGCTGCACTCGGTGAGTAACTGGCAGGGATGGGGGAATGCTGGTGTGTGCCTCAGTGGGGTTTGATTCTGAGAACCGGCTTCCTGCACCAGCTGCAGGTCCATGGCCAGCCCTGGCACCTGGCAGCGCACATCTCTGCCACCCCACGTCTGGGGACCTGAGCCCAGCCACGCTGACGAGGAACGGGCCGTGACGAAACTGGACAAGGGCTGCAGCGGTGGAATCGGGGCCGGCTTCAGCACACGACCATCCAGCGCCACACACCATCCCTCCTGCCCTGAACGACTTGTTATGGCCTTCCCAAGGGCAAGGTCTAAACCACAGAATGTTCTGAGCTAGAAGGGACCCACGGGGGATCATCAAGGCCAACTCTTCAGTGAATCCCCCACGCCGCGATCAAACCCCCTGCCTTGGTGTTATCAGCACCACGAGCCAATCTCTGCTCGCTACCTTCCTTCCTGAGTAATATAATT